>CM076575.1:6788986-7015096 GCA_034641835.2 Pinus albicaulis | reverse complement strand
ATTTCTTCATGGAACTCACTTCCATTCACACTAGCATGTACCTCATTTGATTGAAAATTTTCCTTTTGACAAGAATTTTTCTTCTTCTTGTTTCTTTTCTCCTTATTGACAATGCAACCCCTAATGTCTACTTCATGCATGAAATGCAATCTATCCCAGATTTTTTTTGCAGAGGTTAGATCCATTATTAAATCAAGATCCTAGTTGTGGAGATTGTTATATATCCCACATTTTGCATTGGCAATCCACTGTTGTTCTTGCAAAGAGGGAGAGTCTGTGCAGTAACCATCACATACAAGCTTCCATGACTCAGGTTTATAAGACATTAAATATGTTTTAACCTTATCTCTCCATTCAATAATTTTGATTGTACTTAACATGTGTACACTTCGATAGTCCATGAATCAACCAGATCTCCTTCAAGCTATTAGGCTTACACCAAAGGAACCGGCTTTGATACCAATTGATGAACCTTTAGCTAAACTGAGAGGGGGGGGGGGCGGGGGCGTGTGAATCAATTTAGTACATTCATGGAAATTTAAAACTTTTTTCATTCAACTCAATTAAACCTCTTCAATTCATAAGCAACTTAATACATAATGAATCAACAAAATTAATGTGTGGAAAACAAGTAATTAAGGAGATTAAAACATCAGATCAACACATAATCATCAAGCACATAGACAATAGATATAAGTGGAAACCCATAAGGGAGAAAACCACATCTTATTATTGTTGTGATGCAAAGGCAAGCTCCAACTTCCTCTCACAGCTGATTTTCTGTAGGCTCCAACCTACAGGAGGCTACTACCTCAAATTCTGCAAGCTACAACTTGCAAGGAAGCTCCAACTCCCATCTATTTTCTGTAGGCTACAACCCATAGGAGGATCCTACCTCAACCAGCTCAACCATCTCCAACTGGACATCTATCAAGCTATAACTTGAAACAGAAGCACCAACTCCCATGTATTTTCTGCAGGCTATAATCCACAGGAGGCTCCTACCTCAGTTTCTGCAAGCTACAACTTGCAAGGAAGCTCCAACTCCCAAATATTTTTTTCAGGCTACAGCCTACAAGAGGCTCCTACCTAACCCAGCTCCAACTGGAAATTTATCAAGCTACAACTTGAAAGGAGACTACAATCCCCTCACTCAACATGAAACTAAAATGCCGATTTACCTGGATATTAGTTCTGTTA
Organism: Pinus albicaulis; assembly: GCA_034641835.2. Classification (NCBI taxonomy): domain Eukaryota; kingdom Viridiplantae; phylum Streptophyta; class Pinopsida; order Pinales; family Pinaceae; genus Pinus; species Pinus albicaulis. The sequence goes on along the minus strand of CM076575.1, from coordinate 7,013,896 downwards.
TACTCCTTCTCCACTGCTGCCTATTTAGCCTTCATATCTACTTCATATCAGCTCTCTCTTATTTTTCCACTCTCCAACCTTTTGCAGCTCTCTTACATTCTTATGCTCTTTTCCATTCTATAGCTTTCTAACCTCTTCCGCACTGTTCAATTCTTCTTCTCTCTCACTTACCCCCCTATGCACATGGATATTACATGTTTTTATCCAAATAACTACACGAATGTTTTCAGTCTATAGGGAATATGAAGTGAACATGCCTGTCTTTCTACCTTCCACCCATTCGATTCCACATTCTTTAGTTCAGGTTATTACATTAGAAATAATAATTACAACACTCATGGAGTTTTTCCTATGCCTACAAAGACTTGCCTTTGCATCACAAACAATATAAAATAATCAATGAATTTAAATTTATAGTTACAACAATATTTCAATTCAGCCCTTTTAGTTTCTTGCTTCTCTATTCATTTTGTCTTCTCTGCTTGCTGTCCCTTTGTCTTCTTTTCCTGATGTTATATTTTCAACTGTGTAGCCTAACTTTCTTTGCCTGACTTGAACCATGCCTTTACGTTTTACACAGCCTTTGCCTATTGCATATCTTACCCATAGCGTTCTATGCTCTTATCTCTGTGTTGGGTCACTCATACACCCGAGTACTTCCTTCGTGTTCAGGGTTTTGTTTTAATAGGTGCACTACCATTTTCACTACAGTCGGGTCACTTGCCCAATTTTTTTCTCTTGCGTTCTAGCTTTTATTTTATTACCCAAGTCAACTTCGCATTCAGAATTTTCTTCTAAGAAATGGCGCAAACACATTAAACCTTGGACATGAAATATGTTAATATTTACCTTTGAACTACATCGCGTCTGCTTCACAAATCACACTTTTCACTTCAGATTTCTTATGTGTTAAGCGCTTATCCTCCCGATATTTGCGATTTGCGATATGTGATTGGGTCCCACTTAACTTTGTCATAGCTAAAAACAATTAACTTGTGAAATCTTAACATATAAATATAAAACTCGCCGAAATTTCAGAATATACACGTAGAACTGTGGTTTTATGGGCCCAAAATGCACTGAACAATCACAGCGGATCGCACTTCGCACCTTTTACACCTTACCTCCCTATAGATTCACAACTTAACAATTTCCGAAATACTGCGATTTTGTATCTTGCAACGAAATCCCCGTCGCAACCTGCAACCTTTAACATTTAACAATAAACTTATTCCTTATCCTATGTGATCTGCGATATGCATCACATCACATCGCAATCTCACAAATTTAACTTTTAATCCACCACAATTAAAATAGTTTACCATGTAGTGTCTTTAAACATAAACAATAAAATCGTCGAAGTGCGAAATACCGCTGGGTGGGATTTAAGTTCCATCGTTGATCTTGCCCAGGTCTAACGATCCTCACTGCTCCTTTGCTCATCTGCTTCGCATCACAAATTAATTCATTTTCTTTGTGATCGCACATTCCCAATTAATCTTGCGTTGCGATCTGTGCCGTTTAATCTTCAACTGATCTTTGCGATTTAATCCTTGCCATCCCTTCTCTTCCTTTGGAAATCTTCTAACTGTTTTTTGCCTTAGCTCCTTTGATTCTAATTTTTCTCCTCTCTGATCCTTTTCCTTTGCTAATGGTCTAATGCTACTCCTGGCCTCTCTTCTAATCCTCTGCCTCTCTTTTATGCTTTATTACTGCATCATTTCTCGATCTGCTCCTTTGCCTTAATGATAGTTTTGGTGGTTCTCCTTTGTGCTCTTTTGCCATCAATGACAATATTTCCAACAAGATATCAAAGATAAAAAGTGTTGTGTGGCAGGTGGTGTTTAGGTGGTAGGATTGACCTTGAGAAAAGGAAAGTTGACATATTTATAGTGGACATTTCATCATTTCAGAACTTAAGGAAAGTTGGAAAATCTTTAACGAATGACTTCAACAATCCGAAATTTAAAAGATTTGAAAATAATCCCAATCATCAGTAAGACACCTAGCAACATAAATTTAGCAGATTGAGGATCATTTTGCAGATTGAGAGCAGACAATGAACCAATTCTAGATTTAAATGCACAATACTTGAAAACAGTTCAAAGTTTCCAACACATAATTTAGAGATATTATTTTATTTTTAGTTATTTTTCAGGTTTTTATTCCAGAATTATTGTAGGAGTTTAGGAAATATTTATTCTATATATTATTTCATTTGTATTGTACAAGGGCTGGCTTTTGATGCCAAAACCTTTCAACTTTGTAAAAAAATTATTTTCTTAAATCCTAATTGAAGTCTTCCAAGCTCCAAATTTTGACAAAAATTGTGTTTCTTATTGTTTTTCCAGTACTTTCATACTCTATTTCTGCATATGTTCATGATTGCATAGGATATTCTTGGTAAGAAAATATTGAGTATCAATCTCTGTGAAATCCCCTGCAAAGTTGTAATTATTTCAAAAGATTAGTTTATTGGACTGTTTATCTGAGATAAATCCTCTACATATTTTAATTGTTGCCTTCTGTCGTGCCCATAATATGTTCTGTCTGGACGTAGAAGTCTTCTACATGCATCCAAATTTTCCTGGTTGATTAAGTATTTAGAATGTTTGCTTAATTATCAGAAATTTCCTTATATTCTTCTGTAAAATTATTTAAAAAATCATGTTATTCTGTCAGGCTGGATGCTGACACTTTGACCAAGGACTCTATAAGAGGGGTATTTATTCATGAACAGATATTGGTAATCATCAACGACCACCCAAATTAAAACATAAATCTTGCCATTGTGCTTTATAGGCTGTTGTCCAGTGATAGTGAACAACGTTAAACAAGGCCTTGTAACTATTGAGGGAGCCCCTTCTAGTTCAAGGGCCAACTTGAATCTAAATACTGGCCAAGTTGGTTTCTCGACGTAGTTTTTGCAGCCAAGGGATGCCTACGAGAAACAAATACAACACACACCTCAACAAAATGGAGTTGCAGAAATAATGAACAGGGTGTTGATGGAAAATGAAAGCAGTATGCTTAGTGGTGTCGGGTTAGGATATGAATTCTAAGTAGAGGTAGTAAATATTGCATGTTACCTGGTTAACATATCACCTTCATTAATGTTGGAGGATAAGACTCCATATGAGGTATGGACTAGTAAGAAACCCTCTCTTTCTCGTCTGAGGGTATTTGGCTATGATGCATATGTACACATTCAAAAGGAGAAAATAATCAAGTTGGATAGTAAATATGAAAGGTGCATTTTTATTGGATATAAGGATGGTTTAAAATGTTATAAGCTTTGGAACCCAGAAACAAGGAAGCTTGTGTACAACCGAGATGTGGTGTTTAGAGAGGTGAAGGATGTTATTAAACACGAATTCCTACAAAAAGGAACCCGAAAAGATAGAGTTTGAACTGAAGGAGGAATAATCATACTCTACAACAGAACATGAATAAGAAGAAGAAAAGCCACAAACTCCAATTCTGAGAAGATCAATTTGAGAGATAAGGCAGCCAGATAGGTATAGTCCATCTGATTTATGTTCAAATTTGGTCTTATATTTTTGACAATGATCCAAGAATTATCAGGGAGGCAGTGGATTCAGAGGATGGAAAACTATGGAAAGAGGGCATGGTTGATGAAATGGAATCTTTGGAAAAAAATGACGCTTGGGATCTAGTGGAGTTTCTTGTTGGAAGGAAACCCATTAACAACAAATGGGTGTTTAATAAGAATATGAATGCAGAAGGAAAGGTGGAGAAATACAGAGCTTGGTTGGCAGAAAAAGGTTATTCCCAGGTGTCAGGAGTTGATTTCGGTGATATTTTTTTTATCTTGTTGCCAACTTAGCTTCTATTATATTATTTTTACATATTATTGTTGCTTTTGATTTTGAGGTAGAACAGATGGATGTGAAGACAACATTTCTTCACGAGGATTTGGAAGAAAATATCTACATGAAGTAACCAGAAGGTTTTTCAGTGAAGGGTAAGAAAGAACTAGAATGCAGGTTAAAAAGGTCTATGTATGGGTTAAAACAGTCACCAAGTATGTGGTATCATAAATTTGAAACATATATACGGGGACTTGGCTTCACAAGAAGAAAAGCGGATCACTGTGTGTATTTTAAATTAATTGGTGGTAGTGTTATTTATTTAGTCTTGTATTTGGATGATATGTTGCTGATTGGAAGTGACAAAGAAATTATATAAGATTTGAAGACCCAATTGTTCTCCAAAGTCGACATGAAGGATCTAGGTGTTGCAAACTATATTTTGGGCATGGAAATTAAACGAGATTAGGAAAAGAGGAAGCTCTGGTTAAACCAGAGGAAGTATTTTAAGATAATATTGTAGAGGTTTAATATATAGGATAGTAAACCATTTAAGGTTCCTATTCATGTAGGTGTAAATTTATCTGCCAAACAATGTACCAAGACACAAGAAGAGGAAGAGGACATGTCACGTGTTCCATATGCAAGTGCATTCGATAGATTGTTCTATGCAATGGTATGTACTAGACCAAACATTGCACATGCAATGGGAGTATTAAGCATGTTTATGGCAGTCTCGAGAGAAGCCGAGTATGGGACGCACGAAGGAATCGACTGAATGAGGGAGAGCACTCAGAGAAAATTGCAGTGGTTAAGATACCACAAGAATTGAAGATTTGTCAAACTACAAAAAAAATTGGTAGAAGGATAGAGAAAATGGCAGGAATGACAGAAGGGAGTAACATAACCTAAAAATGGAGCTGGCTCTAATACCATGTCATACTAGGAGGTAACTTCACAAATGTGATTGTGTTTTGCATTAAGAGTGCACACAAATATATACATGGAGGGAGAGACTATTGGGATTCATCTCCCAGTGTCTCTTCATATTCCAGCTCTCCCTATTTTCTATTTACATGTTGTAGCCGCTACAACACCACCCAAAATTTTGGGTATATTTAAAATTTCGGGTTCCCCCTCTGTTCGCCTAGGCGTTAAAGTCTTTCACCTGACCTGCAGTCAACGACATCCCGTCGACCTATCTCTAACCCCTCACGAGTTGTCTCATCACCATGACTCGATGTTGTCGCTGCATCACGCCATATGTGGGAGGGATCATCTAGCGTACACTCGAACATTCTTACCGCAGTCGCGCCATGTGTAATGAGATTGCCATGCATATGCTTGAACGAGAACCTTGTGTGTATTGACGAGTAAAAGCCCTCCTGCTATAGGTCATTAAGCATATTGTTTGAATGCTTCTCTTAAGCTTGTTAGTTTCATGTGTTTTATCTGTGGTTATCATTATTGAAGAGTAATTATGATGTTGTAATATCCCACGCAGGTTGACCCCACGGGTGACAAACTCCTCCGTCATGTCACGACATCAAGGGAAATAAAATTGGGCTCAACGACAAGGTCGCAAACGATCAGTACTGTTAAAAGGGGAATAGTGCGATACATGTTGATCAGAGAGAACCTTCTATGTCACTTATGCAAAAGATTTCTTCACTAGTGCGCACCAGATGCTTTAAAGCGCTCTATTGGAAATGTCCAGATCTTGCATTATACCATCTCAATGTCGATGGGCGCACTCAAAGAAACATGTTTCGCCACTTCGATGAATCTAGCTTGAAGTATAGCCCGGTGAGCATATCCGACCTAGGAGATTTCCCTACGGAATGACAATCTCATTCAAGGCGTGCTCATGCCGGGCAGCAGTGCAAAAGCATACTTGTTTCTATGGCAAGCCAACGACAAGGTTTCAAACATGTGAGCGCACCCTTTTGAAGCAACATTATGGATCTTAAGCTACGTAGTGTGAAATTAATTATGCTGCGAGGAGTACCACGTGGAGCAATAAAATGGTCTTACAACCCTTGTCTCCTTTACTCTTTCATATTCATAAAGTTTGGGTATGTGGGACCATATGAGATGGAGAATGTCAGATTGAACCTAAAGGGTCCTGTTTAAATGCATACACCTTTTGTAGCTAGGCGCATTGATGCATATGCAAAGAGAGCCTCCAGAACCACAAGATAAAAAGGGGTTAATATTAAAGGGGCAATCCATGTGGTTAGATTAGCAGATTTATGCTCTCGACCTTTCAAAACAAAAGCCTTCATATTATGAGGTGGTGGCCTTGGCATAGGGAATTGTCATCTATGTGCGCTAACAATCGGAGAAAAAGCAATGGTCAATGTTTTATAATTAAAACTAAGGCGCAAATGTTTGATAGGAGGTGTTCGACTTATGATAAATGCTGAGAGCACATATGCATATGCCGCGGTCCAACTCCGTAACTAGGACATTAATCATAACCATACAAGTGAGCGTAAAAGGTTTTGATGGCAAGTTTTATTGTGTGGCCAGCAAAATAATACAAACCTCCTCGGCTTTAAGATATTCGAGCAAAAGGGTTTGATGGCGTTTTCAATTCACGGTGTATGTTGAAGAAATATACACGTACAACAGTCAACCTTGCGTTGGGAACATGGAGCCCAACGTTGCATGGCATAGATACGCAAGAACACGTGGCATTGGAATCCAACGGTCAATGGTTTTATTTTTTAAAACGTAGAGCGGGTGAAAGGGGCCGTCGGCTGTTTTCAAACTTGTGGCAAATGAACGGTCAACAGAACATGGAAACGTGGCGCATAAATCTATGGGCACGTTTGCATGGGACGTAATATCTTGATCGGCTCAAAGGTTTTCATTACTGAAGTATTCCATCCGGTAATAAACAATTGCAGCATCTGCTACGCAAGCTATATGCCTCATAGACAGTTGCACCACAGGCTTGCTGCTCTTACCTTCGCCCTGTACATGACAGTTCATCACAAAGCCTCCTAATAGTTGCAGACCAAAATTGAATGCAAAAACCCCACTGCTATGAAGACTTGGAAGTGGAGAATCCGAAAATGTCACTTTTGATGTGTCAATCAGAAACTATCCACCCTTATAAGCGTTAATAAGGATCTCTCAAACATCATAACTGACCCACCACGGCATTGTGACATTTGTGGTCAAAAGAGGGCAGGGTTGACGGACAAACCAATTACGTTGAAACACACGGTTTCAAAACCATGTGAGGGGCGAGCGGAACCATATAACACATTGCATGGAGCAACACATTCGGTGCCAGGTGTTCAATTCATAACAACATGCACGACATATACATATAGCGGCCAAATTTACGTGGAGCCAAAATCGTAACATAGCTATAAAGGCGTTGTTAGAATTGACTATCTATAGCCGTGATTTTGAAAGGTGCAAGGTTATGGTTTTCGCTGGAAGAAATCGTGTTTTTTCCACCATATTATCTGTATGCCAACACGTAAGGCTAGCTGTTGCCATAACACCTAGCTGTTTCTGTCATTCAGAATGAAGTTTCCTCCTCGGCATTAAGATATTCAAGAGAAGGGGAACGAGGGGAAAGACGCGTTGAACAAACTCAACCGAAACTTCACGCATGCATGGTTATTCTGCGTTCAAAATCACGAGTCACAACGCCTGGAGACAATGTATATGGTAGTCACGTTTGATGTCTGAAAATGGAACGGAATTGGCAGTCGCAGGTCCTGCATAGTCGCGTGCTGCAGTCTGGTGAGCACGTACTATTGCAGAATATTATCGACATTGATATTTCTCGAAGTCTAACATTAGTTGGAGGACCTGCGCCTTCACCATCCGACTCATCGACTGTGAATCCAAGTTATCAGAGTAATGAGGGAACTTAAGGGTCTGGGAGATGCAAATCGGTGGAGAATAACATAAGCAGACCAGGACTGTGGCAAGCCTGACCAGATAGATGTCGAAAAAAGAATTTTCATTGATCAAAAGCGGCAACGTTGAAATAATTATGGCGCGTCGACAGTCAAACAAACCAGAGTTGCACAAGGCACGACGGTCCATTGCATACGTTATTGATGGTGCAGAGTTACAACGTCGATGGAGAAGGTCGCGATATTATTTAGGTCGCAGGGTCGCACAGATTAAGCATTGCCCGAGGCTGCGACTCAGCCAGTCTTGCGACCCAGCGACCCATCAAGTCGCACGTTTTCCAGGTCGCAGGGTCGCAGAACGATCTGCCCATGAGAAGCTGCGACCTAAGGAATTTTCCGACCCTACGACCCCATCAGAAAACGCAGATTTGTCTTCCACGTGTTTCATTCCCCATCAAAGTTGCTGATGTACCGCATTACATGGACGGGCTGCCCAGTGCATGCTGCCAAGCGCCAGCGATGATTATGCTGCTATACTGCTATTACCTCCCGAACCCAAAGGGCAGTTTTATCGTCCGGTTCGACGACATCTCGGCAAAAGCTTTCAAACGCCCCTCTCCGAATATCTTCGCAACGTTTCTCCTCCTCCACGCCTTGTCCGTGAGACTTCCCGAGTCAACCGATCCAATTTGGACATGCGATATTCCACGGATTGCCTGTGAGCGATGTCATCATTGGAGGAAGCAGAGGAGACGTGGTCCAATATCCGACAGATCGGTACAACGAGGGATATGCAATAATGGCTCATAACAGTATATGGCAGCTTAAGGAACTTGTAGTAAGGTATTGCGACTGGGGAGGGAGCTGTCGTGGAATAAGAGAGTTCATCCAGTCTCATCTACCATCACTCCAGATGAACAACCCTCAGTTAGAGGTGGTTACTGAAATGATGCGTGGGGAGCATCTACATTTGAGAGGATATTATAGGTGCTCAACAGTGCAAATGGTTAATTCTAGAAATATGGACGCCGAAGATATTTTGCTACAGGCAATGAGACTCCGAAATGCCTTGGGATTAAAAGTGACCAAATTGAAAAATCAACATCTGATGAAGGCTTGGGAGCAGAGCTGCGTTTAAACGTGAAGCCAGGCCTCATAAACAGATCTACGATGGCAACGTACAAGTGGACGAGAATGCAGAAGGTTCAGGTCTAGTTCCATTTGACTGTTGGCTATGTTTGCGAGGGATCAAACAATGGTTTTGCTGGAGAACGCAAGGAAGACTGCCGAAGTTTATCATCTCATCCTTTGATTGAGAAACGATATTATGCTGGTTTCTTGGCCACCCAGGGGTCTTAATTTATTGTTCTTCGCTCTTGCAAATTAATTAAATGCCTTTAACATTGTTATTTTTTCAATCATGGAGATATGTGACCTACGTTATTTATTTGCAGGAAGAACCTTTCAGTCCGCATAACGAGCCAGAGTTTGCCTCAGCAAACAAGGGACCTTCTCAAAACAAGTCGCAGAGGTCGCCAGGTCGCTAAGTCGCACTCCCTGTCAAAAGCCGGACGGCGCGACCTAGCGACCCAACGACTAGGTCGCAGGTCGCACATTTGCCTAGGTCGCAGGTCGCATATCCATGGAGGTCACAAGTCGCACATTGCCGCGGGTCGCAAATCGTTGAGGTCGCAGGTCGCAAGTCGCATAAAGAGAGGTCGCAGGTCGCACATTTACCTGGTCGCAAGTCGCAGAGGTCGCCAGGTCGCTAAGTCGCACCTCTTGGTAAATGACCGACGGTGCGACCCAGCGACCCAGCGACTAGGTCGCAGGTTGCAACACAGCTCAGGTCGCAGGTCACAGTAAATACTGGGTCGCAAGGAAGCCCAACCGTCGAGAAGCTGAAAAGTCAGGAAACCCAGAGGGCAAGCTTTGCCCTATAAATACTTCCTTCGGGAACTTGTCAAGGGCTTTTTCTTTTTGGAAACTCAAGAGCTACATGGCATTGTATTGAAGGATTATATTCTTGTGCATATGATTACAGATTCTTGTTAAAACCCTATGGTTATAATGTGTTTTGCTGTGCGAACACCGTGTGTATTCCTTGTACAGTTTCAGAACATCCTATGATTAATGAAGCTGCACTCTTTATGTCATCATTTATGCGTCATGGCTATCTGTGTTGTATCAATGATGTTTATTTTATCATATGTTCTACTAATGAATGTTAATGAACTATTTTGTTAGCATTTCGTTTCATCTTTCAGAAGTAAAAGGATATCTCATCATAAAGGACTATTCCTTTTGTGGTCAGAATACCTTATAAGCATTACCCCCAAAAGATGTGTTGCTAATGACATCTCTTGAGGTGTACATGCTTTATTCATAATCTTTCTACGCATAGTGTTTGATTCGGGTCTAATACATCAATCCTGTATTCTGTATCACGTGAATAAGTGTATGTCCGCTGGTTCAATCAGGTTCTTTTGAGACCTAAGGGAAGGCGTCTTAAGCGGTAGCCGGACCCACACCCCGGACGAGATCCCTACTCCAAACGGTTCAAGGTCTAATTGGGACTTTCTACCGGGGAGATCCCCTACTGTTGGCCGGACAAATTTTCCCGTCAACAGAATTGGCGCTAGAAGGAGGGCCTGAACCTCCGACCAGATGTTTAACGAAAAGGGGGGGGCCAGATGACAAGCTGAGCCCTTAGAGCCTGCAGTTAATCTCATATCTGTAATGGCTCGTTCCCAAATCATTCTCCCGAGATGTTTGTCGGAGTTTTATAAGCCTGGATACTTCATCCCCGATAAACTTATGTATCACTTGTCCCAGTTAAAATTTGATGGTGAAAATGGGGTGTCCATAACCCAACACTGTTCAGATTTTTGTGACTTTGGTGAGTGCTATGAAATTGATGATGAGGGTTTGTTTTGTTTGCTTTTCTTCCTCACCCTCGAAGGTCGCGCTAAGAAATGGTGCTGCACTTTGCCGGAATCTTCCATCCATTCATTTGAACAACTCGCCAGTGAATTACAACAAGCTTTTCACATGTATGATTTTCATAACGTTTTACTAAAGATAAATGACATCAGAATGGAACCTCAAGAATCTTTAGATGAGTTCTCTATCAGATTCGTTCATTATTGTTTTGAGTTCCCTGAAAAGGAGGTCGATTGGAGGTTTTTAAGAGAACAGTTCGCGTATGCGATTCTCGTTTCCCTTGAACCATTTCAGTTAGCAACCCGACCTGAGCCTAGTGTTCCCTATGACAACCCGCAAGTCAATGGCTGTTCTGACCATGAGTCTTTCACGTACCATGTCGAATCTGAACATCTCAGTGGCTCATTATCTCTTTTGGCTCATGAAACCTACCCCGAGCCCACTCGATGCCTCCCTGGACTTAGTCCTAAATCTGGTTCACATTCAGATTATGAATCTGGTTCACATTCGGATGATGAATCTAGTTCACATTCGGATTATGAATCTGGTTCAGATTCAGATTATGAATCTGGTTCGTATTTGGATTATGCATCTAGTTCAGATTCGGATGATGAATCTGGTTCACATTCAGATTATGAATCTGGTTCAGATTCGGATTATGAATCTGGTTCACATACGTATTATGAATCGACTCCTACCCCGCATAAAGTTTATTCCCTTACAAGGCCTGTCAAATCATTGTGTCCTCTGAACGACACGGATGTGCGTGTTGAAAAGCCTCGTACGGTTAACGCCCCTGCGATTCAATCTTTTCGTTCATTATTTCCTAGTTTGTTTCTCGATCCCGCCACACCAGTAATTTCTTCGAGACATTCAAAATTGCCTTATACTGGTATTGGCAACAATCATAAGCACGCAGATGGTGTTTCACAATCACAGTCCAAAATCGATGAATCTTTTAAATCTGATTTTTCTCACTTGGGATCTTTAGACAACCATAGGAGCGATTCCCCGTCTGAACAACTTCAAGATGTACCCGTTATCGATCCATCCCAGTTGGTAAACCCCAGGGAGCCTAACTTGCTAGGTACCTAACTTGACCAAACCGATGGTTGCAGCGATCACTCCTTATCTGAAAACATATTCAATCAGACCGCTGATGACCGTCACTCAAATCTCTTTGCTGACCATACGAAGACACCTGAATTCGATGATCCGCTTTGGGAAGATTCAAGTACCCACCAGAAAATTGAAACGCGTCAGCTTCCGCCGAACGTTTTTGAAATGACAATTCCCCAGTACCATGCTCCTTCCAGCATAAACGCGTCGAATTCACCCCATCCTGGAAAATCTGGAGAATCCGACATTCTGGATTATCAATCTGTCAGTGCGCAAACATTGGACCAAATTGATACAAAGCCCACTGACATTTTGCAACCCACCATAATGCATGATCACATCCATTCGCCTGTTAACCTCGCCCAACCATCAAAGTTGGGAAGCGCTCCGATCAAAGGTCCAGAGTTTGTTCAAGGCGGTGAGAATTTTCAGGCTCCACTTAATGTGGATTCAGATCCCCATACCCTCAACCAAACCCAGGAGCAACCCCGGACTAGGATTTTCAAAACTAGGCCTTCTACACTCGGATGCGCATGCATCTATAATTCGCCTGGCACTTGCTTATTGTTTCCATTCCATAAAACTGATGGTCCTCAACACCATGATGAGATTGCCGGTCAACTCGACCAAACCTATTCGGTTGATGCGCCTACAAATGGGAAACATTTTAAACCCCTGCCGTCAGACCTAGGATTGTGCATGAATGATGATGGGTTGTTTATAAATGTTGAGTTTCAAGAACATATTGCTATGTATCAAGATGAAAGTGGGATTCAGCCTGCACAATCTATTCTGGCATGTTTTTTGGTAGGTATCTATGATCGTCGTGCCATTGCACCTGCTCCTCAGGTAAATTTTGTTGCTACTGCACCTTTTTGGATACTGGCTCTGATCGTGATCATTTTTGTTGTTGTAGGATGCAAATTAATGCGGTGGCTGCACTGGAAAACTGATTTTACATAACCCGACCGCATCATTGGTTCAACTAGGGTTTAGGTGTAGGCTAGCTAGAACCTGCAATAAAATTTTTAAGTTCAAAGTTAATTAGGTTTACTTGCAAAATTTTTATTTCATAGTTTAAAAGTGTGTTTGTTGTTTTGTTTACGATTAATATTTTAGGCATCATCATGTTACAAGTATTTTTATTTCATTTCCTTTCCAGTTGCTTGTTGTTGCATAAATAATCATTGCTTGTATTGCGCCTCTTGGCCACCTACCACTGGTTGATCGTTCTCGCACATGGCATTGCATTTCATCCTGAAACCTCGCCTTTTACACTGCGTCGTACTCTCTCTTCCTCACATCATTTCTGTCATGTCGCCTGCCACTGCACTAGCCCTCATTACAACCCTATCACCTTGCAGTCTTGTTTTGCCCCGATTGCTGAAGCAGTAACTCCATTGTTTGCGTGAGGTTGTGGTGGCTATCTCAAGAGGCATCTCTCTTAGGACAAGTCATTGAAGTCGCATTTTCAACAAGATGCCTATGAGTCTAAAATTATTTAGCCTGGGAGATACGAGCCGGTTGATTGTGGGAGACCTAATGAGTTTGAAATGGCCCATACTCGTAAGTCTAAACTTTGTGCCCAGCATAGTCTTGGACGTTTTAATGATTTGTCTGCACGCTTTGCCTATTGTGGTGAATGGGATGTGAAGGTTCGACACAAGGGCAAACCCAAATCAGGATATCTTTCAGTTTCTGTAACACGAGAAACAACCTCTCTTGCTCATAAAATAAGTCGGGATCCCTCATCCACCCATGAAAAATAAGTGCCATGAGCACATGAAAATAAGTGCCACGAGCACATGAAAATAAGTGTTGTAAGCACATGAAACAAATAAGGGCAAAGGATCGAGAAAGGCTTCCTGCGCAGAGAGGTAATGCAACGACTCCGCCGGGGTACTGACCAGGCTCGCTGGCAGCGGAGCAACGTTTGTGATTTCTTGAAGTGACTCCGCCGGGGTACTGTCCAGGCCTGCTGGCAGCGGAGCAACACCAGGAGCTTACTTTAAAAATCCTGAGAATAATAAACCCAGTGCCTTGCCCTTCACATCATCAGCTAGCTACTGGCGTCTGTGAGCTTTCTCTTTGATGAGTTTCTGATTAACGGGACTTAGTTGAGGCACAAGGATTAGGCATACCCGTAAAGGGCCAAAGTAATACAAACGGTACCCACGGAACTTGTTCAATATTCCCTTGCATCATTATCCGGACTCAGACTATTGTGGTGATATTGACAGAGATGCTGGATTCTACCAGTGGTTCGCCATTTGTTGTAGCCGCTACAACACCACCCAAAATTTTGGGTATATTTAAAATTTCGGGTTCCCCCTCTGCTCGCCTAGGCGTTAAAGTCTTTCACCTGACTTGCAGTTAACGACATCCCGCCGATCTATCCCCAACCCCTCACGAGTTGTCTCATCACCATGACTTGATGCTGTCGCTGCAATCATGCCATATGTGGGATGGATCATCTAGCGTACGCTCAAACATTCTTACAGCAGTCATGCCATGTGTAATGAGATTTCCATGCATATGTTTGAACGAGAACCTTTTGTGTATTGACGAGTAAAAGCCCTCCTGCTGTAGGTCATTAAGCATATTGTTTGAATACTTCTCTTAAGCTTGTTAGTTTCATGTGTTTATCTGTGGTTATCATTATGGAAGAGTAATTGTGATGTTGTAATATCCCACGCAGGTTGACCCCATGGGTGACAAACTCCTCAGTCATGTCACGACATCAAGGGAAATAAAATTGGGCTCAACGACGAGGTCGCAAACGATCACAAGACGTTTATTAACCCGGGAATAGTGCTGATACATGTTGATCGTAGAGAACCTTCTATGTCACTTATGCAAAAGATTTCTTCACTAGTGCTACCGTATGCTTAAAGCGCTCTATTGGAAATGTCCAGATTCTTCATTATATCATCTCAATGTCGATACACTCCAAAGAAACATGTTTCGCCAAATCGATGAATCTAGGCTCAAGTATAGCCCTGAGCATATCCGACCTGTGATATTTCCCTACTTGAATGACAATCTCATTCAAGGCGTGCTCATGCCGGGCAAAAGAAGGCAAAAGCATAGAGCGTGTTTCTATGGCAAGCCAACGACAAGGTTTCAAACATGTGAGCGCACCCTTTTGAAGCAACATTATGGATCTTAAGCTACGTAGTGTGAAATTAATTATGCTGCGAGGAGTACCACGTGGAGCAATAAAATGGTCTTACAACCCTTGTCTCCTTTACTCTTTCATATTCATAAAGTTTGGGTATGTGGGACCATATGAGATGGAGAATGTCATATTGAACCTAAAGGGTCCTATTTAAATGCATACACCTTTTGTAGCTAGGCGCATTGATGCATATGCAAAGAGAGCCTCCAGAACCACAAGATAAAAAGGGGTTAATCTTAAAGGGGCAATCCATGTGGTTAGATTAGCAGATTTCTGCTCTCGACCTTTCAAAACAAAAGCCTTCATATTATGAGGTGGTGGCCTTGGCATAGGGAATTGTCATCTATGTGCGCTAACAATCGGAGAAAAAGCAATGGTCAATGTTTTATAATTAAAACTAAGGCGCAAATGTTTGATAGGAGGTGTTCAACTTATGATAAATGCTGAGAGCACATATGCATATGCCGCGGTCCAACTCCATAACTAAGACATTAATCATAACCATACAAGTGAGCGTAAAAGGTTTTGATGGCAAGTTTTATTGTGTGGCCAACAAAATAATACAAACCTCCTCGGCTTTAAGATATTCGAGCAAAAGGGTTTGATGGCGTTTTCAATTCACGGTGTATGTTGAAGAAATATACACATACAACAGTCAACCTTGCGTTGGGAACATGGAGCCCAACGTTGCATGGCATAGATACGCAAGAACACGTGGCATTGGAATCCAACGGTCAATGGTTTTATTTTTTAAAACGTAGAGCGGGTGAAAGGGGCCGTCGGCTGTTTTCAAACTTGTGGCAAATGAATGGTCAACAGAACATGGAAACGTGGCGCATAAATCTATGGGCACGTTTGCATGGGACGTAATATCTTGATCGGCTCAAAGGTTTTCATTACTGAAGTATTCCATCCGGTAATAAACAATTGCAGCATCTGCTACGCAAGCTATATGCCTCATATACAGTTGCACCACAGGCTTGCTGCTCTTACCTTCGCCCTGTACATGACAGTTCATCACAAAGCCTCCTAATAGTTGCAGACCAAAATTGAATGCAAAAACCCCACTGCTATGAAGACTTGGAAGTGGAGAATCCGAAAATGTCACTTTTGATGTGTCAATCAGAAACTATCCACCCTTCTAAGTGTTAATAAGGATCTCTCAAACATCATAACTGACCCACCACGGCATTGTGACATTTGTGGTCAAAAGAGGGCAGGGTTGACGGACAAACCAATTACGTTGAAACACACGGTTTCAAAACCATGTGAGGGGCGAGCGAAACCATATAACACATTGCATGGAGCCACACATTCGGTGCCAGGTGTTCAATCCATAACAACATGCACGGCATATACATATAGCGGCCAAATTTACGTGGAGCCAAAATCGTAACATAGCTATAAAGGCGTTGTTAGAATTGACTATCTATAGCCGTGATTTTGAAAGGTGCAAGGTTATGGTTTTCGCTGGAAGAAATCGTGTTTTTTCCACCATATTATCTGTATGCCAACACGTAAGGCTAGCTGTTGCCATAACGCCCAGCTGTTTCTGTCATTCAGAATGAAGTTTCCTCCTCGGCATTAAGATATTCAAGAGAAGGGGAACGAGGGGAAAGACGCGTTGAACAAACTCAACCGAAACTTCACGCATGCATGGTTATTCTGCGTTCAAAATCACGAGTCACAACGCCTGGAGACAATGTATATGGTAGTCACGTTTGATGTCTGAAAATGGAATGGAATTGGCAGTCGCAGGTCCTGCATAGTCGCGTGCTGCAGTCTGGTGAGCACGTACTATTGCAGAATATTATCGACATTGATATTTCTCGAAGTCTAACATTAGTTGGAGGACCTGCGCCTTCACCATCCGACTCATCGACTGTGAATCCAAGTTATCAGAGTAATGAGGGAACTTAAGGGTATGGGGGATGCAAATCGGTGGAGAATAAAATAAGCAGACCAGGACTGTGGCAAGCCTAACCAGATAGATGTCGAAAGAAGATTTTTCATTGATGAAAAGCGGCAACGTTGAAATAATTATTGCGCGTCGACAGTCAAACAAACCAGAGTTGCACAAGGCACGACGGTCCACTGCATACGTTATTGATGGTGCAGAGTTACAACGTCAATGGAGAAGGTCGCGATATTATTTAGGTCGCAGGGTCGCACAGATTAAGCATTGCCCGAGGCTGCGACTCAGCCAGTCTTGCGACCCAGCGACCCCATCAAGTCGCATGTTTAACAGGTCGAAGGGTCGCAGGATGATCTGCCTGTGGAAAGCTGCGACTCAGATAGTCTTGCGACCCAGCGACCCATCAAGTCGCACGTTTGCCAGGTCGCAGGGTCGCAGAACGATCTGCCCATGAGAAGCTGCGACCTAAGGAATTTTCCGACCCTACGACCCCATCAGAAAACGCAGATTTGTCTTCCACGTGTTTCATTCCCCATCAAAGTTGCTGATGTACCGCATTACATGGACGGGATGCCCAGTGCATGCTGCCATGCGCCAGCGATGATTATGCTGCTATACTGCTATTACCTCCCGAACCCAAAGGGCAGTTTTATCGTCCGGTTCGACGACATCTCGGCAAAAGCTTTCAAACGCCCCTCTCCGAATATCTTCGCAGCGTTTCTCCTCCTCCACGCCTTGTCCGTGAGACTTCCCGAGTCAACCGATCCAATTTGGACATGCAATATTCCACGGCTTGCCTGTGAGCGATGTCATCATTGGAGGAAGCAGAGGAGACGTGGTCCAATATCCGACAGATCGGTACAGTGAGGGATATGCAATAATGGCTCATAACAGTATATGGCAGCTTAAGGAACTTGTAGTAAGGTATTGCGACTGGGGAGGGAGCTGTCGTGGAATAAGAGAGTTCATCCAGTCTCATCTACCGTCGCTCCAGATGAACAACCCTCAGTTAGAGGTGGTTACTGAAATGATGCGTGGGGAGCATCTACATTTGAGAGGATATTATAGGTGCTCAACAGTTCGAATGGTTAATTCTAGAAATATGGACGTCGAAGATATTTTGCTACAGGCAATGAGACTCCGAAATGCCTTGGGATTAAAAGTGACCAAATTGAAAAATCAACATCTGATGAAGGCTTGGGAGCAGAGCTGCGTTTAAACGTGAAGCCAGGCCTCATAAACAGATCTACGATGGCAACGTACAAGTGGACGAGAATGCAGAAGGTTCAGGTCTAGTTCCATTTGACTGTTGGCTATGTTTGCGAGGGATCAAACAATGGTTTTGCTGGAGAACGCAAGGAAGACTGCCGAAGTTTATCATCTCATCCTTTGATTGAGAAACGATATTATGCTGGTTTCTTGGCCACCCAGGGGTCTTAATTTATTGTTCTTCGCTCTTGCAAATTAATTAAATGCCTTTAACATTGTTATTTTTTCAATCATGGAGATATGTGACCTACGTTATTTATTTGCAGGAAGAACCTTTCAGTCCGCATAACGAAAGCCAGAGTTTGCCTCAAGAACAAGGGACCTTCTCAAAACAAGTCGCGCAGAGGTCGCCAGTCGCTTAAGTCGACTCCTCCTCAAAAGTCGACAAGGACCTGATCTTCACCCACCGACTAGGTCGCGCAGGTCGCACATTTGCCTAGGTCGGTGCTCCATATCCATGGAGGTCGCAGCAGGTCGTTCGATAGCCATGTGGTCGTGAAAAGTCCAAGGGTCGTAGGTCGCAAATCGAGATAGGTCGAAGTCGACAGCAGAGAGGTCGCAGTCGCATATTTACCTGGCTCTAAGTCGCGAGGTCGCCAGGTGTCGCTTAAGTCGCATTCCTCTTGGTAAATGACGATTTGCAGCACCTAGCCGACTAGGTCGCAGGGTCGCAATACGCCTTCAGGTCGTGCAGGGTCACAAGAAGTACTGGTCAAGGAAGCTTCTCCAACCGTCGAAGTCGGTAAGTCGTGAACCCCAGAGGGCAAGCTTTGCCCTATAAATACGTCCTTCGGGAACTTGTCAAGGGCTTTTTCTTTTTGGAAACTCAAGAGCTACATGGCATTGTATTGAAGGATTATATTCTTGTGCATATGATTACAGATTCTTGTTAAAACCCTATGGTTATAATGTGTTTTGCTGTGCGAACACCGTGTGTATTCCTTGTACAGTTTCAGAACATCCTATGATTAATGAAGCTGCACTCTTTATGTCATAATTTATGCGTCATGGCTATCTGTGTTGTATCAATGATGTTTATTTTATCATCTGTTCTACTAATGAATGTTAATGAACTATTTTGTTAGCATTTCGTTTCATCTTTCAGAAGTAAAAGGATATCTCATCATAAAGGACTATTCCTTTTGTGGTCAGACTACCTTATAAGCATTACCCCCAAAAGATATGTTGCTAATGACATCTCCTGAGGTGTACATGCTTTATTTATAATCTTGCTACGCATAGTGTTCAATTCATGTTTAATACATTAATCCTGTATTCTGTATCATGTGAATAAGTGTATGTCCGCAGGTTCAATCAGTTTCTTTTGAGACCTAGGGAAGGCGTCTTAAGCGGTAGCCGGACCCACACCCCGGACGGGATCCCTACTCCAAACGGTTCAAGGTCTAATTGGGACTTTCTACCGGCGAGATCCCTTACTGTTGGCCGGACTAATTTTCCCGTCAACATTACATTATTTTACATTTTTCACCCAATCCCAAGCATTAGGTATCAGAAATAGGTTTACCCAATTTTGAAGGAAGAGTGTCATCATGGTGGTAGTTGATATACTTACCAATTATGCACACTTTTGTGCATTATATCATCCTTTTAAACCTAGTATAGTTTCTATTGCATTTATGGAAAAAATTCGAAAGCTACATGGAAACCAAAAGATTATTATAAGTTATAGAGATCCCATTTTCATTGAAAACTTTTGGATGGAATTATTTTCTTGTCTTGGTATTCAAATGGATCATAACTCATCTTATCATCCTCAATATGATGGGAAAACTGAAATAGTGAACAAATGTTTGGAAGGATATCTTCGTTGCTTTGTATCTGATAAACAAACACAATGGATCAAGTGGTTACCTCTCACTGAATGGTGGTATACCACTTCCTTCCATAGTGTAGCAAAAATGATCCCATTAATGAAACTTTATGGATATCATCCATCGTCCATCACATCATATTTAAGAAAAAATTCTAAGGTTCAAGCAGTGGAAGATCACATTGAGCATCAACAAGTTATCCAACTCTTGAAGGATAACCTCACGTTGGTGCATAATCGAATGAAACAACATGAAAATCAACATCGCAGTGAAATAAGTTTTCATGGAGGAAACTGGGTATTTTTAAGGCTACAACCATACAAAAAAATGTCCCGCAAGAAATCTTATATGAAATATTAAATTATCACCAAGTATTATGGTCCTTACAAAGTGTTGCAAAATATTGGTACTATGGCATACAAATTGGTGCTACCTGCATCTTCCCATGTGTTATCACTCCATTAATTCTCTAGTTGTGAGATTCTTGGTTTTTAGTTGAGAAAACTAGAGGTAACCACAGACCAACTTTTAAACTCTAGGATCTAGCCTTCCTAGGGTTCAGAGAGGACTCTCTCTATAAAATTTAGCTTTGTTTTATTTTATAAAATATTAGGCTAGTTATGATTGTGCAATTGGTTTTGGTTTTGATGGGTTTGGTGGGAAAAATCACTTGAAGAGATGGATAGTGGGAAATCTATTTTTCCATTGGGCTAAGGAGTCAAAAGTCAAGTATACAGAACTAGGATCACGGCAAAAAAGTCAAATGTTTTCAGGGCAGGATAGATAACCCTTGGAGATCTTGGAAAATTGTTTTGTGAGATGGTATGATCGGGATAAAGAGCAATTAAGAGTTCTTTGATCCGGAAAAAGGAAGTAGTAGGCAGAGGTCAAACGAAAATGAGAGCAATTAAGGGTTCCCTACTCTGGAAATCAAAAGAAAACATATAAATGACAAACAGTAAAGACATGGTGCTTTTAACAAATCCTGAAGTAGTGCTCCTGTTCATTCATTCAAATTTAGAAAATATAATGGATTGCATGTAACAAAGAAATAAAAACAATGACAAGAGGGACATACTTCTGTTCAATAGCTCATCACATGAATTCTGAAATATGATGCTAGTTGATATGATCGAGTCTGCTACTCAAAATTTGAAATACAAAAGCCTTCAAGTCCACAAAAATGACTATAGAAATCTTCAGCAATTTATTCCACAATAATACTTCTAAAGATGAAGTATTTATACATAATTGTTTACAAAATATCCTAGACTTCTTCTAGTAATTATCTAAGGGAAATAAAAATATTTTTACAACAATAATAGAGACAACTGCTTAACAAATCAGCAAGCTGTCCTATCTATCCAAAAGAAATAGTAACTGATTGTGGATGAGGTGCAGCTGGATGCCTGGGTGTCCTTATTGCTGGTTTAGATATTTCAAGTTTGTTTTGAAATCTGATCTGCTTTAACTGATACTATTTTACTGATTCTCTTTAATCTCTGATACTCTTTAAACTCTGTAAAATATCTTTACTGCTATAAAATAAAAATCTGTTTTGACTGTAATTCAACAAACTGTTTTCACTGTTATCTTTCTGCCTTTTTACTTTTCACAGTAAATCTGTTAATGACTGCCAATCTTCTTCACTTGGAATTTGTATTTTCTTCAGCTTCCTGAAGTTTTCATCTACTTCTGTATACCTAGAAAAAGAGTGTTTAATGACAAACAAGTGTCTTATCTCATGCTGTATATAAAATAAGTCCTCAAAACTCCAGAGTAAGAATTTTTCTGTTGGAATGCCTTGTCCACCACTTGATTTTTCAACTTGATCCTTGGCATATTCTCTGATATTTTTATTGTAATCCTCTTGAGGCATTAATTTGTCATTTATGACCAAAATATTAGACAAAACTTCTTTGCCTCAAATTTTCAAATTTGACCATAAACCTGGTTATGGTGATGTTCATATTCTCACATTTTCCCTCAAGTTGTTTCATCAAGTTTTTTTTTGGTGAGAACTTTCCTTATCTTAAGGATAGTTTCAATCGTGTCAGTAATTTCAAGTTCTTCTAGCTCTTGCTTGTTTTTGTTTATCAATTCTATTGCTTGTTTTGGTTTGTTATTCAGTTCCTCCTTAGTCTTTTGAATCTCTTATAATGCTGCTTTGAGTAAATATTTCTGTTCAAAAATTACTTGGATTGAGGGCCATACATCATTTATGGCTTCTATGATCTTGTTCCACAAATGTTTTTTCACATAGGAAATATGTTCCTTCAAAGTTAATTCCTTATGTAATTTCTTCAATTCTTCATTTAGTCTGATGGCATTTTTCTCATGTGTTTTTGCATTTATTTGAGCCAACTTCTTTTGATCTTCAAGATTTTCAACCTGTTAATTTCACTGGTCTTAAGAGACATTTCTTCCATAGCTTTCACTAATTTTCTGGCCTCATCTGTAGGGTGAGTTGCTGTTGTAGATGATTCTGTCGCTAATGTTGTGGATGAATTCATTGGCACTACAGTAGCCAGTGGTTCTTTCAGTGTCAATTTTTCTGCTAAAGTTGAAGGCACAACTGTAGTGATTACATGAATAACTGTAGGAATCTCTGGTACTCTTGGAGTTTCTTTTTCCTCGACAAGTTTATCTATTTGAATCTCCATTTATTTTACCTGGGCTGTCAACTGAAAAATAAAATTCATCATGTCATCCTTCTCTTTCTGTCCTTCTATTATTTCTTTGGCTTGAGGACGTTCACTTGATGGCATTTTAAATTGTTTTCTTAATGCTGCAATGTCCTCATTTTTTTTCTTTACTAACTGCTCTGCTGCTTTTACATTAGAAGGGTCATATCCAACCTGTAAGACCATTTCTTCCAAAGATTTTATCCTGAGATATTGAGCATACAAGGATGCTTTGTTCAATTTCATCTGATCTTTCATGTTTGTGATAGTGTTCTTGAGTTTTTGAACACTCATGAATTTAGTTGTAACAGTAGAGTACAACATCTTTGAAGTCTGTCTATGGAATTCAATCTGATCAAGAGCATGCTTTTTTTCGTTTGGACTTCTAAATCAATCTTCTTATAATCTGCCACTATCTTTGGAGATTTTACTTTAGGCTACAATACTGACATGATTAGCTTTTTGTTTGAATAATCAAAGGTAGACAAAAGTCTATTTTGGACACTTGGTGTTTGTTTCAGATATCGAGAGTAGATATTGTTTTTGATTTCTTCATTCTTTAACTTGATCTGCTTGTACTTTTCTTTAATATCTAGATCTTTCTCCTCAATTGTCTATGAGGATGAAGCTTCCATGCTCTGTTGTTTTTCTATTAACTATGAATTTTCATTATCAACTTGTTCTTCATTCTGGTTCTCAGTAACTGGCTCATTTATGATGACAATGGAAACATCTGTGTTGGTGTCTGGGAGATCTGTTTCTTCAACATCAATGGTTACCTTTTATTTATATACTAAATCTGTTCTGGGCCCTTTATTATATCTGATCTTGAACTTAGTTTCAGTGGTAGTTTCAACAACATAGGTACCTTCTTCTCTTACTCTCTTGGTGGCTTTTTCTGGCTGATCTGCAGTCTCTTAAGTGTGACTAAGATCACTTTTATTCACTGTATCTATTAAAGTATTCTCTGTCCACTCAGTCTGATTGGCATATTTTTCTATCTCTGGTTTTGTCTCATGAATGAAGGGTGTTAACTTACATTTAACCCTCATTTTACTTAGTATCCCTTATGGATCATAATTCTAAGGAAAGCTCTCTTCAAATCTATATTCCAATAGATGTTTCGCTGCTTCTGCCTCTGCATCTCTATGATTGCAAATGAATGGCCCTACTTGATTCTTCAACTTGAACTGTGTTTCCTTCTTTGCTGCTAAGAAATTGATAGAATCAGAGTTTAGTATTTGCCTGATATACTCCAAGGCAAAAATCCTCATTGATACATGTTTGGGTAGCTTATAGGGCAACAAATTGGATCCAAACACTCTGATCTTAGTATATTTTTCATATAAGTACCAATCATCAGTCTTGGTCTACGCTGACAACTGTAAAATCTTCTTCATCTCATCACTTGTCCTTGGCTGCTCTGTATTTGTTAATATTTTGATCAATGGATGTATGAATGAATCTGAAAACTCTGCATATGTGAACTCTGTGGACTCTTTCCTGATCAAAGAGGTCCAAAAAATAACTGAAAGAGGATTCCCTTCTACATCAAGCTTTTGAAGGGTTACTGGAAAATTATCAGCTTGAAAATATAAGAACATGTGGAAGAGGAAGGAGGTGTATCTGAACACTCCTTCAATTGGAAATTTAACCAATTGGTCATAAATATTATCAGCAATATATCCAGCATAATAAAAAATAACAGAGGGATGTTGTCCTGGGGTAAATGTAGATAAGAAACCTAAAATGGATTCATCTATGTTTTCATCAGTAAAGTACCCTAGAATGAAAGATAACATGGAAATTACATGCCTTGAACCCTCTGAAAATTTTGAAGTAGAATATGGAGGATTAATTTGAGGAGTTTCTACATGTAAAGGCATAAATGTTTGGAAGATTATGAATCTTTTGGGAAAATCAAGGCCACTATATAGCTTGGTAAGGGCCTCTATGGATAAAGGGACTGCTTGAGGATCAGGTTGGAGTTGTAGCATTTGTTTAATGGATTCAGTAATAATGGTTAAAAGCACTTCTTTGTTGGCATTTACTATGGCTCTCTACTCAGGCACATAATATTGTTGACATAATCTAATGACCTCTTGACATGGATGAGTTACTGGAACAACATATTTGGGCAAGTGTGATTCCCAAATATGGACTTCTTCTTCATTATCTAAGGATTTTTCATAGATCCAGTTATGAATGTCTAGCAGATTAAATTCAACAATTGGGTCTGCTATTTTGTAGTCAAAAACAGCTAATGGAATGTGCCAAATGTCTACAACAGGAGGTTGTAGAGGGTTTATCATGATATCAGTCTTACAAGTCATGGCTGGAGTTGATTTTGGCACTTTGGAACCTTCAAGATTGCTAGAACTCTGCTTTTTAGTCATTCTGGCTACTTCTGCAAGATTAGACAGTTTGCAGAAGTATTTTTTATTTTAACAGAGGTTCTTGGATAAAAATAGGCAAAGTATGGTCTTTCTTTGGGCTTTTCCTTCCAAATTTGGACTCTTCAATAGGTTTTTACATAATTTTACTGGTTTTAAACAAGAAACAAGGGTTTCCTGAGTTTTTTTCAATGAATAATTAGACTAAAAATTCTTTTAAGGTCAGGCAAAAGAGTTTTGTCTACCTTCAAAGTATTTCTGGGTTAAATTGGGTGTTTTAAAACAAGGCGCAACATAAATAGGATTTTTCAGGAATTTTGACAGGGTTTGGCTTGTTTTTTGGACTTTTTGATAGAATTCTATGAATCAATTTTGAATTCTGATTATCTTTTTAAAACTAAAAACAGGCTCAAATTTTGGAAGAAAACATGTTATGTGCAGGTACAGGGTTTTGAAGAAGTATCTGAGGTCTTTTGAATGGATTGAACGACATCTTTATGATCTCTGGAACAACTCAAAGCTCCTTGGCGGTCTTCAATAGGTACAGGGTCAAAATTACTGGTTTTTGGGCAATAAATTAGTGGAAAATACCGTTTTTGGAGTAAATATAGTAAATATGCATAGAGGAGGCTAACAATGAATACATACAGTGAGTCGGGAAGGCTAACAGTGTATTTTTTGGAATTTATTTGTAAATTAGGGTTAATTTACTCTGTAATGAATGACGGTCACATCGGGCGGGAAGGTGGTTTTTGTCTTTTGAAGGGGAGAAACCACAGGTGGTTTATCGCGTGCCTTTTTGGTGGTAAACGGTTTTAGACGAAACAAACACGGTCAAATGAGAATGGACCACGTGGAGGAGAGAGGAAATCTCAATACCACCTATTTCACGTAGAATTGAGATGGGGAATATCGCGCAAGTTAATTTGCGATATGGAGTTTCCGCTGTTGAATCTTGGGTTTCGATTGCAAACGGCCCAGATTGATTGCAGAAGGTGCATCAAGATTTGGTAGTGGGGCTAGGGTTTATTAACGCGACGAGGAGGTTTAAACTTTATGAATAGGCGTTTAAACAAAGTTTTAAACCTTAGGCTTTATATAATAGATGGGGGGAGGTAATGTAATATATGCATTAATTAAAACATTTCATCAATGTTTAATTAATACATAGGTGCAAGTCATATTATATAGTTTTTAAACATTTGTCAATAGTTTAATAACCATAGGGGGCAGGGATTATATTTTATGGATAAGTTTAAACCAGTGGAAATAAGGGCGGGGTTTTATTTTTTCACATGGGTTATTATAACATTGGTTTAAACATTAAAATAAAGGATTTTGTGGGTTTATTTAAAATAAAAGGGATTTAATACTATACAGGAGGGAATAGTTTAGGGAGTTAATAAATAAGTTAGAAGTTAATATGAAAATGGATAATGTCTATAATGAATAAAATACATGTTTAATTCTAAGTAAAGTGCAAAATAAAGCATAGCTTGTCTTTGTTGTATTTTTCCACACTTTAACTTAGGATAAATGCATGTTATGGGTTTTTGAATGTTTTTTGAAAGGAGATGAAATTAGTTATTTAGGCTTTTACTTTTACTAAGTAAAAATGGGTTTTTACTTAGGAAAAAGGATTATGATTATAAATGAAGGATAAATGTTGATGAATATGGGTTTTGTGTAGGAATTCAATATTTTTAACTAATCAGTCATCGAGCCTTGAGTTCGTTCCTAATAGAAGTCACAGAAATGCTCTGAGCCTTTTTAACTGATAGTTTAGAATACTGGATAATTGTAGGGGAGGGGAAATTAGTGATTTTTTTCTGATGATGCTTTATTACATGCTTGCACAACTGCTTTCTACCTACCCAAATTTATTTCTAACCTTTTTTACTTCATTTTCATGGGTGCATTTAAGCTTGCAACCCTAAATTAACTTTTCTTTCAAAGCATAAATCTATCTAAGTCTAACCTTATTTTATCCGAGGGTTCAAATTTAACTATTGAGCTCTTCATTTATTCTCTATTTTAACTACTGATTTTTCATGTTTATATTGTTTGACATACCTTTATTCTCTATCTAAAACATGAAATTCAAAGCATGAAAAGTTAAGATTAAACTGTTTAACTAATCATGGATTATGACATTTATTGACAATCTGCACATAATCATTATTCTTGCAGTAAAGTAAATAGTAGTGGCATTTTGACTTGCTCACTTTCAGGTTTTATTTTTATCTCTTTTTTCTTTTGGGGTCTATTTTTTCTAAGTCCTTTGATCTTTCTTTTAGGACTTTTTACCCTTTTTTCACTTTTTATTATTTTTCATTTTTCAAAATATGGGAAAACAACTTGCAGAAAGTAAGGTATGTACATATTTACAATACTATCATAGTCAATTCAAAAATTATGAATCCTATTATTATAGGACCCTAACAGTGGCTCCACTTGGGGATGGCATTTCTTGGTGAAATGTCAAGAACTTTAAGACTAGTTGCCTCTGAAATTTGACTGTGATGACTCTGTAAGTATCTTCTGATATATGCAATTATTCATACTTATGATATTTACCTCTTCAAAGCTTAAGGCCTTCTCTCTGGGCTTCAACTTTGTCAGGGAAAACATCCAATCCAATCTAAAATCTTCAATGTATGTGTACAATGATCAAAGTAAACGAAACTAACTATTTGTTATCTCAGGGGGGTATTAGTGCTTCAACATTCTGCCATTTACTGCTCCTTCTGACATCTCTGACCCATCTATTTCTTTTAGAAAGAAAGCATTGTTACCTCTGTAACCATAAATGACATAAGGTCCTTTCCATAGAAAATCAAAATTTCCATGTTTACCTTTGTCTTCCCTTATTGAATCCCATTTTAACACTTTATCTCCAATGTAGAATCATCTTCTTTACCTTTTTTATCAAAAATTTTCTTAATCTTATCTTGGATAACTTGAGACTTGATAAAAACTTCTTCCCTTGTTTTTTGCAAGTGAATAGTTTGAATGATCCTTCTTTTAATGTCATTTGTTTCAACTTGTAACTCTTGGATAATCTTCATCGCCGGTACTCCTAAGGAAGATGGAAAAACAACATCCATTCCATAGACAAGCTGGTAAGGGGAGGTACCAATGGATTTTTTGGTAGTAAGTCTATCTGCCCATAAGGCATTGACTAACTTCTTATTCCAAGTCCTTTTATTATATTCAAGTAACTTTTTGATGATGTTTACAAGTGATGGAGCAACAAGGTGAATTTGGACCCCAAGGGGAAGTAGGTCAACCGTGACATGGCCTGGTCGTATTCCCTACGTGGTCTTTTTATTCTCTCGGCAATTTTATTTATCAATTTTAGAAAAATTGATAAATAAATATAATCGTGACTTGGAGGTTATATTATATACCAATGTCCCACCTTCGGACCTTATATAACTCTCAACCCTTTATAATCTTTATTTTAATATCCCACACTTTACAAACAGACCTTTATAATGGAGCCTCCACCCCGGGCCCACCTATATATATACATGTATCAATAATCAATAAAACGTATACACCGTACTCGTTTATCGTCCGCGCTCTTGGAGTATCGTTCGTGCATCTACGACAAACAGTCACCGTCCGATGGCCCTCTCCCAAATCGAAGGTTCTTGTGCATTTCGCTCGGTGTCCAACGTCGATCTTTAACGCGCGAAGACGCGGTTTAAGCAGTGGTTTTGGAACAGTGGCTTAGCCACGTGTCGATTCCTCTATGGAATCGCTCCTCGTCGGTGGAATACCACTTAGCCCCGAAAGGTGGTGCGGAATGGGAAAACCGCTCTTGGAAAACCACTTGTGGTTTTGTTACAAGGATTGACCGCAGTTGTACGTCCGGGTTAAATCTTCGTTTGGGGAGTTCAATTAACACAAACAACCGTAAATTTCTTTATTTCGCGGATTCCATTTCCATAAACAGAGTTCCAAGGCTAGTATCACTGTGCAGACCTCGCCTGTGGTCAGGGTAGATTTACAGGGTTATTCAAACAACTTGCGGGGATTCAAAGACAGGGAAACAAAATTATCAGTATACAATCGCCTCACAACTAAATAAAATTCCTCACAATTTACATTCCAAGACAATTAGAAAATCAACAGAACTGAAATCCATTTAATTGGAAGCCATCGATAATGCACAGAGTTTCACTGCAGAAATCTCTCTATTCTTTCCTCCTCTTCTCAATGCATCTGAGGATTCAATTTGTATACATTATAGTGTGACTCTTCGGTTCCTCTATGAGGACCGTTTCAGGAAACCAAAAGCCTAATTATAATTTATTCAAATAACTGAACTGACATATGACAATTGGACTAACTAGACTATTCGACGCCTACAACTCTAACTACCCTGAAATGAAACAGTCAGCTGAGGTATTGACACCTAGCTGTTACAATTTTGATGATTTCGAACCCTCCTAGCCACAACATGTGGACAAAACCTCCTACATTTCTGGCTAGTGTCCAATGCCCCTGCATCAGACTCTCGAGGGCAATCTTCTTCATGGGCTCATGTCCATGAGCTCTTCCACTGATCTGCCTATCTTCTGCAACATTCCTTCAGTCATCCAAGTGGCATCTTCCTCTGGTTTATCCTTCCATTTGATCAAGTACTGGAAGTACTCTTGTCCTCTGGTCCTTTTGAACACTCTTTTGTCGAATATCTTCTCCGGTTGTAATGGCTGTGCCGGAGGTAGCTTCTCCTTCCACTCAATCTGCTCCTTGTCTGCTGATCCTTCTTCTGCACCATCATCCTCATACTTGTACAAATCTGCAACATTAAAAATGGGAGATATTCCAACATCAGGTGGCAATTCAATCTCATAAGCATTTGCAGAAAACTTCCTAAGTATCTTGCATGGCCCAATCTTTTTGTACTTCAACTTGTTGTACTGCTTCTTTGGGAACCTCTCCTTTCTCAAGTGTGCCAAAACCAAGTCTCCTACTTCAAAGTGAACTTCTTTTCTGCTCAAGTCTGCTCTGTTTTTGTATTTGATGCTGCTGCCTTGTAGTTGCTGTTTCACTTGTTCATGTATGGCCTGGATCTCTGAAGCAAATTCTTCACCATCTGCACTCCTTAACTCTGATCTTCCCAGATTTCTTAATTCTGATATTCCTCTGGGATGCATTCCATAAACAATATGAAATGGACTCTACCCTGTGCTTCTGTTTGGTGAATCATTATATGCATATTCTACCTGAGGCAAAATATGATCCCACTGCTTGGGATGTTCTCCTGCAAGACTCCTCAACAAATTTCCCAAACTCCTATTCACTACCTCAGTTTGTCCATCAGTCTGGGGATGATAAGCTGAGCTGAAACTTAGTTTGGTACCAAGTTTCTTCCACAATGTCCTCCAAAAGTGACCCACAAATCTAGTGTCTCTATCTGAAACAATACTCTTGGGCAACCCATGCAATCTAACAACTTCTTTGAAAAACAAGTTAGCAACATGGGTGGCATCACTAGTTTTATAGCATGGAATAAAATGTGCCATTTTGGAGAATCTGTCCACTACAACAAAGACTACATCATTCCCTCTCTGAGTCTTGGGTAATCCTAGAACAAAATCCATACTCACCATGTCCCAAGGCCTGTCTGGAATAGGCAAGGGAGTGTACAATCCTACATTCTGGCTCCTTCCTTTAGCATACTGACAGATTTTGCAATTCTTCACAAACTTGTCCACTTCTGCTCTCATCTTGGGCCAGTAATAGAAATGACTCAGCTGCTCATAGGTCTTATCAGTACCAAAGTGTCCAGCAAGTCCACCACTATGCTTCTCTTTGATCAAATTTTCTCTCATGGAACATCTTGGTACACACAGTTGGCTTCTTCTAAATAACAAGTCCTCCTGCAGGAAATAATCCAGCCACTGGCTTCTATCTGTTAAAACAGGGTTACTACATGCCTCAAATGATTCTTTAAAATCTGGATCTGTTTTATACAATTCTTTGAGAAAATCAAATCCTACAACTTCAAAATTTGTTTCTTGAACAAGCATGTGCCTCCTACTCAAAGCATCAGCTACTTTATTGGCTTGGCCACTTATATGTTTCAAAACAAAATTAAAACCTTGGAGATACTCAACCCATTTAGCATGCTTATGTTTCAACTTGGGCTGCTGTACAATATATTGCAAAGCATGATTGTCAGAATATAATACAAATTCCCTGGACATCAAATAATGTCTCCACTTCTTCAGTGCCTGAACAATTGCATAGAATTCCTTCTCATAAGAGGAATACTTTCTCCTGGTGTCATTCAGCTTTTCACTGAAATATGCCACAGGCCTATCATCCTGACTCAACACAGCTCCAATGGCCTCTCCACTGGCATCACACTTCACTTGAAATGGTTTAGTAAAATCAGGCAGGATCAAAACAGGCTTCTCCATTATCTTTTGCTTCAAAAATTTAAAGTTTCTTTCTGCTTGAGCAGTCCACTTAAATGGCTGTTTTCTCTTCTTTATTGTCTCAATTATGGGTGCATTGATCTTACTGAAGTTTCTTATAAACTTTCTGTAAAAAATAGCAAGTCCATGGAAACTTCTTACCTCAAAAACATTCCTGGGTGAAGGCCACTCCATGATTGCCTTAACCTTCTCTGGGTCCATCTTCAATCCTTCTGCAGAAACAACAAAACCCAAACACACCAAATCTTCCTTCATGAATGAGCATTTCTTCAAATTTATCAGCAGTTTCTCTTGGTGCAGCTTCTTCAAGACATGATTAAGATGCCTTAAATGTTCTTCTTTAGTTTTGCTGAAAACTAGTATATCATCTAAATATACTATCACAAATTTCCCAATAAATTCTTTCAACACTTCATTCATAAGTCTCATAAAAGTGCTTGGTGCATTTGACAACCCAAAAGGCATTACCATCCATTCATACAGTCCTTCATTTGTTTTAAAGGCAGTCTTCCATTCATCACCCTCTCTTATTCTGATCTGATGGTATCCACTTTTTAAATCTATCTTCAAGAAATATTTAGCACCACTCAAACAGTCCATTAAATCTTCAATTCTGGGCAATGGAAATCTGTACCTGATTGTGATCTTATTAATTGCTCTGGAGTCAGTACACATCCTCCAGCCTCCATCTTTCTTTGGGCTCAATACTGCTGGTACAACACATGGACTCAAGCTTTCTCTAATCAGTCCTTTGTCCACCAATTCCTGTACTTGTCTCCTGATTTCTTCATTTTCCTTGGGAGTCATCGTGTAGGCTGCCTTATTTGGCAGATTTGAACCAGGGATAAAATCTATATGATGGCTGATCTTTCTCATAGGTGGCATCTCATCAGGTAAATCATCCACAACAATGTCACAGTAATTGTCTAACATCTCTTGTATCTCTACTGGTAAATCAGAAATATTTGTAGAAGTAAGAACTACCTTAGGTTTGCAAACTAAAGCAAAGCTTACCTCTTCTTCTTCTATCTGCTGCAGATATTCCTTCCCGCTCAGCAACAAGGTCTTTGGATCAATCACTCTGCTGGATGGCTCTCCTTCTTCCATGGGTATCAATGTATGATGCACCCCATCTTTGAAGAACTTGTAAGTGTTCTTCTTGCCATCATGCACTACTGCTCTGTCAAACTACCAAGGTCTACCCAGCAGTATATGACACACATCCATGGGAATCACATCACACAGGACCTTATCTTTGTATTTGCCCATTTGCAGCTCTATCTCACACTGTTCTTCCACAACCAGCTGGTGCCCCTTATGCAGCCAGGACAACCTGTAGGGAGTTG
The DNA here is from genome assembly GCA_034641835.2 of Pinus albicaulis. Lineage (NCBI taxonomy): Eukaryota > Viridiplantae > Streptophyta > Pinopsida > Pinales > Pinaceae > Pinus > Pinus albicaulis. The sequence goes on along the minus strand of CM076575.1, from coordinate 6,981,048 downwards.
GATGCTCCCTTGTCTTCAAATTCAACTTCCCTATTACCTCAGTGGAAACCAGATTGTCTGTGCTGCCACTATCAATGACTAGTTGGCAGCATTTCCCTTGGACCTTGCATATGCTCCTAAACAAGGTCTTCCTTTGTGCAGGCTCAGTGACTTCTTTAGCTTGCTTCAACAGAACCTTATTTACCACTAAGGATTCTCCTCTTTCTGGAAGAATGTCTTCTTCAATTTCTGCCTCCTTTTCAGCCTGGGCAACAACAACATTCCTTGGACCAGTACCCACATTCTCTAGGCATTCATAGTGCTTGTGTCCCACTCCTTGACATCTATAACATCTCAACTCTCTGCCTCTGCCTCTGTCTCCTCTTCCTCTTCCTCTGTAAGAACCCCTTCTGCCCTTTGCATCATCCTCTGTAGATGCATTCTGAGGTGAGCTACTGTCAGCTCCATTCCTGGGTGTAGGCTTTCCTCTACTACCCTGACTTCACTTCCCATGGAAAGTACCCCTCTTCTTGGCAGACTGTTTCCTCAAGAGTTTCTCCTCTGCTTTCAAGGCCATCTGATATGCCTCTTCTACTGTCTTAGGAGACAAGAGACCAATCTCATCTTGGATCTCCAACTTGAGACCATTCACATATCTGGCAGTCTTCTCTGGTGTGTCTTGGAATTTCCCAACTCTTATGCTCACTCTGTAGAACTCCTCTGTGTATTCCTTTACTGTCAGCAACCTCTGTCTCAGGTTCTGCATTTGTCTATACAATGTCAGCTGGTAATCACTAGGCAGTAATTTACCCTTCAACTTGGCCATCATTCTGGTCCAGCTCTTGATAGGTTGCTTGCCAATTCTCCTCCTTTCTGCCTGCACTCCATCCCACCAAAGTGCAGCATGTCCCTTCAGCTTTGTTACTGCAAAATTGACTTTCTTATCTTCACTTATTTCTTCATAATCGAAGCACTTGTTTAATTCATTTATCCAGTCCACCAGCTCCTCTGGATTCAGTCCCCCTGCATAGCTTGACACTTCAATCCTGGGCTTAACTGCAGACCCCAGAATAGTCCTAAGGAGCCTCATGTCAGGAGGAATTTCAACATTTTCTTCAGCTTCTTCTGTTTCAGGTTTGCTGATGTCTTCAGGATCTCTGGTCTGTCTTCGCTCCACGACATCCATTCTGCCCTCGACCCTCTGCAACACCTCCAACACCTCTGCGTTGGGTACAGGTCTCCTCCTGCCAGCACCTCTACCAAGTCGGATTGCCATGTCAGCAAACAACTTAAACTTCCGGCTCTGATACCACAAATGATGGAGCAACAAGGTGAATTTGGACCCCAAGGGGAAGTTGGTCAACCGTGACGTGGCCTGGTCGTATTCCCTATGTGGTCTTTTTATTCTCTCGACAATTTTATTTATCAATTTTAGAAAAAATGATAAATAAATATAATCGTGACTTGGAGGTTATATTATATACCAATGTCCCACCTTCGGACCTTATATAACTCTCAACCCTTTATAATATTTATTTTAATATCCCACACTTTACAAACAGACCTTTATAATGGAGCCTCCACCCCGGGCCCACCTATATATATACATGTATCAATAATCAATAAAACGTATACACCGTACTCGTTTATCGTCTGCGCTCTTGGAGTATCGTTCGTGCATCTACGACAAACAGTCACCGTCCGATGGCCCTCTCCCGAATCGACGGTTCTTGTGCATTTCGCTCGGCGTCCAACGTCGATCTTTAACGCGCGAAGGCGCGGTTTAAGTAGTGGTTTTGGAACAGTGGTCTAGCCACGTGTCGATTCCTCTATGGAATTGCTCCTCGTCGGGGGAATACCACTTAGCCCCGAAAGGTGGTGCGGAATGGGAAAAACACTCTTGGAAAACCACTTGTGGTTTTGTTACAGGGATTGACTGCGGTTGTACGCCCGGGTTAAATATTCGGTTGGGGAGTTCAATTAACACAAACAACCGTAAATTTCTTTATTTCGCAGATTCCATTTCCATAAACAGAGTTCCACGGCCAGTATCACTGTGCAGACCTCGCCTGTGGTCAGGGTAGATTTACAGGGTTATTCAAACAACTTGCGGGGATTCAAAGACATGGAAATGGAATTATCAGTATACAATCGCCTCACAACTAAATGAAATTCCTCACAATTTACATTCCAAGACAATTAGAAAATCAACAGAACTGAAATCCATTTAATTGGAAGCCATCGATAATGCACAGAGTTTCATTGCAGAAATCTCTCTATTCTTTCCTCCTCTTCTCAATGCATCTGAGGATTCAATTTGTATACATTATAGTGTGACTCTTCGGTTCCTCTATGAGGACCATTTCAGGAAACCAAAAGCCTAATTATAATTTATTCAATTAACTGAACTGACATATGACAATTGGACTAACTAGACTATTCGACGCCTACAACTCTAACTACCCTGAAATGAAACAGTTAGCTGAGGTATTGACACCTAGCTGTTACAATTTTGATGATTTCGAACCCTCCTAGCCAAAACATGTGGACAAAACCTCCTACATTGCTGGCTAGTGTCCAATGCCCCTGCATCAACAAGGCTCTTATTTGAAGATTCAGCTACACCATTACCCTGAGGATAATATGCCGTAGAGTGGCCTAGGGTAATATGGTATTTATGGCAAAAGTCAATCATATTTTTGGATTTGAATGCTGCTGCATTGTCAGTAATTATCTTTTGGGGGCATCCAAATCTTGAAAGAATGTTATTTTCTAGGAAGGAGATAATGACAGTATTTGTGGCTTGCCTAGAGGGTATGGCTTCAATCCACTTGGTAAAATAGTCAGTGGCTGTCAGAATCCATTTATGTTGGCCTGATGATGGGGGGTGAATTTCTCCAATGAAGTCAAGACCCCATTTTTGAAATGGAATTTCAGTAAAGATGGTTTTTAAGGGCAGGGGTAACAAATTTTTCTTACCCTCAAAGATTTGGCAATTGTGACAAGAGGTCACATATATTTTTACATCTGCAAACAAAGTAGGCTAGTAAAAACTAGCTCTCAGAATCTTGTCTGTTGTAGTCTTCTAGTAAAGATGTCCTCCACAATCACCAACATGAAATTTTTTTAATATTTTGTCAGCTTATTCTTTTAACAAACAATTTAATAAAATCCCACTACGATCTCTCCAAAAAAGTTCATTGTCTAAAATACAAAATATTATAGCCTTAAGTTTTAAGAATCTAGCTTTGGTTCTCGACAGTCCAGGAGGAGCTTGTAAGTTTAGTAATACAAATATGATATCTGCATACCATGGTGAGTCTAAAAAGGTTGCACTGATCTCTGGAGTCGCGATCTCTTCCTGATTATCTACTTGGGAAATAAAATTTATGTCTAGGGCACTACAATTTGATTCAGCCATGAGTCTGGCTAAATCTTGACCTTTTATTAACTTGGTGGGTTTTATGTCTATGTCATATTCTAGGATAGTGGCAATCCACTTTCCTCTTCTTCCATTAGGACCATCCTGAGTAAGAATGTCTTTTACTACAACATTTGGGACATAGGCAATGATGTGAGAATAGAGGATGTAAACTCTGAAGTCTTTAATGGCCTTTACCAAAGCTAAGAATTGTTTCTCCATGATATTATACTTCAAAGATGCATCTCTAAGTGTTCTGCTAAAGAAAGCTATGGGCTGTTCATAACCCTGGTCATTTTTCTGCAGTGAAATTACAGCAATGGTGTGTTCTGAAGCAAATGAAAAAATGATGAAATATTTTTTGAAATCGAGACTTATAAGGGCTGGAGTTTTGGTTAAGGCCTATTTGATGGATTCAAATGACTGTTTGGCCTCAACGGTCCAGTTAAGAACTGAATATTTTTTAATCATATTATTTAGTTCTCTAATTATCTCAGCTAAGCTGGATATAAATCTTCTTAAAAAGTTAATCTTACCTAGAAAGGCTTGTAACTCTTTTATGTTTCTTGGTGGACTGATGTTAAGAATTGCTTCTATCTTAGAAAGATTTATCCTGATTCCCTTTTTTGATATTATGTGTCCTAGTAACTTGCCTTCTTCTAATCTAAATAAGGTTTTCTTAGGATTTAATGAGATGCCAAACTTTTTGCATTTTATAAAAACCTGTTTGAGATGATCCAAGTGTTCATAATCAGTTTTAGAAAATACAGTTATGTCATCTAAGAAAATTACTAAGAATTCACGAACTTCCTTTGCAAAGGCTATATCCATAGCTCTTTGAAAGGTTACCCTGCATTCATTAAACCAAAAGGAATTTTTACATACATAAAAGTGCCCCAAGGAGTAGTAAAAACTGTTTTGGGTTGATCCTCTGGTTGGACTAAGATCTGGTTGTATCCTGAAAAACCATCTAACAGTGAAATCCTAGAAGAAACAACTACCCTTTATAAGATGTGATCCATTTTTGGTAAAGGGTAATTATCTTTTAAAGATACTTTGTTTAGATTCCTAAAGTCAACACATAATCTAATCTCTCCTGTTTTCTTTCTTGTTGGAACTAGGTTAGAAACCCAATCAGAATACCTGATTGGTGCAATGATCTGTGCATCATACATTCTTTTCACTTCCTTTTCTATCAAAGGCATCAACACAGGGTTGATCCTTCTTAACTTTTGTTTAAAGGGCTTTTGATCTTCTTTTATAGGGATTTGGTGTTGAATTATGCTGGTGTCATAGGATTAAGGTCATTATAACTCCAAGCAAAAACATCTTGGAATTCCTTAAAAAGAGCAATATATTTTTCCTTTTCCAGTTGAGGTAAAACTTTTGAAAGGTTAATCATTTTGGGTTTTGACTCTGTACCATTCTTCAATATCAAATCTAACATGCTCCATTTTGGGTTTTCTAGCAACATCATTTGGGTCAAATAGATCTTCTAAAGGAGTTAAACCTTTTGGTAAGAAATTGTCTTTGAAGTTTAATATTTCAGATTTTTCATCAATTATCTTATCAATTTCTACTCTTTCTAATTTATCTATATCTGATTGACTAAATCTAGTGGGTTTAGCAAACTTTAATTTATTTACATCTACATTATTCAAATCAATTTTAGCATCTAAATCTTGGTCTATGGTACTATCAATGTCTATTTTACAGTTCTAAAATTCTCCTTCATTATTCATAAAATGATAAATTTGTTGGTCCTTTGAGAAAATTTGCCAATATTTGAGGTTGTCTAGAATTATCGGCCTATGTTTTACTTCTGTAGTATACATATGATTAGGCTGAAAATGTAAATTACAAGTACTAGCAAAGGTTGCCAAAGAATGTGCTTGTAAGTTTTGCCTCTTGGTATTGCAGAAAAATTACATTCCAGTAAATCATTAATCAAATCTAGTACGGTCTCTCTGTATTGGCCAAGTCTAGGATTGTAAACAAAATAATCACTTTTAATTTGTTTAACAATCAACTCTGAATCTCCCATTATTGCTATTCTTTTACCTCCTAAGTTTCTGATTATCTGGAGTCCTATAACGAGGATTTCATATTCAGCCATATTGTTGGTACATTTGAAATTCAGTCTGAAAGCATGGCCTTCTGCATGATTTTTCTCTATATTAGTTATTCATACTCCTGCTTCTGCTCCTGACTTATTCATTGAACCATCAAATTCTAAATGCCATAAATATTCATGAGAGATATTATCATTGTCTAGTGTTTTCTTTTCTTCTCTTAGTTCGGTCTTGATTTCATTATCAGTTTCAGCATTACATAGGATGAAAGAATCTAGATTAGTAGGTGTGGCATAAATTGGGTGATTTATTGACCTTTCAGCAATCCTTACCATATATTTCATTGAGGTTTCCCTATATAACTTTTTAGGTTGACCAAAAACTGATATAGTAGCATAAGACATGTCCAATTGTAGAGATCTCTGTAACTTTTCTCCCCATGAGCGAGATAATAACATTACATATTTGGGTGGAATATCAGCTACTACAATGTCCATTAGTATACCCTTACTAGGATATTGAACTAAAGTTACACATAGATCTTTGATTAAACCTAGGCATTTTACTTTTCTTGAGTCAAATGAAAATAAATCATTATAAGGCTTTGTGATGTCTAAGTTCAATGTTTCCATTATAGCTTTGGGTATTAGATTATGTGAATCTCCTGAATCTAGCATTGCATTGTGTAGGATTTGCTCATGAATAGTTAAACTAATGTAAAATGGAGGAACTACTCCATCTAAATGCTTTCCATTCACATCTGGGCCAAAAATCAACTCTGGTTGATCATCATTCAGATTTATGGAATCTTCTCTATCATTTATGTTTAATGTTTCAGTTATGGTTGATTTATACAAGTCATGTTTTACCAATTCTGTAACTGGAATTGGTATTTTTAGCTTTGTAATTTCAGATTGTATGTTGAATGAAGATTGTGATTTACTTATTTGAATCAATTTTTCTTTGGTAACTGTAGTTTGTGTAGGTTTATCTTGTCTTTCTACAATTATCTTTTCAGTTTCAGATTGAGTGTCTTGAGTCTTACTGCTTTTTGTTTTCTTTTTAGGAATGGTTTGTGAAGCAGCAGATGTTTTTTCAGATTTTGAATTGTCAAAAGATGTTTTTGCAGTGGCAGCTTTTGGATCTGCTGATTTAGGATCAACATTGGGCATTTCAGTATCTAAGGTTGTTGTTTTATCAAAATTAGGTGCTTTAGGAGCAACAAATTTTTGTGAATCTTTTGCAGCTTTATCAACCTCTTCAGTTATGTCAACAATCTTAGGGCTTGGTGAAATCTTAGGGCTGGAAACTTTTTGGGAAGAGTTTGAATTTTGCTTATTTTCCCTAGGGAGAATTTGCAGAACTTTTGTTATGGGAGCTTCTACTATTTTCTTATTTGGTGTTTGAGATGTTTTCTTAGTAGAAGACTCATTGTTTTTCTTACTTCTTAGGTTATACTGACTATGTACTTCGTTAATGGCAAAGTCATAACCTTGTTTGTAATCAAAGGATTCCCCTGAATCTAATTGGAGTTGTTGAAGTTCAAATAACTCCTGATCTTCTTGTGTGAAAAAGATAGTGTTATTATCATCTATTCCCATTAAATTTATGGTATCCTCATCATTATCATTGTTTTGAGAACTCACAGCATAGTTCTCCTGAAAGGGAGGTCTTATTGTTTGGTCTGGAGCTGAGTCTTTTGCTTTTCTTGAATTTGTTTTTTTTCTTCTAAAATTGGGATTTCTAATTTGTTGTTGATTATCCCATTGAGGTCTTCTTTCTTTGTTATCTAACCTATCCATTACCCTCTCTAAGTTTTTAGCTAACATATCTATTTTTGTGTCTGAACTAGAGGCTTCCTCTTTCATGGTAACTCTCCTCTCATTTCTTAATCTTGTTTTTTTATCTATAATGTTTACTTCTACACCTACAACATCTGTTTGCATTCTTTCCAATTTTTCTGCATTTCTTTTTATTAACTGATATGCCATGTCAGTGTCAAATCCATCTGAGAATTTGAGTAAGACATAGTCAGGAGTGGGTTTTAGATTTGCAGGAATTGAATTGTAAACACTATTATATCTAGTGCAGTAGTCTTGTACAAATTTATTTGGAGCTCTTTTCATTGCATCAAATTCAGACAATATTTGTAGGGGTTTTTTCTTATTTTCCCATTTATTTAAAAATAATCTATGAAAAACAACGAAATCAGCTACACTACCAGCATTAAGACTTTTAAACCATTTTTTTACTTCTCTTGTTAATGTTTGTGCAAACAACCTCATTTTTACATCTGATTCATCTATCTCATGGAGTTCAAAGTAACCTGTCATTTTGTTTATGTGCTGCTGAGCAGTACACTGTGTAGTAGCATCAAACTGTGGTATCTTACTTTGGTAATCTTGGGGCATGTTATGAAGTTGTCCTGGAAGAACAACGAGAGCATACCTAGCAGCCATAGCTTGAATTATAGCTTGGCTAGAAGGTAAAGTAGAGGTACTTGGTGTTGAATTGAAAGTAGTGGCTGCTGAAATTGGGATATATATGGAACTACTAGGAAATGAAAATGATGTGCTTGAAAAAGTAGTGGTGAAACTAGTTGATGAAGTGGATGTAGGGGATGAAGGAAATAAATTTCTAGGCTGTAAGGGTAATCTAGGACTAAATGGATCTGTGGATTGAATGGTAGTAGAAACTATAGATGATGTGATGGTTTCTAAATGAAGAATAGAAGGTTTAGACGTATATGCTAACAATTGAGCTAATTAAATGGGTTCATCAATTTCTTTAAGAATAGTGACATTAATCTCTTCAAGTTTGTTTTGTTGTTTAACTTTCTTTAATTTAGAATCAACTGCAATATTTTTCTGTTTTGATTCCAAAAATGAAATTAAAACATGGTCTAAAACAACAATACTTAAATTACTTTTAGATTTTCTTCTGAACAAAGAATTTTCAAATTTCAAATCAAACTTTATATCCTATAAACTCACTAATTCCTGTGGTAATGAATTCACTCTATTGAATGAAATTTTAACATCTAAATCTTCTATCTCTTTTTTATTTTTTCCAATTCTGTCTGGGTTGTCCACTATAACAGCAGGTTTAGGGTACGGATTAGACTTGGTATAATAAAATTTTCTAGAAGCTAGAATTACAATTTTTTATACTCACAACTAGTTAAACAACATTTAAAGGTAAAAATATGATAAAAATGATTTCCTTTAAGGTTTATTTAACAACTAATAATTGGTTAGATCCCCAGTATGGTCGCCAGTATGTTATCACTCCAGTAATTCTCTAGTTGTGAGATTCTTGGTTTTTAGTTGAGAAAACTAGAGGTAACCACAAAACAACTTTTAAACTCTAAGATCTATCCTTCCTAGGGTTCAGAGAGGGCTCTCTCTATAAAATTTAGCTTTGTTTTGTTTTATAAAATATTAGGCTAGTTATGATTGTGCAATTGGTTTTGGTTTTGATGGGTTTGGTGGGGAAAATCACTTGAAGAGATGGATAGTGGAAAATCTATTTGTCCATTGGGCTGAGGAGTTAAGAGTCAAGTATACACAACTAGGATCAAGGCCAAAAAGTCAAATGTTTTTAGGGAAATATAGATCACCTTTGGAGATCTTAGAAAGTTATTTTGTGAGATGGTATGATCGAAATAAAGAGCAATTAAGGGTTCTTTGATATGGAAAAAGAAAGTAGTAGGCAGAGGTCAAACGAAAGAGGGAGCAATTAAGGGTTACCTACTCTGGAAATCAAAAGAAAACATATACATGACAAACAATAAAGACATGGTGCTTTTAAAAAATCCTGAAGTAATACTCATGTTCATTCATCCAAATTTAGAACACATAATGGATTGCATGTAAAAAAGAAAGAAAAACAATGACAAGAAGGAAATACTTCTCTTCAATAGCTCATCACATGAATCTTGAAATATGATGCTAGTTGATATGATCCAGTCTGTTACTCGAAATTTCAAACACAAAAGCCTTCAAGTCCACAAAAATGACTATAGAAATCTTCAGCAATTTATTCCACAATAATACTTCTAAAGATGAAGTATTTATACATACTTGTTTACATAATATCCTAGAATGCTTCTAGGAATTATCTAAGGGAAATAAAAATATCTTTACAACAATAATAGAGACAGTTGCATAACAAATCAATAAGCTGTCCTATCTATCCAAAAGAAATAGTAACTGATTGTGGATGAGGTGCAGCTGACTGCCTTGGTATCCTTCTTGCTGGCTTTAGATATTTCAAGTTTGTTTTGAAATCTGATTTGCTTTAACTGATACTCTTTTACTGATTCTCTTTAATCTCTGATACTCTTTAAACTCTGTAAAATATCTTTACTGCTGTAAAATAAAAATTTGTTTTGACTGTAATTCAGAAAACTGTTTTCACTGTTATCTTTCTGCCTTTTTACTTTTCACAGTAAATATGTTAATGACTGCCACTCTTCTTCACTTGGAATTTTTATTTTCTTCAACTTCTTGAAGTTTTCATCTGCTTCTGTATATATGGAAAAACAAGTGTCTTATCTCATGCTCTAAATAAAATAAGTCCTCAACAATCCTGAGTAAGACTTTTCCTATTGGAATGCCTTGTCCACCACCTGATTTTTCAACTTGCTCCTTGGAATATTCTTTGATATTTTTATTGTAATCCTCATGAGGCATTAATTTGTCATTTATGACCAAAATATTAGGCAAACTTCTTTGCCTCAAATTTTCAAATTTGACCATAAACCTGGTTATGGTGATGTTCATATTCTCACATTTTTCCTCAAGTTGTTTCATCAGGTTCTTTTTGGTGAGAAAGAACTTATCTCAAGGATAGTTTCAGTCATGTCAGTAATTTCAAGTTCTTCTAGCTCTTGCTTGTTTTTGTTGTTAAGGAACTTGATCAATTCTATTTCTTGTTTTGGTTTGTTATTCAGTTCCTCCTTAGTCCTCTGAATCTCTTCTAATGCTGCTTTGATTAAATCTCTCTGTTCAAAAATTACTTGGATTGAGGGCCATACATAATTTATGGCTTCTATGATCTTGTTCCACAAATGATTTTTCACATAGGAAATTTGTTCCTTCAAAGTTAATTCCTTCTGTAATTTCTTCAATTCTTCATTTAATCTGATAGCCTTGTGCTTATGTGTTTTTGCATTTATTTTAGCCAACTTCTTTTGATCTTCAAGATTTTCAACCATCTGTTTCAACCTGTTAATTTCACTGGTCTTAAGAGACATTTCTTCCATAGATTTCACTAATTTGCTGGCCTCATCTGTAGGGTGAGCTCTTGTTGTAGATGATTCTGTAGCTAATGTTGTGAATGAAGTCACTGGCACTGCAGTAGCCAATGTGACTTTAGGTGTCAAATTTACTACTAAAGTTGAAGGCACAGCTGTAGTGATTATAGTAATAAATGTAGGAATCTCTGGTACTCTTGGAGTTTCTTTTTCCTGGACAAGTTTATCCATTTGGATGTTCGTTTCTTTTACTTGGGCTGTTAACTGAAAAATCAAATTCATCATGTCATCTTTCTCTTTCTGTCCTTCTATTATTTCTTTGTCTTGAGGATGTTCACTTGATGGCATTTTAAGTTGTTTTCTTAATGCTTCAATGTCCTCCATTTTCTTCTGTACTAACTTCTTTGCTTCTTTGACATTAGCAGGGTCATATCCAACTTGCAAGACCAGTTCTTCCAAAGATTTTATCCTGAGATCTTGAGCTTACAAGGATGCTTTGATCAATTTCATCTGATCTTTCATGTTTGTGATAGTGTTCTGAAGTTTCTGAACACTCATGGATTTATTTCTAATAGTAGAGTACAACATCTCGGAAGTCTGTCTATGGAATTCAATTTGATCAAGAGCATGATTTTTTTCTATTTGGACTTCTAAATCAATATTCTTATAATCTACCACTGTCTTTGGAGATTTTACTGTACGCTGCAATATTGACATGATTAGCTTTTTGTTTGAATAATCAAAGGCAGACAAAATTCTATTTTGAACACTTGGTGTTTGTTTAAGATATTGAGAGTAGATATTGTTTTTTATTTCTTCATTCTTTAACTTGATCTGCTTGTAATTTTCTTTAATATCTAGATTTTTCTCCTCAGATATTTGTGAGGATGAAGCTTCCATGCTCTGTTGTCTTTCTATCGACTGTGCATTTTCATTATCAACTTGTTCTTTATTCTGATTCTCAGTAACTGGCTCATTGATGATGACAGTGGCAACATCTGTATTGTTGTCTGAGAGATCTATTTCTTTAACATCAATCGTTACCTTTTCTTTATCTACTGAATCTATTCTATATCTGATCTTGAACCTAGTTTCAGTGGTAGTTTTAGCAACATAGGTACCTTCTTCTCTTACCCTCTTGGTGGTTTTTCCTGGCTGATCTGCAGTCTCTAAAGTGTGACTAGTATCACTTTTCTTCACTGCATCTATTAAAGTATTCTCTGTCCACTCAGTCTGATTGGCATATTTTTATATCTCTGGTTTTGTCTCATGAATGAAGGGTGTTAACTTACATTTAACCCTCATTTTACTTAGTATCACTTGTGGATCATAATTCCAAGGAAAGCTCTTTTCAAATCTGTATTCCAATAGTTGTTTAGCTGCTTCTGCGTCTGCATCTCTATGATTGCAAATGAATGGCCCTACTTGATTCTTCAATTTGAACTGTGTTTTCTTCTTTACTTCTAAGAAATTGATAGAATCAGAGTTTAATATTTGCCTGGTATACTCCAAGGAAAAAATCCTCATTGATACATGTTTGTGTAGCTTATAGGGAAAAAAATTGGATCCAAACACTCTGATCTTAGTATGTTTTTCATATAAGTACCAATCACCAGTCTTGGTCTGCTCTGACAACTGTAAAATCTTCTTCATCTCATCACTTATCCTTGGCTGCTCTGTATTTGTTAATATTTTGATCAATGGATGTATGAATGAATCTGAAAACTCTGCATATGTGAACTCTGTGGACTCTTTCCTGATCAAAGAGGTCCAGAAAATAACTGAAAGATGATTCCCTTGTGCATCAAGCTTTTGAAGGGTTACTGGAAAATTATCAGCTTGAAAATACAAGAACATGTGGAAGAGGAAGGAGGTGTATCTGAACACTCCTTCAATTGGAAATTTAACCAATTGGTCATGAATATTATCAGAAATATATCCAGCATAATAAAAAATAACAAAGGGAGGTTGTCCTGGGTTAAATGTAGATAATAAACCTAAAATGGATTCATCTGTGTGTTCATCAGTAAAGTACCCTAGAATGAAAGATAACATGGAAATTACATGCCTTGAACCCTCTGAAAATTTTGAAGTGGAATATGGAGGATTAATTTGAGGAATTTCTACATGTAAAGGCATAAATGTTTGAAAGATTAGGAATCTTTTGGGAAAATCAAGGCCAATATACAGCTTGGTAAGGGCCTCTATGGATAAAGGGACTGCTTGAGGATCAGGTTAGAGTTGTAGCATTTGGTTAATGGATTCAACAGTAATGGTGAAAAACACTTCTTTGTTGGCATTTACTATGGCTCTCTGCTCAGGCACATAATATTGTTGAAATAACCTAATGACCCCTTGACATGGATGAGTTACTGGAATAACATATTTGGGCAAGTGTGATTCCCAAATATGGACTTCTTCTTCATTATCTAAGGATTTTTCATAGATCCAGTTATGAATGTCTAGCAGATTAAATTCAACAATTGGATCTGCTATTTTGTAGTCAACATTAGCTAATGGAATGTGCTCAATGTCTACAACAGGAGGTTGTAGAGGGTTTATCATGATATCAGTCTTACAAGTCATGGCTGGAGTTGATTTTGGCACTTTGGAACCTTCAAGATTGCTAGAACTCCACTTTTTAGTCATTTTGGCTACTTCTGCAAGATTAGACAATTTGCAGAAGTATTTTTTATTTTAATAGAGGTTCTTGGATAAAAATAGGAAAATTATGGTCTTTCTTTGGGCTTTTCCTTCCAAATTTGGATTATTCAATAGGCTTTTACAGACTTTTACACGTTTTAAACAAGAAACAAGGGTTTCTTGAGTTTTTTTCAATGAATAATTGGGCTATAAATTCTTTTAAGGTCAGGCAAAAAAGTTTTGGCTACCTTTAGAGGATTTCTGGGTTAAATTGGCTGTTTTAAAACAAGGCGCAACATAAATAGGGATTTTTCAGAAATTTTGACAGGGCTTTGGCCTGTTTTTTGGACTTTTTGATAGGGTTCTATGAATCAATTTTGAATTCTGATTGTCTTTTTAAAGGTATTTTTAAAACTAAAAACAAGCTCAAATTTTGGAAGAAAACCTGTTATGTGTAGGTACAGGGTTTTGAAGAAGTCTCTGAGGTCTTTTGAACGGATTGAATGACTTCTTTCTGATCTCTGAAACAACTCAAAGCTCCTCAGCGGTCTTCAATAGGTACAGGGTGAAATTTATAGGTTTTTGGGCAACAAACTAGTGGAAAATACCGTTTTCGGAGTAAATATAGTAAATATGAGCAGAGGAGGCTAACAATGAATACATACAGTGAGTCGGGAAGACTAACAGTGTATTTTTCAGAATTTATTTGTAAATTAGGGTTAATTTACCCTGCAATGAATGACGGTCACGTCGGGCATGGTGGTTTTCGTCTTTTGAAGGGGAGAAACCACAGGTGGTTTATCTTGTGCCTTTTTGGTGGTAAACGGTTTTAGACGAAACAAGCTCGGTCAAATGAGAATGGACCACGTGGAGAGGAGAGGAAATCTCAATACCACCTATTTCGCGTAGAATTGAGATGGGGAATATCGCACAAGTTAATTTGCGATATGGAGTTTCCACCATCGGATCTTGGGTTTCGATTGCGAACGACCCAGATTGATTGCGGAAGGTGCATCAAGATTTGGTAGTGGGGCCAAGGTTTATTAACACGACGGGGAGGTTTAAACTTTATGAATAGGCGTTTAAACAAAGTTTTAAACCTTAGGCTTTATATAATAGATGGGGGGGAGGTAATGTAATATATGCGTTAATTAAAACATTTCATCAATGTTTAATTAATACATAGGCGCGGGTCACATTATATAGTTTTTAAACATTTTCAATAGTTTAATAACCATAGGGGGCAGGTATTATATTTTATGGATAAGTTTAAACCAACAGAAATAAGGGCGGGGTTTTATTTTTTCACATGGGTTATTATAACATTGTTTTAAACATTAAAATAAGGGGTTTTGTGGGTTTATTTAAAATAAAGGGATTTAATACTATACGGGAGGGAATAGTTTAGGGAGTTAATAAATAAGTTAGAAGTTAATATGAAAAGGGATAATGTCTATAATGAATAAAATACATGTTTAACTCTAAGTAAAGTGTAAAATAAAGAATAGATTGTTTTTGTTGTATTTTTCCACACTTTAACTTAGGATAAATGCATGTTATGGGTTTTTGAATGTTTTTTGAAAGGAGATGAAATTAGTTATTTAGGGTTTTACTTTTACTAAGTAAAAATGGGTTTCTACTTAGGAAAAAGGATTATGATTATGAATGATGGACAAATGTTGATGAATATGGGTTTTGTGTAGGAATTCAATATTTTTAACTAATCAGTCATCGAGCCTTGGGTCTAGTCCCAACACAAGTCAGAAAAATGCTCTGAGCCTTTTTAACTGATAGTTTAGAATACTGAATAATTGTAGGGAAGGGGAAATTAGTGATTTTTGCCCGATGATGCTTTATTACATGCTTGTACAACTGCTTTGTACCTACCCATCTTTATTTCTAACCTTTTTTACTTCATTTTCATGGGTGCATTTAGACTTGCAACCCTAAATCAATTTTTCTTTCAAAGCATAAATCTATCTAAGTCTAACCTTATTTCATCTAAGGGCTTAGATTTAACTGTTGAGATCCTCATTTATTCTTTATTTTAACTACTGATTTGTCAAGTTTATACTGTTTGACATACCTTTATTCTCTATCTAAAACATGAAAGTCAAAGCATGAAAAGTTAAGATTAAACTGTTTAACTAATCATGGATTATGGCATTTATTGACAATCTGCACATAATCATTATTCTTGCAGTAGAGTAAATAGTAGTGGCATTTTGACTTGCTCACTTTCAGGTCTTATTTTTATCTCTTTTTTCTTTTGGGGTCTATTTTTTCTAAGTCCTTTGATATTTCTTTTAGGACTTTTTACCCTCTTTTCACTTTTTATTATTTTTCATTTTTCAAAATATGGGAAAACAACTTGTAGAAAGCAAGGTATGTACATATTTACAAGACTATCAGAGTCAATTCAAAAATTATGAATCCTATTATTATTGGACCCTAACACCAAGTACACCCACTTTTCCATATTTCATACTTAAAGAAGGTTATCAGTGACAAGCTCACAGTTCAAATAATATTACCATAACTTGATGAGGAAAGAAATGCCATATTAGAACCCGAAGTAGTCACAAAAATAAGAATCTGACAACTGCAAAATAAATCAATTTCAGAGTATCTAATTAAGTGGAAGAACTTATTTCAGAGTATCTAATTAAGTGGAAGAACTTACCCGCTGAAGATTCCACATGGAAAGATGAGAATTTTACATCGAAGCATCCAAAACTACTCAAGCATCGAGGACAACACTTTTTTGAAAGAGAGCGACATGTTAGGTCTCTCTAATACTAGTGTAGCCCCTTATTTTTAGTTTGGTGCCCATGTAGCCCCCATATTGTTATTGTTGCGCCCCATAAAAGCCCGCTATTGTTATGGTTGTGCCCTTGCATTATTATTTTTATGTAGGCTATGATTATATTGTGACATCTTAGACTCCTATATATACCAAGGAGGTTATGTCATTTGTATCATCTAAGAATTGTTCATTTATGTGATGTACAGGGGCTTTCCTCCTCAAAGAGGCTAATTTTCAAGTCATTGATCTATATTTTCTTATGTTTCGTGATTTGGTTGCATAACAATGCAAGAACAATATATAATGATTTATCTCGCCATTATTTTTCATTCTCTTCAACAATGATATGCCTTTCATGTCTGATCATGCCAATGCAACATTACAAGATGTATTTGATTAGTTTACACCACCTAATGTATCATCCAAGAATTGTTCATTTATGTGATGTACAGGGGCTTTCCTCCTCAAAGAGGCTAATTTTCAAGTCATTGATCTATATTTTCTTATGTTTCGTGATTTGGTTGCATAATAATGCAAGAACAATATATAATGATTTATCTCGCCATTATTTTTCATTCTCTTCAACAATGATATGCCTTTCATGTCTGATCATGCCAATGCAACATTACAAGATGTATTTGATTAGTTTACACCACCACATATATCAAGGTTTTTGGAGCATGAAAATCCCAACATCAAATCCCTTTATTGTTCACTGACAAAGTGATTCTACAGGAAATGGCATACCAAGTGACCACATGAGTTGGAGGCATGTTAGCAAGAACAAAGAGAGCACCATGGCGCCTTTCTATGTAGGCACATATAGCATAAAATGTCATAAAGAAGCGATGGCCAAAAATATTGACTTGGAACACTTGAAATTTGGGGAACTTGATTTCCACATGTACAATCCAAGAGGCATATTAGTGACACATTTCTCTTGGTTGAAATATAGGTGGACATACACATCGAAGACCAATGAGGATAAAGAGAAAATCAATAATTACTATAACATTGCATAGGTTGTAGATTCTCAAAAAATTTCCCAACGCTATCAACATACAAATGGTGTTGAAACCACCATTGGAGAGTCTTCAAAGGGAAAAGATGCTAAAGATAAAAATGCTACACAAAAGAGGGAAAGGGAAAGAGAAGCAACCAATAAAGGAAAAATAAAGAAGTTGAAGGAATACCAATGCCTAGAGAACGAAATAGATAAAAGGGAGAAAATCGAAGTTGAGAAAGAGGCGAAAGAATAATGGGAATGAGAAGAGAGAAAGAAGTAGGAATAGGAAATACATAAGAAAGAAAAAGAACAATCAGCAAAAGAGAGAAAACATTAGAGAAATTTTGAGGTCTAAAATGGGCCTCCTAAAGAATATTATAAAATAATAGTGCAAATAATAAAATAAAAATAGATTACCTCATCAAGTTTTTTAGGGAAAAAAGAAAAGTAAAACCATTTTTTCAACTCGTATTTTCAACTTCCCTCCCTAGTATTTTACTCAAATTCGAGCTAGAGAACTCATTCAATGTTGAATTTAATTTTGCATCCGAGTAGCCATGTTGCACACTTTCGATAGACCTTACTACACAAAAATGTGAAATACATGGAAAAAAATGATTGCAATAAGGTTTTTTCATGTAGTTGACATTTTTCATATAGTAGGGTCCACTGAAAGTGTGCAACATGGGTACTTCTTGGATGAAAAATTAAATTTCGCATCCAACGAGTGCTCTTGCTCGAAATTTGAGTAAAATCGTAGGGAGATAAGTTGAAAAAATAATTGTTTATTTATTTTTATTTTTTAAATATTTTAAACTTTTCATTCCAAAAATGGTGAATCATTCCCCATGGTTGAAATCAACATATTGAATCCTATCAGTTCTTATAATATTGATTTTTGTTGTACATTTGTGTTTTGAGGCTCTTTTTTTACCTCAAAAATTCTCTAATGGAAACAGACTCAGGAAGAAGAATGACAAAAGAAATGAGAGAAAGAAACTCAAAATGTAGGCCAAGACATATTGCCAAACATGGATGTTGAGCATTCAACCCCAATTTCAGTGCCACTCATAGGAGGCCATTTACTAATTGAGAAGATGGGCATCACAATTGGAAAAGAAAATCAAGTCCTATACCTAGAAAGCTTCATATTTGATAACAACTCCAACAAGATTGTCCAATAAAGGCACAAATATTTAGCTTGCGAGCAGAAAAAACCAATCTCAGTCACCACTGAATGAAACATAGTTTCTAATACATTGGAAAATCAACTAGCCATTTCTTTAGTAGGAATGAATTTCTCTTCTACCATGGAGAGAAACATTGAACACCTAATTATGGATAAATTTAAGGAGTTAGAAAGGACTCTCAAGAAGGCGCAACAAAAAAATGAGAGCTTTGTAAGGAAAACCAAACTCTATCAGCCTTAAGCTCCAAAAATGAAGACTACCAAGAAAAAACACTAGATTCAAACTAGTTATTGGAAGATATTATGAAGAAGATATATAGGGAACTTTCCACACTTCAAAGGACGACTTCCATGCTTCTGACAATTCAAAGCGTAATCAAAACTAAAGATAAAAAACTGAAGGAAGCCCTGATAACCATGCACGGGTGGAGCATAGAACATCTAGATTGACCAAGAATTCTTTTAAGAAGAGGTGAGATGAGCAAAGGAAGAGATAAAACAGAGATCAAACTAGCCATTTGATCCTAAGAGAAACTAAAAAAGGATGTAATAAGAACTTTGAAAAGTTACTGACAACATCTTTACATGATGGAAGTTTTGATCAAATCCCACAAAATAGTTCTCATTGGAGCATATGGAATGTTAGTCATCCATAATTTTGACTTTGTCCAAAAATGACTAAATTACCAATCCTAGATTTCTAGAAATAATATTTCTAGAAGCATTATGAGTTCTAGAAATCTCACAGTCTTCACTATCCTAAGTCTATCACTTCATTGAATATCTTCATCTATGCATTCTAAAAATCACCTTCTGTTTCAAAGGGAATCTTGTTTCAACCTATTTATGCCATTTTCTACCTCCATTTCATTCCCCCCATTCTACCATTCCTATCCCTGTTTTTATTAGTCTTTTCCCCTCTAAAAACCTCAGTTTTCCTTCACTAAATTCTTCATTTCTTCTAAGAAATCCCTCTAAACCATTATAACCCCTTTATATGGTTAAAAAACCCTTTTTAAACCATTAAAATCACTTTTTTTTTGGTTTAAAACATCCCTTTCTAACTTACTGAAACCCTCAAAAGGCTCAAAAACCCCTTTTTAACCATAAAATCCCCTTTTACTTGGTTAAAAACCCTCTTTTCTTCCTATCGGAACCTCAAAAAACACTAAAAAAACCCAAAAAAACCACTTAGGCCTTATTCCGCTCTTTTTAATAAAAATCAGGCTTTTATCCCCCTTGGCTTAAGCCGCCTTCCCTTTTCTTCGGCTCTCGGTCACCTTATTCCTTCGCGGGACTGTGCCCCAACCCCTTTCCTTAAGCCCCCCTTCCTCTTTCTTTTCCTTGCTCTTTTGTTTCATCGAGGCATCCTCAACCGTCGATCTGCGCGATCTGACAGCCCTCGTTTAACCTTTCCAATCACCCCATTTCCGCTACCCGACACATTAGCTGACGTCATCCCCCACTGGCCCACCTCCACTGCTCTACCGCTCGTCCAATCCTCCTTCGACACCTGTCTTCCACCATCCCCATCCACTGTTCAACTCTCCGCCATCGCGCTAATCCTCTGCCGTTGGATCTACCTCCCCAGATTCGACAGCTCCTATGCGATATCGCGCGCATTTGCCACCCGGGGTTTAACGCCCCATTTCTGTGTGAAACTGATGGTTTTCCAGGGGACGCGTGTTAGCGCCTGTATGGTATCGCGTTCCCCCAGGGCAAAACCACAAACCACCGTTTCCCCATGCGAAAACCACTTGTGGTTTCGCAAAAAACACCTTCTTCAGTTTTCGCGCCATAATTTAAATTTTATCCTCCTTGCGCCAGTTTTCACCATGAAACCTTTCCACGCATCCTCCTTCCTCCTCACTGCTCCCTCTGCCCTTGCTAAAACTCTCTGAAAGCAATATATCCCATGAACGCAGGTTTTATAACGTTTTTTATGTTTGTTTGCAGGTTCAAATGCGGCTCTAAGGTCAAAAAATCCGTCCCACAGTTCATAATGAAACAGGGCCGAAGGACGACGATCCTAGAGGCCAAAAATACGAAGAAAAAGCCATAACCCTTAATGGAATCAAAGAACTCCTGCACACAGTAAACGAAGAACAGTCAGGGGAAATGATAAAGAAAAGAAGACAGGAGACCGAAGGGCTTAATCAAAGATTAAGTTTGTCGAAATATAGATTAGCCCTTTTTAAATGAGGATTAAGAATAAAGCCCAAAGAATCAAGTCCTTAACCATCAGATTAAAGAATGGAGCACAGTGTAAAGATAGATAAACAAATGTTTTAAATAGAAACAAAGATAAAGACAACATAAGGATGATGATAGAGGCTTAAGGAAAAATCAAAGCCTAAAAGCAGATCAAGGCTAGAAGGCCTTAAACACAGTTTATTGGTTAAATCAAGGCAAATTAAGCTTAAAGATAGCCTCCGATACATCAAAAGGAACAGTTATTCACTTGATAAGCCTAACTGCCACCTATGACCTGCTTTCTGTCCTAAAGGGAAAATTGACAGTTATTACATTAAAGAAGATATTTTAACTGTCAGAACACTTAATGCAAAGACAGAAAAAAGCCTCAAAGTCAATCTTTTCAACTATTTCATTCTCAGGAAGTAAATACATATTTATTACATAGAGGAGTAGTTGAGAGATATTTCTACCTTATGCCTTGCACGGTTTTTAAGGATAGGAGTGCATTTATTATGTCATTAATAACATTTTTTGAACCCTAGATAGTTCCACCTCCTCAATTACAGTATAAATACTACTGTGGAACTCATTTGTAAGGGTTGGTTGCTGCCATCTGAACTCTTTGCAGTTGTACATAGCCTGGCTGAAGATTAAAGAAGAAATTGAAGTTTTGGAAGACAAATGATGTTTTGACATGTTTTGTTAATGAGAAGGCTCTATAATTGGATCCTTGAGCATGGCTGTTGGTGATGTATTCTGATCTGTTATTGTTATTTCTTGTTTTCCACTTTGTTCCATCATTCTATACTTATAGTAGAGTGAAAAGTTTAGGCTAAGAAATTTCTCCTAGAAGCACCTTAGACCTATTTGCTCTTCACTGTCTTCATGTTTTCATCTGCTAAAGGTTTTATTGAGTAGTTTGACTGCTTTTCAACCCTGAAGCTTGTTTATTTCAGAAATAGTTCAAACAATTGGTCCCAAGAATGATTTATGGTTTTCCCTGCTTACTTGTTGCCTCTTGAAAACTATTTCTGAAGTCTCCCTTTGAAGTACCATTGTTTATAGTCTGCCAAAGAGGTCTGTTTTGATCATACCCTTTTTTCTTGCTTAGACAATTGTTTTGAAGGTCTTTATAATTGCAGTCTTAGATGTTTAGGAGTTCTCTCTTCTATGAATGCAGTTATTTGTGAATCTTGAATGTTTTCTTATCCTGAAAGTGAAATCTTTGGATGAAATAGGGCATTCCTCGACTCCTAAATTTCATTTGAATAGTTTGTCTTGATATTGTTATTTGCTGAAGTGTGGTTTCTGGAATTTATGGTTAGCACTATCTATGAAATGTCTCTTCACGTTCAAATGATGTTTTAAGTCCCTTTGTTGAGAGGTACATATAACTAAGGATTCTTAACTGCCCTTAGTTCTACTTCTCCTTCTAAACCCTTAATGTCTATGTCATTTCATCCACCAAACCCAAGATCCACTGGCCAAGTTAGATTTGCCATTTGATATCCCATATCCATTTGATTGAGCTTATTATAACTTCTTCTTGACTCCATTGCCCAATGGCTCTGGTTTTTTCCCTTTCTATCTATGCTTCCTAGATCATTCATGTCCAATCAACCAAACCAAACAATCAAACAAACTTGCACTTAATAACTAGCCTAAAATCAACTTTTTACAAGCAAACAAGTCATATCCTTGCAAACAATTGAGAGATCCCTCTCTGAGACTAGGAGGGCTAGATCCTAAAGCTCTAAAGATTGGTTTATATGTTGCCTTGTCATTTAGTATGCCAATATGCTAAATCACAAGAACCCAACATTCTGGCGATCACGGTGGGACCTCTGAGTTCATAGTTGCCTAGCAAGCTCTTATGGACTCATTAATATTTCAAACAACCATAGAAACTCAGAAAAACCCAAAAAAAAAAAAAACATTTCAGATTGGCCCTCATAATAAACATTGGTGGTGGACTATAACATATTTTACCTTCAAAAGAGTTAAAAATTTCCACCTGGAGACTCCACAACTCTTAATAGACCTAAAGACTCCACTGAAGGAAGAACCTGAAACATGACCAATCATCCTAGAAAGAAAGAGTATTCAGGCCTAAGTTGGTTTCAAGAAATTATTATTTTTATCTATAACTATGTTCTATCCTACTTTAACCCTGATCAAGAACACACTGATAAGATCTACATTTATCATTGGAAGGATTTCAAGCCACAAATTTTAGACCATGAGCAGTCTTATACATATGTGCTTACCCCAGATTCACCTGTGGAAGCTCTAGTGAAACATGAGCCTCATGCTACCTTTCCTCCTCTTGCTGAAACCTCAAACAGCCATAAATCTCTTTTTACACTACCTATACCCACAAAGGTCCTAGAAAGATACAAGCCTCTGATTTTTCCTCCTATCTTCTAAGCCCTCCCTGAAAATCTTGCAAATAAACTACCTAGATTTGATGGAGAGAGATCAAAAGTCACCGCTGAAGAACACATTCAAAATCTTGAGAATTTACTTGACCTTTATGAAATAGAAGAAGATGATGTGAGTATTAGAATGTTTGCCTTATCATTATAAGGAAAAATTAGGAATTGGTTTAAGGACCTTCCAGCTGCAAGCATTATTACAAGACTTTTCAACTAGGTTCAATAAGGTATACAATGCAATACCTGCTAAGATAAAACCACCTTTGGGGTGGGCTCTCTTGCACTACCCAAGTGCTTTTGACCCAGAGAAGGAATTCCAGATAAGAGAAAAGGACCCTTCAAACCTGGAATAAATGCAGAATATGGCAATTACTGTGGAATTCAACATACTGGAAAGAGAGGAAAGGTTAGAAGAAATAAGGAAGGACAAAGCACCTCAAGAGAAAATAACTTCTTCAGAGTTAAAGCTAGAGATGTTGACAGATACAATCAACAAAATGATGCATATACTTGGTAGGAAAGAGGAAGAATACAAGGTTGAGATTGGTGATGATTATTCATAGCAGCTGGTACCATTTTATTGGAAGGAATCAAATTAGTCATTTCAATGCAAAGGTAGCTGTCAAAACATACTGGCTGATCAAGGTTGCAAAGAAGAAGATGTGGAAAGTTGTCAAGAAAATACTATATGTCTTCCTACATCTTGTGCTTCACTATTTAGAGAGTATTACAAGAAAATTGAAAATAGGAACAATGTAGAATGCTCTGAAGAATCAGTAAGGGAGAAAATGGACAATACAAACCCTTTTTCAAATCCAGAGGTTCTCCCCTCAAATCATCTTGGTATGGCTGTTTGGATTACAAAACCAGAAATGAAAGATGAGCCAACATCTCTTGAATCCCTACCCTTGTGCTTTGAGTCATTTCAGATTGTTAAAGAAGAAGCTATTGGTTATGAACACTCTCCTTTTCATATGGTGGAACAATCTGCTGATCAAATGTGCATAATAGATGACTTTCCTCCTATGAATAAACTGCCCAAATATGATCAATTTGATAAGGATTATGTTCTCCAAACTCAAGCCAACACTACCAAACAATCAGTGATTAGTTTGTGGGACAAAGATAGTCATTCTCCACAACTCAAGTATAGTGATAAGCAAATACCACTTAGCCATGACAGTGAAGAATAAAGTGTAGAAATTTTGGGAGAAAGGGAAGGATCTTTACCTCTTTGTTGTGCTTCCTTTCAGTTCATCAAAGACAACCTTAATGCAATTAGAAGTCATCAATCTTTGGGTATTGATTTTAAAAAAGAACACATTCAGCCCTATATCCAACCTTCACAAGAGAAAGAGAACAATTATAGCTCTTTTCAATCAGGTTTGCTAGAGGACAACATGGCAATATATGATGAGTTTGACAATTCAGATAATAATGAAGATGAGGAAGAGTTTTTTTCTCAAAATAATCTTAATCTTGATCCAGTGGAGGAAAGGGTAATCATGATTGAAACCAATCTTCCAAATATTAATAACCAGGCTTTATTTCAAGATCCCTATGCTCATTTCTTGAAGATATTTGAAGAAGGGATAAAGGTTGTTAGAAGCAGTTTATTGTCAAGTGCAAGGAAAATTTTCAGCACTGCTGCTAAAAAACAAGTGAGATTGGAGTGGCCCTTTTGTTTATCCAGCATGCTCAAAGAGATGAGCAAAGACCAATCATGGAACCATCTGATTGACTGGATGTATTAGAAAAGACAATTGGTCAGCTAAATATGTAAATTTTCTAGGTTAGATTAGGTTAGATAGGAAAGCAAATAAGCTCATCCTATGAGCATTTAGTTAGTTTTTGTTTTTGCTTTGAAAAAGAAAAATTGAAAAAGTACAAAAACAATACAAAAAGAGAAAAGAGGGTAGATATAAAAGAAGAAAGGTACAACCCCATACCAAAAAAGAGGAAAATCTGAAAGTGTGCAAGCTTAAATGCCACTACTAAAACAAAACACTGCTACTTAGTCATACAGCCTAATCATGACTAGATAGATTTCAATTTATTGTTGATAGGTTAGTAAAGAAGATTTGCCAAACTATTTAATCTTATCTTATCAATAGAATAGATTAGGATATAAAGGAAATGGTTCTAACAAGCTCAAAATCTGAACCAAGAAAAGGAAAAAGATAGCTCTAAATAGATCAAAACTAGAGTTGGAAAATGAATAAAAGGATGTTTTTAAATTTTAGATCTTAAGCCTTCATAATTTTGTTATATTTTTCTGCAAATAAAGTCTATGTGCAGCTTGCACATACAACCATAGACACCATAGAAAATCAGACAATTTAATCCTGATTTGACTGTGTTTAAATCTTCTGTCTTAGAAATAGAGAACAAAATCTGTCAAAAAACCTAATCATTGACAGATAGATAGTTAGGTAGAGAAATAAAGAGTTCAACAGTTTAATCTGAACTCTTGGAAGAAATAAGGGTAGCATTAAATAGTTCTATCTTCCTGTTTTCAAAAAATAAAATGTTAAAGAGTTTGCTAATTCAAATGCACTCAAGAGAAGAAAAAATGCTAGGACAAATAGTTGTGGGTAGGTAGAGGTGCTGTCTTAAAGAGTTTTTCATGCTGCAGGTCATTGAAGAATTGTCAAAGTGCAAAGAAAATCAACAAATAAACAAAGAATTTTTTCCCAATGGATAAGGCACTGGTCTACTGAAAGCCAGAAGATTGATAACTAAGGTTCTGGACACCTTAAAAAGCAAGTTGTTCTCCCCAAGTGGAGCCACTGTTAGTCATCCATAATTTTGACTTTGTCCAAAGATGACTAAATTACCAATCCTAGATTTCTAGAAGCATTTGAGTTCTAGAAATCTCACAGCCTTCATTATCCTAAGTCTATCAGTTCACTGATATCTTCATCTATGCATTCTAAAAATCACCTTCTGTTTCAAAGGGAAGCTTGTTTCAGCCTATTTACCCCATTTTCTACCTCCATTTCATTCCCCCCATTTTACCATTCCTATCCCTGTTTTTATTAGTCTTTTCCCCTCTAAAAACCTCAGTTTTCCTTCACTAAATTCTTCATTTCTTCTAAGAAATCCCTCTAAACCATTATAACCCCTTTATATGGTTAAAAAACCATTTTCAAAAGATTAAACTCACTTTGTTTTGGTTTAAAACATCCCTTTCTAACTTACCGAAACCCTCAAAAGGCTCAAAAACCCCTTTTTAACCATAAAATCCCCTTTTACTTGGTTAAAAACCCTCTTTTCTTCCTATCGGAACCTCAAAAAACACTAAAAAACCAAAAAAACCCACTTAGGCCTTATTCCACTCTTTTTAATAAAAAACAGGATTTTAGTCCCCTTGGCTTAAGCCCCCTTCCCTTTTCTTTGGCTCTCGGTCACCTTATTCCTCCACGGGACCATGCCCCAGTCCCTTTCCTTAAGCCCCCCTTCCTCTTTCTTTTCCCTGCTCTTTTATGTTATCGGGGCATCCTCAACTGTCGATCTGCGCGATCCGACGACCCTCGTTTAACCATGCCAATCACCCCATTTCCGCTACCCGACGCATTAGTTGACGTCATCCCCTGTTGGCCCACCTCCCACCGCTCTACCGCTCATCCAATCCTCCTCCGACACCTGTATTCCACCATCCCCATCCACCGTTCAACTCTCCGCCATCACGCTAATCCTCTGCCGTTGGATCTACCTCCCCAGATCCGACAACTCATATGCGATATCGCGCGCATTTGCCTCCCGGGGTTTAATGCCTCATTTCTGCGCGAAACTGGTTGTTTTCTAGGGGACGCATGTCAGCGCCTGTATGGTATCGCGTTCCCTCGGGGCAAAACCACAAACCACTGTTGCCCCGTGTGAAAACCACTTGTGGTTTCGCAAAAACCACCTTCTTCAGTTTTTGCGCCATAATTTAAATTTTATCCTCCCCACGCCAGTTTTCGCCATGAAACCTTTCCACGCATCCTCCTTCCTCTTCACTGCTCCCTCCGCCCCTGCTAAAACCTTCTGAAAGCAATATATCCCATGAACGCAAGTTTTATAACGTTTTTTTATGTTTGTTCACAGGTTCAAATGCGGCTTTAAGGTCAAAAAAGCCGTCCCGTAGTTCATAAGGAAATATGGCCGAAGGACGACGATCCTAGAGGCCATAAATACGAAGAAAAAGCCATAACCCTTAATGGAATCAAAGAACCCCTGCACACATTAAACAAAGAACAGTCAGGGGAAATGATAAAGAAAAGAAGACAGGAGACCGAAGGGCTTAATCAAAGATTAAGTTTGTCGAAATATATATTAGCCCTTTTTAAACGAGGATTAAAAATAAAGCCCGAAGAATCAAGTCCTTAACCAGCGGATTAAAGAATGAAGCATAGTGTAAAGACAGATAAACAAATGTTTTAAACAGAAGCAGAGATAAAGACAACATAAGGACGATGATAGAGGCTTAAGGCAAAATCAAAGCCTAAAAGCAGGTTAATTAAAAGCAGATCAAGGCTAAAGGGGCTTAAACACAGTTTATTGGTTAAATCAAGGCAAATTAGGCTTAAAGATGGCCTTGGATACATCAAAAGGAATAGTTATTCACTTGATAAGCCTAACTGCCACCTATGACCTGCTTTATTTCCTAAGGGGCAAATTGACAGTTATTACATTAAAGAAGATATTTTAACTGTCAGAACACTTAATGCAAAGACAGAAAAAAGCCTTAAAGTCAATCTTTTCAACTATTTCATCCTCAGGAAGTAAAGACAGATTTATTACACAGAGGAGTAGTTGAGAGATATTCCTATCTTATGCCTTGCATGGTTTTTAAGGATAGGAGTGCATTTATTATGTCATTAATAACATTTTTTGAACCCTAAATAGTTCCACCTCCTCAATTACAATATAAATACTATTGTGGAATTCATTTGTAAGGGTTGATTGCTGCCATTTGAACTCTTTGTAGTTGTACATAGCCTCGCTGAAGATTAAAGAAGAAATTGAAGTTTTGGAAGACAGATGATGATTTGACATGTTTTGTTAATGAGAAGGCTCTATCATTGGATCCCTGAGCATGGCTGTTGGTGATGTATTCTTATCTGTTATTTTTATTTCTTGTTTTCCACTTTGTTCCATCATTCTATACTTATAGTAGAGTGAAAAAGTTTAGGCTACGAAATGTCTCCTAGAAACACCTTAGACTTGTTTGCTTTTCACTGTCTTCATGTTTTCATCTGTTGAAGGTTTTATTGAGTAGTTTGACTGCTTTTCAACCCTGAATCTTGTTTATTTCAGAAATAGTTCAAAAAGTTGGTCCCAAGAATGATTTATGGTTTTCCCTGCTTACTTGCTGCCTCTTGAAAACTATTTCTGAAGTCTCCCTTTGAAGTACCATTGTTTATAGTCTGTCAAAGAGGTCTGTTTTGATCATACCCTTTGTTCTTGCTTAGAAAATTGTTTTGAAGGTCTTTATAATTGCAGTCTTAGATGTTTAGGAGTTCCCTCTTCTATGAATGCAATTATTTGTGAATCTTGAATGTTTTCTTATCCTGAAAGTGAAATCTTTGGATGAAATAGGGCGTTCCCCGACTCCTAGATTTCATTTGAATAGTTTGTCTTGATATTGTTATTTGCTGAAGTGTGGTTTCTAGAATTTATGGTTAGCCCTATCTATGAAATGTCTCTTCACGTTCAAATGATGTTTTAAGTCCCTTTTGTTGAGAGGTGCATATAATTAAGGATTCTTAACTGCCCTTAGTTCTACTTCTCCTTCTAAACCCTTAATGCCCATGTCATTTCATCCACCAAACCCAAGATCCACTGGCCAAGTTATATTTTCCCTTTGATATCCCATATCCATTTGATTGAGCTTGTTATAACTTCTTCTTGACTCCATTGCCCAATGGCTCTGGTTTTTTCCCTTTTTATCTATGCTTCCTAGATCATTCATGTCCAAGCAACCAAACCAAACAATCAAACAAACTTGCACTTAATAACTAGCCTAAAATCAACATTTTACAAGCAAACAAGTCATATCCTTGCAAACAATTGAGAGATCCCTCTCCGAGACTAGGAGGGCTAGATCCTAGAGCTCTAAACACTGGTTTATATGTTGCCTTGTCATTTAGTATGCAAATTTGCTAAATCATAGGATCCCAACATGGAGAAGTAAGGTAAAAACGTGAGATCTAGCGGGAAATACAAGAGATGATAGATGCAGGAAATTAGGTCATCACTCAAAAGGACACAAATCCTACCATTGAAGGACACTTGGTGGAACTAACCAAGTTACATACGATACTCACCACATCATTCCAATGAATACAATCTAATTTGAAGACAATAATTCCTAGTACTTTCAAGTGTGAAATCACCAATGAGGGGCTAATATCAAGGACACTCTTATCCATAGCTATTGACGATAGGCTTGGCATGTTCACTTAACCCAAGATTTACAATTCCAAGCCATAACCTTCTCCATCTTGAAATTAATTCCATGAAATTATTTTATTGTTTTGAATTTCAATGTAATTATGTGAAAATAAAATAGAATTAGAAATAAAGTAAAATAAAAATGAGACATAAGGGTTGTTGAAGAGTCATGGAAGGTGAAAAGTCATCTCATCTTGTATAAATATACACTCTAGGCTAGTAATATGGACTTTTAGATTTTGGACCCTTGAGACATTTTTGAAAGGAGACGAGCTTGTAATTACTTTGAAGATAAAGTCTCAACTTTTGCATTCCTACTATTGGCTCTCACGGAGATTGTTGGAAATACTGAGGGTGGGAGGGGGTGTGGGGAGAGGGTGAATCAATATTTCATAAATTTCAACAGTATAAGTATCAAAACAATTAACCAATAATATCACATCAAAGGAACAAAAGATATATATGAATAATATATTTATATTACAAGGGAAGATACAATCTATGACTGGAAGGGCTACAACACCAAGATTTAACAACTCCCAGTTATGTATCCAAATAAAAATAAGAAAAAAAAATAAAAAAAGATAGATCAACAAATTGATAATAAACCACTTTGAGGGGACAACCTCCCTTTATATCACATAAATAAACAATTCTTGGATGATTAAAATGAGAATACCTCCTTGGTATATATAGGAGTCTAAAGGGTCAAAATATAATTAGGGCTTACATAACAATACTAATGTAAGGGAACACCAATAATAATAATGGGCTTCTATGGGGCACAACAATAACAATATAGGGGTTTCACTAGTAATATAGAGACCTAACACGCCCCTCTCCTTCAAAAAAGTGTTGTCCTCAACACAGTAGTTCTGGGTGCTTCTGTCTCAAATAACCGTCTTCCCTTGTGGAATCTTCAATAGGTAAGTTCTTCCACTTAATGAGATTCTATGAAATTGATCAATTTCATAAAATCCGAACACTTATTTCCGTGATTACTTCAGGATTCAATATGGTTTTTCCTTCCTTGTCAAGTTTTGGAAATATAGTTTGAATTGATAGGTTGTCACCTATAACCTTTTTAAGCATGAAACATAGAAAACTGTGTGCACTCACGAAGATGCAGGTCACTCCAATTTATATGCCATAGTACTAATATTTTGCAACGAGTCTATGCATGGAGCTAGGTTACACTTTTGTGGGTGAAAAAAGACAGCTCGATCGAGAAATATTTGAGCTCTTGATCAAGTTGTTTGAGGGCTTAAAGATTGCTCGATCGAGCATTAAAACGAACTCTCGATCGAGCTCTTCTGTAACCTCGGGTAACTTAAAAATTAGTTTTTAATATGATTTAAATTTCAATGTTATAATTTAAATAATATATTTATTATAAATATAATTCAAATAATAAATTGATTTTAATAAATATTATAATATTTTATATGAATAAGTGTAACTCAAAAATGTGAAGTTGACGTCGTTGGAAATGTATATTTATAAAATTCACTAAAGAGTTAATAAATGATGAGCCACAATTCCCTCGATCATAATCATGTCTATTGAAATGCAATAATATCCACTTGTTCAGGGAAAGAAAGAAGTGCAATAATAAGTTATAATTAATATAATTGTAATGGTATTTGCGGTTATAAATATTTCTCAACCTATAAAATGTGATTGCCCTCAATTCTGTCCTCAGTTTGCACAAGTGCGAAGTATATATATAAATTTTTACTTCTGACTTATGTTTGCAATATACATTTTTTAAAATAAAAAAAACATAACAAATCATATATATTAAAACATTATTTGACTAATTTTAATTTTAATAATCTATATTTAAATGTGCCTAAGAAATTAATTTTAAAATAAGAATATTTTAAAATTTACAGAAATTTAAAGTAATGATTTGGAAAAATATAATATATGATTTTTTTAATATGATTAATGAGTAATCTGCTATAGAATATTTATAATTAGTGTTTAGTTTTGTATTATATTGTGAATATATTTCAAGTTCACTAGATGGAGACAAATTCATAAATGTCAGTGAGAAATAGTTTAGTTTAGTTTGTTGTTTTTTTTAAATATTATAATTTGATTTATTTTTATTGAATATATATATATATATATATATATATATATATATATATATATTATAAGTATAAAAACATGTTTTATTTTAAATCAAAACAATAAACAAATTATTATTTTTAATAATTTCAAAATTGAAAAAACAAAGTTAAAATATTTTATAGAAAGTTATCTATATGTTATTCTAATTATTTTCTTAAAATAAAATATGGATTTATGATTAAGAAAAATTAGAGTTTGGAATAATTTGAATAATTATAAAAATTATTTTTGTGAAAGTATTGAGAGGTTTCATTTTGTTTTCCTCTTTTTTTTTAGATAATGATAAGGCTCGTGTAGAAATTTTAATACAAATATGTATTGCCTGGATTCTCTTGATCTAATGATTATATGCCACTGTTAAATACATAATATTTCTACTTAAATCTTTGCGGAAATTTAATCGCCAATTGCAAACACATGAAGAAAGATCAATCACACATAAACATATGTTTTTACCGAGAAAGCATAAAGCTAAAAACCCCACTATCATATATTATGTACATATCATGGATCATGAAACAATCTCATACAAAACTCTAATCCAAGAGCTCTCAGTGCAATGTACAATCCTCTCACATTGTCATGCAAAAATTGACAAATACATGCGCCAATTTACTACCTCCAGACAACCTGCCTCCACTGCGCAATCCCTAATGGTCAAGAACCTCTGAATGATTAATTCTAGCCCGCCTTGACTGTGCAATACTCACAGGCATCTCCAATGTGTGTGTGGTTGCATGAGTGCACCCACTAATGTCACAATGATAGTCAAACTATCCCTTTCACCTATCTCTCAACTGGATCTGACATGCATGT
This sequence comes from Pinus albicaulis, assembly GCA_034641835.2. Classification (NCBI taxonomy): domain Eukaryota; kingdom Viridiplantae; phylum Streptophyta; class Pinopsida; order Pinales; family Pinaceae; genus Pinus; species Pinus albicaulis. The sequence continues at coordinate 6,948,651 of CM076575.1, read as the reverse complement.
AGTTAAGACTAGTAAATCTTCAGTTGCATGTGAGATCACTCAATGTGAATTAATTTAATATTTAATTCACTAATCTCTCACTAGTGTATCTTTAGTTACAACTAGTTACAACTAGCACAACTGAGTTTAACTCACTTAACTGAGTTAAACTACTTTACAACTCACATAACCACACATCCAACTCTGTTACAACTTTGTATCACTCTGTTACAACTAAGTCCACTTGCATGTCCCACCAACCAACCTTAAAACTCAAAATTCCTTCAGCTATCTGGTTTTCCACTTCAATTAACTGAAATCAAGTGCTTCAAGAGAATAGATTATTATTTATTGTCTAATTATTATTAAGAGATAATAATAATCGACATGCATTCTATTTTTAAACATGCGATCTATGAACAGACTTCGCACATGCATTCCAAAAATAGACGCCCACCCATAAACAAAATTTGCTCAACCATCTATAAATAGATTCCCGCCATAAATAGAATTTGCTCACCATTCTAAAAATAGGCATACATCTAAAAATAACCTGTGTGGGCCCCACCTAGTATAGGTGCTTAATTTTCACTAGGATCAAGGATGATGTTTCCGGATGCCAATTTCACTGTTTCTTGTTGCAACATTCAACACTCCCTCTCAACAAGAAATGAATGTCTTTGCATGCGACATGCAACTCCATGCATTCGCCCTGCAACCTTTGCATGCGCCCTCCAAATATTGTATGCAACACTTCCGAAACTGAATATCCTCCAAATAATTGAATCAGTATAATGCATCTGTCATCAAAGTCTTCTGACTTCTGCTGATACCAACTGCACATGTCTTCAAGAACCATTGCGTTGTTTACCTCTACATCCATGCACTTTGCACTTGCTATCAACTCTGATCCGCGCTTCAGTATCTGACACTGTCACTTTGATTTCATGTCCTCATGACATCTGACTGCATCAATCCAACTGATCCTGCTACTACTGCATTACGGGCTCCTCGTAGCCAGGTTCAATTCATGAGATCCACACCATCTCAATGAATCCTGCCCATAAAATTCTTTTTGGGATTACTCATGCATGTCGCCCCACCTCTCACCAAGTGGTATCGCTGCATGCACTCCCTCTGCCCATCTAGCACAAAATTTCTCTGCATGAGTGGTTGCTCCCACTCCATGATCCTCATCTTATGGCTATTCCACATCCCGAGGTTCACTCTTACCTGCATCCAAATCCTGCTCCCTCTCAAGCGTCAATTGCATGGATTTTTCGCACTTCCCAATAGTAGGAAGCTCAATAGAAATCCCATCTACATCAAGTCTGTAGAGGTTCTTCACTCGAATCCCAACCTTCTTGGCTTGCCCTGTTGCTTTGTGTCGTAGGAAAACTTTTCCTTCACTAAAGACAACATCATAGCCTCTATCCTCTAACATTGCGACTGAGACTAAATTTTTCTTCAAACTTGGAACATGCATAACATCTTTTAAATGAAAGAGTTTACATGACACCCTCTGAAAGGTAATGGTACCAATGCCAGTCGCACTGTATCGTCCATCATCGCCCAACTCAATATGCATCTGGAGATCTTTCTCCTCCAAGTCACTGAAAAGTTTCTTATCTCCGGTCATGTGAAAGGAAGCACCACTATCCAAGTACCACCTCGATCCCAATGCACTTGACACCATGCATGCGATCAATGAGAAGTCAAGCTCAAATTGCGAGGTAAGAGCCTCACCAGTTGCAACTCTAGCAGTCATCTTGTTCTTCTTCTTATGTGGAAAATTTGTGGCAATATGACCATACTCGTGACAGTGAAAACAATTCACTTTGGACATGTTGTGCTCCTTGCCATCTTCACCGGCCTCAGATTTAGAATGGAATTTCTTCCCCTTCCCCTTCTTCGCCTTGGAAGCCAAAGCACAATCCTATTCATCATCATGCTTTGATGAAGATCCATCTCTGGTGTTCCGCTTGAACTCCTCCTGCACTAGATTCGACCATAGTCGGTCCCAATCTGACAATTTTTCCCGTCCATTGACAGAGTCTTCATAACTGTGCCAACTCTTAAGAAGTTCCAAGAGAGCCAAGCTCACCAAATCATCATCAACAACACTTACTCCTACACTCCCAAGCTCATCCTTGCATTGGACAAAATTTTTTAATTATACCATAATAGTGTCGTTCTTTTCCATCTTGATCTTTTAGAGTTTATCCTTCAGCGCCAATTTCCTATGGTCGTTGCTGCTTTGGAAAATATCTGTCAAAGCCTTCCACATAGCATATGGAGTGGCTTTCCCATGAAGTCTTGAGACAATGTGGTCTCGTACACCTTCCAATAGAATCCTCCTTGCCCTTGCTACTTTCTTTTGCCATGCATCTAGTACTGCAACATCTGTCGAAGTAGGCTTAGGAACATCTCTATCGATGAATTCCTTCAAGCCATTATCTTCGAGCACCACCTCCATCATGTTCTTCCATGCAATGTAATTCGAGTTGCACTTGAGTGCATACTCTAATTGCAAACCATTGAAATCCATTTCGATTTTTACTCAACTGTCGCACCAAGAAATTCTTGCAGCAAATTCGAATTGTTTACACCAACAAACTCAACTACTGCTTCAATATTGAAATTTTCTTTGCTCCGATACCATGTAGAAATTTTAATTCAAATATGTATTGCTTGGATTCTCCTGATCTAACAATTATATGCCACTATTAAATACATCATCCTTCTACTTAAATCTTTTCGGAAATTTAATCGCCAATTGCAAACATATGAAGAAAGATCAATCACACATAACACATGTTTTTACCGAGAAATCATAAAGCTAAAAACCCCACTATCATTTATTATGCATATATCATGGATCATGAAACAATATCATACAAAACTCTAATCCAAGAGCTCTCAGTACAATGTACAATCGTCTCACACTGTCATGCAAAAATTGGCAAATACATGCGCCAATTTACTACCTCTAGACAACCTGCCTCCACATCGCAATCCATGATGGTCAAGAACCTCTGAATGATTAATTCTAGCCTGCCTTGACTGCGCAATACTCATAGGCATATCCAATGTGTGTGTGGTTGCATGAGTGCACCCACTAATGTCACAACTGATAGTCAAGCTGTCCCTTTCACCTATCTCTCAACTGGGTCTCCACTGGATCTGACATGCATGTAGTTAACAGTAGTAAATCTTCAGTTGCATGTGAGATCACTCCATGTGAATTAATTTAATATTTAATTCATTGATCTCTCACTAGTGTATCTTTAGTTACAACTAGCACAACTGAGTTTAACTCACTTAACTGAGTTAAACTATTTTACAACTCACATAACTACACATCCAACTCCGTTACAACTTTGTATCACTCTGTTACAAGTAAGTCCACTTGTATGTCCCACCAACCAACTTTAGAACTCAAAATTCCTTTAGCTAACTGGTTTGCCACTTCAATTAACTGAAATCAAGTGCTTCAAGAGAATAGATTATTATTTATTAAGAGATAATAATAATCGACATGCATTCTATTTTTAGACATGCGATCTACGAATAGACTTCGCATATGCATTCCAAAAATAGATGCCCATCCATAAATATAATTTTCTCAACCATCTATAAATAGATTCTCTCTATAAATAGAATTTTCTCACCATTCTAAAAATAGACATACATCTAAAAATAACCTGTGTGGGCCCCACCTAGTGTAGGTGCTTAATTTTCACTAGGATCAAGGATGATGTTTCCGGATGCCAATTTCACTGTTTCTTGTTGCAACATTCAACACTCCCTCTCAACAAGAAAGGAATGTCTTTGCATGCGACATGCAACTCCATGCATTCGCCCTGCAACTTTTGCATGCGGCATGCAACTCCATGCATGCGCCTTGCAACTCTTGTATGCAACACTTCCGAAACTGAATAGCCTCCAAATAACTAAATCACTATAATGCATATGTCATCAAAGTCTTTTGACTTCTGCTGATACCAACTGCACATGTCTTCAGGATCCACTGCGCTGTTGACCATTTCATCCATGCACTATGCACTTGCTGTCAACTTTGATCCGCGCTCCGGTATCTGACACTGTCACTTTGATTTCATGTTCTCACGACATCTGACTGCATCAATACAACTGATCCTGCTATTGCTGCACTGTGAGCTCCTCGTAGCCAGGTTCAATTAATGAGATCCACACCATCTCAATGAATCCTACCCATAAATTTCTTCTTGGGATTAGTCATGCATGTCGCCCCACCTCTCACCTAGTGGTATAGCTGCATGCACTCCCTCTGCCCATCTAGCACACAATTTCTCTGCATGAGTGGTTGCTCCCACTCCATGATCCTCATCTTATGGCTGCTTCACATCCTGAGGTTCACTCTTCCCTGCATGCAAATCCTGTTTCCTCTCAAGCGTCAATTGCATGGATTTCTCACACTTCTCAACAGTAGGAAGCTCAGTAGAAATGCCATCTACATCAAGTCTGTAGAGGTTCTTCACTCGAATCCCAACCTTCTTGGCTTGCCCTGTTGCTTTGTGTCACACGAAATTTTTTTCTTCACTAAAGACAACATCATAGCCTCTATCCTCTAACATTGCGACTGAGACTAAATTTTTCTTCAAACCTGGAACATGCATAACATATTTTAGATGAAAAAGTTTACATGACACCCTCTGAAAGGTAATGGTACCAATGCCAGTCGCACTGTATCGTCCATCGTCGCCCAACTCAATATGCATCTGGAGATCTTTCTCCTCCAAGTTACTTAAAGTTTCTTATCTCCTGTCATGTGAAAGGAAGCACCACTATCCAAGTACCACCCCGATCCCCATGCACTTGACACTATGCATGCGATCAATGAGAAGTCAAGCTCAAATTGCGAGGTAAGAGCCTCACCAAATACAGCTCCAGCAGTCATCTTGTTCTTCTTCTTATGTGGACAATTTTTGGCAATATGACCATACTCGTGACAGTGAAAACACTTCACTTTGGACATGTTGTGCTCCTTGTTATCTTCACCGGCCTCAGATTTAGAATGGAATTTCTTCCCCTTCCCCTTCTTCGCCTTGGCAGCCAAAGCACAATCCTCTTCATCATCATGCTTTGATGAAGAGCCATCTCTAGTGTTCCGCCTGAACTCCTCCTGCACTAAATCCAACCACAATCGTTCCCAATCTGACAGTTTTTCCCGTCCGTTGACAGAGTCTTCATAACTGTGCCAACTCTTAGGAAGTCCCAAGAGAGCCAAGCTCACCAAATTATCATCAACAACACTTACTCCTACACTCCCAAGCTCATCCCTGCATTGGACAAACTTTTTTAAGTATACCATAATAGTGTTGTTCTTTTCCATCTTGATCTTTTTGAGTTTATCTTTCAACGCCAATTTCCTATGGTCGTTGCTGCTTTGGAAAAGATCCGTCAAAGCCTTCCACATAGCATATGGAGTGACTTTCCCATGAAGGCTTGAGACAATGTGGTCTCGTACACCTTCCAATAGAATCCTCCTCGCCCTTGCTACTTTATTTTTCCATACATCAAGTACTGCAACATCTGTCGAAGTAGGCTTAGGAACATCTCTATTGATGAATTCCTTCAAGCCATTATCTTCGAGCACCACCTCCATTTTGTCCTTCCATGCAATGTAGTTCGAGTTGCACTCAAGTGCATACTCTAACCGCAAACCATTGAAATCCATTTCGATGTTTACTCAATTGTCGCACCAAGAAATTCTTGCAGCAAATTCGAATTGTTTACACCAACAAACTCAACTACTACTTCAATATTGCAATCTTATTTGCTCCGATACCATGTAGAAATTTTAATTCAAATATGTATTGCCTGGATTCTCCTGATTTAACAATTATATGCCACTGTTAAATACATAATCCTTCTACTTAAATCTTTTCGAAAATTTAATCACCAATTGCAAACACATGAAGAAAGATCAATCACACATAACACATATGTTTTTACCTGGAAAGCATAAAGCTAAAAACCCCACTATCATATATTATGTATATATCATGGATCATGAAACAATATCATACAAAACTCTAATCCAATAGCTCTCAGTACAATGTACAATCGTCTCACACTGTCATGCAAAAATTGGCAAATATATGTGCCAATTTACTACCTCTAGACAACCTGCCTCCACAGCGCAATCCATGATGGTCAAGAACCTCTGAATGATTAATTCTAGCCTGCCTTGACTGTGCAATACTCATAGGCATCTCCAATGTGTGTGTGGTTGCATGAGTGCACCCACTAATGTTACAACTGATAGTCAAGCTGTCCCTTTCACCTATCTCTCAACTGGGTCTCCACTGGATCTGACATGCTTGTAGTTAACAATAGTAAATCTTCAGTTGCATGTGAGATTACTCCATGTGAATTAATTTAATATTTAATTCACCGATCTCTCACTAGTGTATCTTTAGTTACAACTAGTTGCAACTAGCACAACTAAGTTTAACTCATTCCACTGAGTTAAAATACTTTACAACTCACATAACTACACATCCAACTCTGTTACAACTAAGTCCACTTGCATGTCCCACCAACCAACCTTAGAACTCGAAATTATTTCAGCAAATTGGTTTGCCACTTCAATTAACTGAAATCAAGTGCTTGAAGAGAATATATTATTATTTATTGTCTAATTATTATTAAGAGATAATAATAATCGATATGCATTCTATTTTTAGACATGCGATCTATGAACAGACTTCGCACATGCATTCAAAAAATAGACACCCATCCATAAATAGAATCTTCTCAACCATCTATAAATAGAATCCCACTATAAATAGAATTTGCTCACCATTCTAAAAATAGACATACACCTAAAAAATAGCCTGTGTGGGCCCCACATAGTGTAGGTGCTTATTTTTCACTAGGATCAAAGATGATGTTTCCGGATGTCGATTTCACTGTTTCTTGTTGCAACATTCAACAACTCGATTGAGCTCTTGAGGGTATAAAAAACAAAGTTTTAGTTCCTCTCCTCCATATTTCTTTGCAACTCCATTTTGAACCTTAGTGGACTCCAAGAAGAATTTGTTCGTAATTGACATAGTTGATCATGCTAGATTTGGGATGGAATCCTTTATCCAATGACATGAGTTTCACATTTTCGAATTCATATATCCTTTTTTATCTAATTTATTTTAAACATAATGTTTGAATTTTTTTTAGACAGTTTCAAAGGGAATGAATAAAAAATCAATAACATAAAATATACAAAACAAAAAAATTTCAATAAATACAATTATCTTCGTTTACTAGTGTTCTTCAAAAAGGTACTCTTGGCTTTTGAATTTATTTTAGTAGTAAAAAAAAAAAAATCTTACGCAAACACGTGTTTACAAAATGCAATTGAAATATTACTTCACCAACTTAAAAAAATAATATATAATTTTATTTTATTTTTATTTTTATTTTTTTCCATAAAAAAATAAATTTTTAATATGAAAAACTTAGTTTTCTCTGTATATATATATATATATATATATATATATATATATATATATATATATATATATGTAAACACACGCACACCTCTTAAGATGTGCGAAAATTTGCAATATATATATATATATATATATATATTGCTACGTGAACACACGCATACCTCTTAAGATGTGCCAAAATTTGCAAGGACAAGCATTTCATTTAATGGAAAATTGACATATTATGCGACACTAATTTTTTTTGCAAAAAATATCATTAAAACAACAACATAATTCTGCACAAATTGTCTATTTACTCTGAATCAAAATTCACAATGTTTATATGAATTTTGAGGATTTCCATTCGATAAATGTAAAATTGTGAAATTTCACCGCCACATTTGGCTAAAAAATTTAGCCCATGTTCATGGATTCACCCCAACACCTTGTAAGGGCCAAAGTACTTGGGTAATAATTTATTCTCTTTCTTAACTTGATTGAGAGACATTTGTTTGTATGGTTTTAGCTGTAAAAATACCCAATCGCCCACGTCAAAAATTCTTTCATTGCGATGATGATTTTTCTATTGTTTCATTTGATTTTGTGCCAAAGTCTAGTTATCCTTTAAGAGTTGGAGAACTTGTTGTTGATGCTCGATGTCATCTTCCATTGCTTGTAACTTAGAATTGTCTCTTAAATACAATGTAATGAATGGTGGATGATATTCATAAAACGTCATAAATAGGGTCATTTTTTTGCGGTATGTAAGGGAACGCTATACGACCATTCTGCCAAGGTAACCACTTGACCAATGTGTTTGTTTATCGGATACAAAGCAATAAAGATATCCTTCCAAAAATTTGTTCACTATTTTAGTTTGCCCATTAGATTAAGGATGATAAGATGAACTATGAGCTAATTGAGTACCAAGAAAAGAAAATAATTATGTCAAAAAATTTCCAGTGAAAATGGGATCTCAGTGACTTACAATAATCTTTGGGTTTCCATGCGGGTTTTGAAATGTTTCCACAAATGCAATAGTGATTATACTTGCTTTGAAATGATGAGATGGTGCACAAAAGTGTGCATACTTGAAAAGTCTTGGAATGGCTAATGGTTGTAAAAGACACAGGGTCTTATTTGTCTCGAATTTATTTTTTTGACAAAATAAACATTCTGCCACAAACTTATGAATATCAAATTTAAGGCCATCCCAAAAAAGGAAATTTCTTGGCCCTGCAGCAAGTTTTTAAAAATTTTGAGTGCCCTCCTATAAGGGACATGTGCAATTCCAAAGGAACCTTTTGTTTGAGTTGGGAGTTCTTACATAAATATAAACAATCTTTGTATCATAGTGAATTATTTGTCCAGGTAAATGTATCAGATGCACTCGGATGTTGCTGCTACTTTTGAATGAGTGTCCACACTTCTTCGTCATTCTTCCATTCATCCCTTCAGTTATCCAATCAGGTTAGATAATAAAATGACGGAGAAGAATGCCTCCACATCCTCTTCCCTTCTTGAGAGTGCATCTGCAACAACGTTTTTCTGCCCTTTTTTGTAGATGATTTCAAAGTCATAACTCAATATCTTTGTGGCCTATTTGTGCTGCTCTTCTGAAGATAATTTTTTTTCCAAGAATTATTTAAGATTATTATGATATGTTTTTGCCTTGACATTTCTTCCCATTAGATAAGGGCACCATTGTTTCAGGACATGTAGTATTTCCAACATTTATTTCTCATAAATAAGTTTGTGTCCATTCTTTCCCTCGATTGGATGAATTTCAAAAGCAATGTGTCTTCCTTCTTGCCTTAAAAAATCACCAATTCCATTTCATGAGACAACACATTCCACAAAAAAGGTTTTTGTGAAATCTGGTGTAGCTAAGACTGAAGCTTGACACATTGCCTCTTTAATATGTTCAAAGGCCTTAGTTGCTTCTCGAGTGAAATATTTCTTTTATAACAAATTTGAAATTTGCTTCAAAAGGTCATTCTAAAACAATGTTGAATTATGTTTTAGAAGTAGGTTTGCAATGTGCCTTAGGTAACCTAAATTGGGTTGTAGGGGCAGGCCAAAATAATGCCTCAGGCAAAAGCCAAAATAGGTCCTCAAGCAAGCCGAAGATAAGCCTTAAAATACCTCTGAAATTTCAATCAAATGGGCTAAATGGTAACTCAAACAATTTGCATCAGAGAGGTCGAAAATAGCCTTAGAAAATTCAGACTAGCCTCAGGATGACAACCTCAAAACATTGAAGATAATGTTAAAAAAACCACCACAAAAAGAAACAAAAGAAAAATAAGATAAAAATCCCTTCTTGAATGTTGACCACCTTCAAATATTTAATATGGCTCAGACCTTGGAATGTTTTTCCTTTGTTCCTGCCTTAGATGATCCAAATACCTTAATTCAATTTCCCATGAGTTGGGTGTACTTATATGTGTTTTGGAGGAGCCCTTAACTAGCGCCGACCTAAGAAAAATAAAAAGTATTTTGAAAAGCCATGTCTAATTTGGATCCAACTTTAAGGAATTAAGGTGAACTTGTAAGAGGAGCCTTCGAAAACTTTTAAAAAATCAAATTTTTGGCTTTCTTAGATTCTCCTTTCAAGGCCAACTTCTAGGACAATTTGAAATTTAGTTTGGCCTCCTTCTAGGAGTTGAAATCGAATATTAAAGCCATGAATATAATGGGGCACAATCTTGTGCAACCCATCCATTTGGGGTATCAAACTTCCAAATTAATATCTTTCCAACTAGGAGGACCCACAAAATGTGTTAGCCATCAAACGAAATGGTGAGACAAGGGCTACCAAACTAGGAGGTCCTTGCAACCAAATTCACTTGAATTGTGCACACAATCATCAAATAAATGTTGGCCCATTCATCCTTTGACATCAATGACATTTTTTCTAACACAGATATTGTGTGACTACATAAAATATTTTACCATTAATAATCATAGGCCTTTTGGGCCACTAAAAGCATAACATCTTTTCACATGTTAACGAATGTTGTAAGAATACTCTTTTTTGCGATTTGGTGGTATGTGATTGTTGTTCACTTGTTGAAAGTAAATTAATTACTTTGATAACTGTAGACTTGTATCTTTTGGAATTGTTTGTTGATTTGTGTGCTTACATGTTAGTTGTTAATTGCAAACTACTTTACAATTAATAACTAGAACTCTTTGATTTCCATGTATCTTAATTAAATGTTGCTATCATTCTTTCTTTGAGGTGCATGTTCACTTTATAAATCTGCTACAATGTTCTTTGTATCATTTGCTTAAAGTATTTTCATAAATCTTTTTTTGCTCATATCTCATTAGGGGTTTCATATGTTTTTCCCTTTCTCATTTATTCTGTCCAAAATCTACTTTTCACACAACATTATATGGCAATCAAGCCGAAATTATGGATGGGACCCTCATCCCAAAATGTGTGAAGTCTAATTGGGACATCATACCAAAGAGATCCCCTTAGACTATAAACGGTGCATTTCGCCCCGTCAACACACCCATACAAAACTAGGCTCCCATAAAACCATGAGTCATCAACTAAGCCTATCCAAGTTCCTCCAATCTTATCCAGATAAAAAAGAACTAGAGATTAAATCAAAGGGACAAAACATGGTTTGACCAAAAAAACAAGACTCAACATGACACAAGGTCTAATATTCCTTATACAGGGCCTCACATGGTTGTTACATGGCTATTGTCTTGTGACCTTGGGCTTATAACCCTGTTTAAGAATGTTGCAATAAATAAAGGTAACCATTGCTAAAAGAGGGGTTACAATGCCTCGTTGAAGGAATGTAACCACATCAATTTTCATATAGAATATTATTTCTAAGAGCATGAGATTGACACTTGTTTTTTACATATACTATACACATAATCACATAAGCCCAAAACATCAATTTCACATTTTTGAAAAGCATATTGGAACAAACCATATTTAAGAGAAATCTTGTTCATTCTTTCAACAACAACATTCTATCGAGGATTGTATGGAATTGTGCTTTGATGTTGAGTTTCATCCTGTCAAAGATAGTTTTCAAATTCATTAGAAGCATACTCTCCTCCATTATCAACGTAATGAGTGCCAATATGTGATTGAGATTAATTTTGCATCCATAAATGCTAAACTTTTAGAAGTTTCAAAAGCTTGTGATTTATCTTTCATCAAGTACACCTAACAAATCCAATCATCGATAAAAGTCATGATATATATATATATATATATATATATATATATATATATATATATATATAGCCATTAGAAATTGGAACATGCATGGGGCCACACAAATCATAATGTACCAATCCAGGTTTTCTACATATTATGGAAGTGGAGACATGGAAAGGTTGTTTGCTAGATGTAAATGTACCTTTCAACTTCAAGAACCTTATATTCTCCACTTCTATCATACTGACCATGTCAGAAGCCTTCATTTTTTCGACTTTGAAATTGAAGATATGGAGTGACATTATTGTTGAATTTGCACAAGAGAAAGCAAGTTCCTTCACAACTTAGGAAAATAAATAGAGTACATCATCCAGAAGAAAATTCCAAAATCTAAGCAATTTTGAGTTCGACTGTGCCAATTTCTGAAGGTTTGAGACTTATTTTGTCTGCAAAATACAATTCACCATCCAAATTGTCATTGAAATATTAAAAAAAGTCTATTTGAAAGGTCATATGACATGTTGCACTTATGTAAATCAACAATGCATCTCTTGAAGAAGCAAATAAAGTGTGAAGTCATCATTTACTCCAATATTGCAACAAGAAAAAATATAATTGTCAGATTAAAGTGCTTTACCTTTTTCCAAGTTTGTTGCTTTACCTTCGTCTTCTTTTTTATTTTTCTTGCATTTGATCTTCTCCAAGGGATTATGCATGTTTTTGCCTCGTGTCAATTTTTGTCATAATGAACATAATGAAGATCAAATCTCTCACCTTGATTGTGCCCATCCCCCAAGCCTTAAATTATTTCTTCCACATAATTTTTCACTACATCTCTCACCTTGATTGTGCCTATCCCCTTAGCTTTAAAATTATTTCTTCCGTGTTTTTTTTTACTACCTTCTCCTTTAGAAGAATCATGAGATTGATTGTTCCATTTTTTAGCAAGGTACACAATTCCTCTAGGGGTCTTAGTTATATTCTTCCTTCTAAATGCTTTCTCACCTTCGACAACTTTCTCCACTAGAGAATCAAATGTGGACTTCATTTGGCCATTAACCTATATGTATTCAAGGCAGTGAGAATGTTTAGGGTAGAAGGTCTTGATGAAGGTTGTGAGAGGAATGCTTATCTTCATTGTAGTGGCATCTATGTCGCATATGATGGCTTTAATCTCGGAAGCTAAAGCCATGGGATTATAATCCTTCAACTCTAGGTTGAAGAGATTCACCAACAATTGTATGAGTTCCAATTCTGAGTGTCATACAAATCTTGTAATTTCTTTAAAGCACCCTAAGAATCTTTAATGGAAACAATATGGCTATCTACCTCTTCACTTACTCCCATAAGAGTCAGGGAATATGCTTTCCTATCTTTGTTATTCCATACACAATCTCCTTATCTATTGTAGGCTTGGTAGGTCCACTATAAGTCTCTCCTTCAAAGATGTCATCCCATTGTTCAAAATTAGTGTGTTTTTGATCTTTTTGGATCATTTTGGGTAGTTTTCTTTGTTAATCAACACCATACCAACCATGACAATGAGAGAATGCATCTTCCAATAGACGTTTGAGCTAAAAAAGAATTGATCTTATATTTACATGGTCCACCAAAGGAACCACAAGCCCATGGACAATCACGAGGAAAGGAAAAAAAAGAAAAATGAAATCGTAGAGGTCCTAAGTGAAATAACTGATCAAATGAACAATTTATCCATAAAGGAAACCATATAATATGTCCCCACTAACTGCACACACTTGATGAAAAACAACTACAAAAATGGCCCAAGACCTTTTGTTGGCCAACGTGAGAATTGAAACCCTAGAAGCCACGAACACAGAGTTGAAGGTGTTGCTGCATGAACTCTCTCCTAAGGGAAAATTTTTAATTCCATAACCCACTGGGGTAGGTAAGGAGCAACGATGGGCTTCTTAACATAAAGAGGGTATCCCTATAGTTAAGTAGGCTCCCTTTATGTCACTAGAGTGGGAGTAAAGAAAACATAGCAACAAGATTTGTGAAAAATTGGAAAAGTGAGGAGCTTCAAGTGATAAGTAAAAAACGAGTAGTGTCTACCTTACATGGCTATGGGGTTACATTTGGATTTTCTTGAGGCTTGATTCTTGTATTAGCACTTGGGATTCTAGACAACAATGAGTGTACCTAGTAAATTCCCTAAGGGACCGCTGGATGCGTCAAGTTTTTAATGGGGAGGAGTTTTTTACAAGCTCTATTAAGTAGAAAATGGATATTACATATCCCACCCTAGAGAAATAACTAGAAATCAAAGAAATATTTTCTAAACTCAATGCCCTAAATCAAGAAATAAATGACTTAAGACTATGAGAAATTGCTAAGTAATTATATCACAATATCCTCTAGTTATAGCAAGATACTCCTTATGTGGCATGTTAGCAATTCGTAATTCCTCTGGGATAAGGAAAGGAACCCAAAGGTAACCACAAACCAATCTTTAAGGCTGGAAGCTAGCCCTCGCAAACCCAGAGTTGACTCTCTCGTAATGAAGTTTTCAATTAGTTACCAATGCAACCAAAAGATTTAAGGTCTTAGGCTAGTTATTAAGATCAGAGGGGAACAAGATTTAACAATTTGATGGCAGGGGAGAGGGAAGATCCATTGGGTATGGATTCATATTAAAATAATGATTTTCAGTGAGAAGATGAAAAGATGAGGAGTATTTTGACAAGGGCAAGGTAGACAATACTTTTGGTGTTTTTTATCGAATTTCGTTGCAAAGGGGTGAGCAGAAGAATGGTAAAATAATGACATCTAAAGCATCTGACTGAGGATGAATTTTAAATGTCATAATGGAAGAAAAACATTAAATGCTCAGTAAGTTATAACAAAGCACTTTAACAGTGAATTCTGAAATAAATCATTGCTTAACTAAACACGAAGATATAACATTCAAGAATGATGATAACAAGATAGAAACTTACAACATAGGGTACTGACATCGAGAAGGTTGACGCACCTTTCCAATAGGACACTCGCACGTGTGCTTACATGTATCTGGTCAAACACTAGACCATACAGAACAAAAACACGAGCTTCCTTTTCATATTATATGGTCCATTCTAGAATGCTGAATATGAAAGACACTTAAAGATACTTATCATAACCATATAAATTGATTTCAAGAGCTTTGGGGTTGGATTGCTAGGTTAAATTGATGATTGTGTGGAAGCACAATGCATTCACTGCGCTACTTCAAAAACACAACAAATTCATGAATTGCATGCTTATGATCACCCCCTGTACTTATTTATGTGCCAAACAAGTGGAATCCATCTCCTAAATCATCAGAAACCCATTGGAAAACACCTTTTTAAACTGTAAACTTCCTTCCATAAAAATCATCACCAATAGCAGAAGTGAAGAAAATTTTCACCTGCATATGTTTGACTAGATGTTAGAGCCTCTGACCGAGAAAAACAATCAGTAGATGATGTTGACAACCTTAAACACCTCCTTGAGTTTCCATACATACGAAATATTACTACAACCTTGATATTCTACTCAATTTTAATATCTTTGATAGTAGCACAACAAAAGAGCGCATCGATGAAGGAGTAAATGTGACATTGACTAGTTGAGTGCCCTCTTGAACATTTTGAGATGAATTTTGAGGTATTAAACACAAAATGAAAAAGAAAAAAAAACTTCTAGACCCTGGAGGTTGTCAAGGTGCAAAAAACCATAGCAACTGTGAAAGCGTAGCACAAAAGAGAAGCTCAATATCAGCTTGTGGTGATGAGGATATGATGCAATATTTTTTGATTTGACCTTGCAACTGACTGGCAAGACACCACTAACTATCCCAATGATGAGAGACCAAACCCATTATTACCTTTATCTAAGTTTGAATGCCACATTAACCTTAGACTTACTAAACCTAGACCTTTTAAGACATTGACAACTTGACTTTTATTTACCACTCAAACTTTAATATATCCTATCCTGAAGTGACACTAAGACTTGATCTCTATGAGATCATAGCAACATTTTACAAAATTACCAAAATAATAAAAAGACTAAGCTTGACTTTGATTACTATAACACAAGACACTAACATTAGCTCCAATGGGGATCTCATCCTCCCTATGAGGTGCCAAAGAACATCATAGATCATGTGCCTATCCCTTGGGTTGTTCCCAATCATAACCCTGTAACTTGATTGCTGCTCTAAATTGTAGCTAACTTATTTTGTAACTAAATCTATTGAAACCAAAATAATTGTACAAATTGAAAATCACAACTGCATATTGCAAATTGAAAAAGCTATCATTGCAATCTTAAAACACATACAACTGAAAGGGATGCTCAAAACTATGAGCTTATTCACACACCTATTCACTCTGATCCACAAGCTGCTTGATCAAGTGAAGATAAAAACCTGTGTAACCATGAAAGAAAATGGCTGGATGACTGGACTTTTCTTTCATTTTTTTCAAGTAGAAAGATTTTTTTTACAATTGACAACTCAAAATTCAACTGAAACTGATAACCATGATTCATAAATATAAGAAAATCCATCTTCCTTGATGACTGCAATAAATTGGCAAAAGGGTCTTGGAGATCATGAATGACTACCTTTCTTTGGTCAGTGAAAAGAAAAGAACTTCCAAACTTTATAATCGTCGATTTTTTTGTATCATGAAGTCTTTCATTCGGTTGATCCTTCTCAAATGGAAATGCAACAATTTGTTCTTTCCTATCATCCAAATTAGAGACAAGGTTTGCGTGTTCTTGCGAATCTTCAATTGAGGCAGCCACATCTTGAATAATAAAAATGTCTACAAAAGACCCTTCATGTATATCAACAAGAGTGTCATCTTGGCTTTTAAAAAATATGGATATGTCAACTCAAGAGATGTAAAATCATGAATAGATTCTACACCATCAAAGGGGTCTAAAACAACCTGATCTTCTTCATTAATTTCTTGTAACTCTAGGTAGTTATCACCATGAATGATTTCAATGCCTAAATTTTTTATGTATGCAATTTCATAGATCTGATTTTCATAAGTTTCTTCACGAGACAAAAATTGAGAAAATGAATGGCATGAAGAACAAACTGATTTACTATCCTCCTCCCTTTCTTGGTCATTTGAAAAATGCTAAATATGTTCATCAAGCTCAGGAGAACAAACTTGATGTCCATTATTATTGAACTTAGTGGATGAATCATGACTATCTTCATCAACATCTTGATCTACTTCATTTTCAGCCCTTCGAGAAACTACTTCCTTTTGGAAATCCACTCGAATATCATGGTAGTTGTCCTCTACTATTTCCTCCTGATGTTGAAAATGATTCTCATGAAAGGCCTCTATAATCTCATCATCCATAAATTGATCATCTTCATGACAACTTTCCAAATGCTCAATAATTTTTTCAAAATTTGTGCAACAACCTTTGATTAGCAACAAGGAAGGATGGCATTCTTTATATCTCTCATAAAATACAATATGAAAATATCTAAGAGAATACAAGCAACCATTTGATAAGCTTTTGTACCATGATTGTGATTTTCCCTCCAAGGATACCATAAACATCTTTATCAAGCAATTCTCATGAAATTGAACTCTTAGCTTGCATACGCACATGTGAAGTTTGACCAAATGAAGAGCATCATCGTCTGCCTTTTTTATCTCTGAATTTTGGCAAATAAGTTTGCCAATCTACATGAGGCATGCGATTTTGAAAATCTGGAATGTGATCTCGATTCATGGGAGCGTACCTTCTAGATTGAGAATTCATCTTTGACCAGTGGAGTCACCAAGGATACTTGGAATTCTAAATCTTGTTGACAATGGAGTTGCCCGGTGAATAATGCACAACCTACTCGTGTTTGATCATTGTTCACCATCAATAATCAGATTTGCAACTTGATGGTTCTTTCCCAGGGAAGATGGAACCTTTCACTCCCAAAAAACGAAGCCACTATGTTAGCACTTTGTATTTCCTCCAGACTGAGGATAGGAACCCAGAGGTAACCACAAACCAATCTTTAGGGTTGGAAGCTAGCCCTTCCAAACCCAAAGAGGGCTCTCTCATAATGAGGTTTTCAATCAGTTACCAAGGCAACCGAAAGATTTAGCTACTTATTAAGATCGAAGGGGAATAAGATTTAACAATTTGATGGTAGGGGAGATGGAAGATCCTTTGGGAATGGAGTCATATTAAATTAATGATTTGCAGTGAGAAGATGAAAAAGTGAAGAGTCTTTTGACAAGGGCAAGGTAGGCAATCCTTCTGGTGTTTTTTATTGAATTTCGTTGTAGAAGGGCGATCACAAGAATGGTAGAATAATGAAATATAAAACATCTAACTGAGGATGAATTATAAATGCCATAATGGAAGAAAAACATTAAATGTTCAGTAAGAGCACTTTAGCAATGGATTTTGAAATAAATCCTTGCTTAACTAAACATGAAAACATATCATTCAAGCATGATGATAACAATATAGAAACTTACAACACAAAATAACACATCACCATTAGAAACTGACACATGAATCCCTGTAAAAGCAAACCTCAGTCTTCTTCGTTTATTAAAAAAATTAAAATGGAAAAGCACAATGCACAATGTTTTCTTTCTCTAACCCTAACCAACCAACCTTTTGCACATTAAAACTCATTAAATATATACAATTAGCCCATCCTTGGACTTAGGGGGTCGACCTCAACCATTTACTTAAAGATAGAGTCAGTTACATTCAATTTAGAAACCGTCTGCTAGGAAATAGGGACCGAATTTCTGGAAAATAGGGGTCAAATATTAGATCATATCTCTCGAATCATGACAATTGTTACAAAACTAAAGGAGGTTTTTGTAGATGAGCTTATGCTTGAGAGAAACGTTAGTTTTCGAAATTTTTTCTCTAGATCCTCAGAATCCGCACACAAAGATCATGACTAAAACAGGAAATAACGAAATCTAAAAAATAAGTTGTAAAGATTCATTCAAATCTTCCAATATATGACACATGCTACAAAACAGAATGAGGTTTTTGGTATTCATCTCGTGCTTGAAAAAACCTCTTTTACTTTTTCAAAATACATCTCCAATTGGTTGGAAACTTATCCTGAAGTTAACTGCTAAAACACTAAAAAACACAACAAATCTCCCGCAGCCAAAACACAACGACCTTCCTTTTCATATTATATGATGAATTCTTGAATGTTGAATCCGAAAGATACTTAAGGACACTTTTCATGACCATATAAATTGATTTCAAGAGGTCTGGAGTTGGATTGAAAGGTTAAATTGTTTATTGTGTGGAAGCATAGCGCATTCGCTATGCTACTTTAGAAGCAGAGTGAATTCAAGACTTGCATGCTTATGATCATCCCTTGTACTTCTTTATGTGCCAAAAAAGTGGAAGCCATCTCCTAAATCATCAAACACCCATTGGAAAACCCCTGCCTAAACTATTAACTTCCATCCATAAAAATCATCACCTACAACAAAAGCGCAACAAATTTTCACCTGCATATGTTTGACTAGATGTTAGAACCTCTGACCAAGCAAAACAATTGGTAGATGATGTTGACATCCTTAAAAACCTCCTTGAGTTTCCATACATGAGAAATTCACTAAAACCTCGATCTTATACTCAATTTTAATTCCTTTGACAATAGTGCAACAAAAAAGTGTTGTTATCCACCACTTGAGGGTAGTGTATATAGGAGAAAATTTTCTCCTAGATGGTCCTCAACCAGTAGCCAACAACTCCTTGAAGCCACCAAATAGCTCAATGTGTCATTGTCTCTGCCACTTAAGCCAGCCATGTGGTTCCTCGACCACTTGTCATGAATGTATGTTTGAAGGTGGGCCTCCCGACCCTAAAGGTATGGCTTTTCATTGGTATACTTGAGTAACTTTCCTTACTTTTCATGGGCACTTTTAGGCATGGATTAGTGGGGGTATTCAGTGAAAAGAGTTGGGTTAGGCTTGCATACTTGTCTCCACTGTCCGATTTCATTGTTACCCCTGTATCTTAATCCCGTGGAATCTCATTTACTGACCATTTGGCTTTTGGGTTGGCACTACACGGGAAATCCCGATTTTGGTTGTGTGGTCCCGCTTTGCAATACCACCTACATCACTCCCCTTCCATTCATCTATTTCCCCATCCAGGTCCACATGTGTCCACTGGGTCCACATAGGGTTAGCCTCCCCGTCCCCTTGTCCACACCTTGGGTTGGGACTGGAACGATGCCCCAAAGGTTGATGCAGCTAAGAAGAAAAGAAAAAACATAATTTGGTCACTCTCAACAGGAAATGTACCACAAAATGCAAAAGATGGCCGGGACATACAAATTTGGCACATGGGAAAAAGCCAAACATGAGCTCTACCCCTTATCCATTGCCATCACCTTGGTTCCTATGGGTCCTAGATGATCCCCCTCTATCATTAAATAACTCATGATTGTCCCAACCTTTGGTGGGTGATGAACCGCCCCACCTTAAGGGGGTATTCACTGCTACATATTACACATCATGCTCTCATCCCTTGGAGCCCCGAACAGTTATGAAGAAAAATCAATAAAAGGAAAAAGGCATAAGAACCAGGGTGGAAAAACAAAAGTCGGGGTAACTCATGTACCACACTTTTCTCCCACCTACACTCACATACCAGGTGTGGGCTTTCCTTATTATAGCTACCCATGAACCATGACATGTGGTCTGGATGATTTCCCTTGATCCCCATTTCGCTCCATTATTATATCATTTTCCACCTACCATTTGAGGGGCATACCACAGACACGTCACCCCCTATAGAGGTTGAAACCACCTAATAGGGTCTTTGGCTAACCCCCTATTGAGCTTGGAGACACTTGTGGATACCAAAGCCTACTATGGAAGGGCATGCCACCATGAAGTGCCCCATTGATTCCATGACTTGTAAGCTCTTTTACTTGATTATTGTAATGATTTGTTGTATTGGAGGGCAAGGGGATGCATTGGATATTATGCAGGATTGTAGGTGGATCTCCATTTGGAGTTTGGTCTCCCTATACGAGGTCCTATCCTTCCATAGGGCCACATTTTCACTTGTAGGGTGAGCGTTGAGAGCCATGGGCCTCCACCATAGCTGAGATTACTTCATGGATCCCCAACAACGCTCATTGATTTCTCCTATTCCACCTTTGGGATGAAGATTCTGCACCTGGTTCACCATGCCTAGTCGACTCCACAGATGTACCATACACTTGGCAGATGTTCCAAGATCCAGGGGATTGTCCCTCGTTGCATAGGGAGGGATTATGTCATCATTCCAACCCTTAGAGATGGTCTATAGGCAGTTCTGATCCATATGGAGACCCAAGAGGATGACCTTTTGCCCTCACACCCACTTGGCAGCACCACAGGTTTTTGCTTGGAAAACAAAGGGTGAACCCCTTGTCCACTATGTTTGGAGTCCATTTCTTCATCATGTCACCCCTTGGACTTCATTAGGCGTCCTCAAAGGCCCAACGACTCACTTTTTTTATCATTCGACCCTCTTGAGAGGTTTATTCTTGTATTATTGAGCTATATGGTGGGCTTGTCACCAAAATTATTCTTATAATGCACATTATTTTATTTTAGGGAATCAATTAAGAAGAATTAGCTAAATTAAACTCATTAGAGATTGTATAAATAGATGAGAGGTGATTCATTCTCTCATCATCACTTGGATTGGATTAGTACCTCTTGTGAGATTTTCACACTTTTTGTTGGGATGAAATTGTGGAGCTTTTCTTGATGCACTATGATGTTTGGATTTCTCTATTGTCTTTGGAGCTTCTCTAATGCGAATTTGATAAATGGAAATACTCTCTCTCTCATGTAAGTTAAAATTTTGATGTTATTCTTGTTATTTTACCGGTTAGCTACATGTACATTCTTATCCTTATTCTTGTATAGGTTAAATGTAATGCGAAATTCTTCCGGACCTTGAATAAGCAATTAAATGCATGCGTTGCCCTTTGAGAGATTGGGAGAATGTTCCTAGAGGCACTTCTTAGATTACAGACCTCAAAACTTTGTCTCCTTCGCAAATTTGAAGGATAAATCTCTATTGACGTAGTTGCTGCCCTTGGATAGGCTAGCAAAGGTCAATTAGGGCTCCTTAGCTCACGAAATCTCATGATCTATGTGTATCTTGACCCCATTAAGCCCAAGCAATAAGGCATTGATCCTCGTATCCATTTGGTTGTCAAATTTACCTCTCTTTTCCTCACTTTTCCACTTTTTAGGCCTAACCCTAGAGGGCCACCTAGGGCATCAAGCAGAATATTTTGTAGCCATTCAAACACCTTGAAAATTGGTCCACAACTGTGCTGGGGTCTTCTCAAGGAGTCCTCCAAATTTCAAGCAATTACGACAATGGAATCTCGAGATATCGCAAGCCCTAGCTCAAGGATCATTTCTCTCCCTAGGTTGATTTGGGTTAGTGTCCTCATTTGGATCATTGCATTCAAATCTCAAAAGAAAATTAGTCCTTTGAGCCTATTCTCCTCCCCAATTAGGTCAAGCCCCTCTTTGAGTGGTCAACTCCATACCCTTGACCTAGTTTGGGTTTGCTTGGCTTCTCTGTTGTCCCACAACTTTGCAACTCATATTCTACAAGGATTACATCTAAGCCATTTCTCCGTAAGGATCATTAAGTCTAGGAAGCCCCTTGTCAAGGAATATCCTTTAAACCTACGCTCAAGTGTCCTCTTAGCCCTTCCTAGAGAGTCGATCACCTTGCTTCTTAAGCAAGTAAGCCATATATTTGAGCTTCTCATAGGCCATCTGGATCACCTTTCATCCTATCATTGATACACTCATTATCATGATCCTTATTATATCGGGTCTCCTCCCATTGGTGAAAGTCAATAAAGAGTAGGGAGCCTTAGCTGAGGTGACAATGCGCTATCGCTCCATTGTTTCCCTTGACCTAGTAGTTGCCCTTCAAGGATCCCCTCCTAAGACCCTTGCTAGTTTGAGCAATAACAAACGCAATGGTGAAGGAATAAATGTGAAACTGACTAGATGAGCGTCCTCTTCAACATGTTGAGATGAATTTTGAGGTATTAAACACAAAATAAACAAGAAAAACAAACTTCTAAAGCCTGGAGGTCGTCAAGGTGCAAGAAACCATAACAATTGCGAAAGCGCAACGCAAAAAAGAAGTGCAACATCAACTTGTAGTGATGAGGATACGATGCAACATTTTTTGATTTGACCTTGCAACTGACTAACAAGACACCACTAACTGTCCCAATGATGAGAGACCAAACCCATTATTTACCTTTATCCATGATTGAATGACACATTAACCCTAGACTTACTAAACCTAGACCTTTTAAGACATTGACAACTTGACTTTTATTTATCACTCAAACTTTAATATATCCTATCCTAAACTAACACTAAGACTTGATCTCTATGAGATCATAGCAACATTTTACAAATTTACCAAAATAATAAAAAGACTAAGCTTGACTTTGACTACTATAACATAGGACACTAACATGGCCCTTTACTAACTTTTTCATCCAAAAAAAAAACATACTACATGCAAACACTCCTGATAGCCCTAGACAAGAAAATTTCTCAAGATAAACCAAGATAGACACAACTTCGGTAAAATTGAGACAAAATGTTTCCTCTTACCATCCATCAATCCAATCCCATCCCATGCAAATGGAGAAAGAAAACTTTTATATAGCTTTGAGCTCAATCTCCTGCATACAATAAAATATTATTTGTTCTCCCAGGCCCTTTTTTCTCCAAGGAAAACAACAAACTAGAACTCTCAAAACTCCTTTAGATAAGTTATTAAACAGAAAAAACAAGGAATTAGTTACAAATTATTTCCAAAAATAAGGGAAGAAATTAGGTCACCTTCCTTAATGAAGGTTTGATCATGAATGCTCCAAACTTCACCCTCTTATCTATAAGTACACCTTCCTAGAAGAATAATATTTATGATGATCTCAGAGTAGAAAGCATGGAAAAATGTGCTGGAAAGACCTCATCATGGAAACATGTGCTCAAAGTTCAAACCATGTCCAGAAACCATGTGCAAAATAAACCACTCGCTGATCTCGATTTTGTGTGTAAAAACCACCTGCTGGCTTTTAAACCTGGGGTTTTCCTTTCCTTTAAAATATCTCCTAATCTCCTAAAGTGCTGCTTGCTGGTGCTTGTGTGAAAAATCTGTTTCTGTGTGAAACAGTGTAACCAGATCTGATATAATATCACTGTTGGTCCAATTGCTAACCAAAGCATGAAACAGTATTATTGGTCTGTTCAGGATGTTGAATTTGTGCTTGAAGGATTGCCCCATTTGGTCACTGAGAAGAGAAAAGAAAAGAATCAGGCTTCTTCAACCTTCACAGTACCATATTGGTTGATCAGACTTTGAAAAGTATCAGAGTGTTACTCTGCCTCAGAAAGTAGGCCAATTGTTCCTAAAGACTTGCCATTATGATACCATATCTAGTCATTCAAATCACAAATATGAAAAACACTGTGTCTTCTTCATTCTGCTGCCAGCAAAGGATTACACTGCTAAGTATTGGTAGAAACTGACCTATCCTTTGTTTGATGCTTGTTTTGAGTCATATTATTGATGCTTGCAAATGGAGATATGGTTGAGATTTCCTGTCCACTCACTTGACTGCTTTGTTGTGTTCTTTTAGATATGGATTGCTATCTTTCATAACTTGTTTCCCAAAGAATCGATAAGAGGACAATATGAAATATGCTTTGCCCCTCATTCATCTCTGAAAACATCAACCATTCCAGGATCGTGAACAGATGCCTCACTATTCCTTTGTCTAGTTTACATTTGAAGCAAGATCCTTCGACTTACTCATTATCCTTCATAAATGGAATTTCCTGCTTGGGTATCTATGCTAGCCCCTGAGGATGTTGAAAAGTCTGCTACAAGTATCTTTTATGAGAAATAGGCTTTGGGCGTCCCACCTATTTCAGATCTATGGTTTTGAATGAAAAGTCTGTCAGTATGATGAATCTGCAACTTTCTTTCCTTGATTCTACCATTTCTGCCCCAAAAGCATTCCTTCTGTCAAAAAGCAACAGATCTGGGTGTTTGAAATAGCAGATCGCCGGCGCTGCTATTTTTTCGCAGTGCAAAAAATCACTCTTGATCCTCCAATAAGGTGCTCAATATATATATGTGCGTGTGTGTGTTTCCTTTATGCTTTAAAAATGGTAGGTTGGCATTACTATTTAAAAGCTTAGAAAAAGTCAGATCCCAACCATAAGTTGGCCCTAGTTTTGTGCTGGAGAGGTCAGCCCTAGCAACTTGATTTATAGCTCAGGGCAGCTCTCTTAAATCAAATATTTTGTTGCATGCTTATCCATCATTTGATTCAATCCACGAGGAAGCAAACTTCGCCTTTCTGAAAGCAAATTTGTTCACTCTTGAAATCTGAAGTGGTTCCAACGTGTCCCTAACTTATATATATGTTGGTCCAGAAGATACAAAAAAATAATAAAAGATCTCAAGCAGTCCAAATTGAATTTTTCAAGTGGTTTAATTTGTCTACTGGTTAGAGAATTTGTGTGAAGACTGGTGAGTGCAAATCATCATAATTTTGTCTTGAAGAAATGCTGAAGGAGGTGCATACAATCTGCCCTAAAGATCTGTGCATCTTAAGGCTTTCTTTATCCCTTTGCTTTCATATAACTTTGCCATCTTTCTGCTGATTTCACTACTGTTTATTACTATCAGATCTGCACCCTGCCTAATGTGTCAAGAATAGTATATAGCATCTCCTCGAATGTCTGGGTACTTCTTCAACTTGCCCTTCGTTTGCAGCCATTACAAATGTTTTCAATAGATGGACATATCCTTCATTAAATCTCATTCTTTTTCTGGAAGCAAACAGAATGCTGTAACTTCATTCCAACTCGGATTATAAGAATTGACCTATACATATATTTCAAGAAACAAATTCAATGCCAACCATAGCTTTCTAGACAATCAATGTCCTTTTGGATCGAACATAAATATGTAAGATTAGTCTTGTTGATGCACAATGATTGTGTCTGTTTGGACAGTACGCAGAGTTCAAACTTCAAATATGTCCCTTTGCTGCCTAAAATGTATTGATTCCCAGCACATGTACATGATGCCAATAAGCAAGCATATCAGTAACAAACTTATCCATGATGCAGAAGGCATGAAGTGTGAACGGCATCAAATATAACTGATTTACCTATGTATGACCATCTCAACCAAAGCATCACTCAAAAAGAAACTGCCAAAAGCACCACACGGCCCCTCAAGGAAGACCACTATGATTAATCACTCTCCAACCAAGAAAATTGCCTGCTAGTTACCCCTAAAAGTACAATTATCACTCATCACTCATGTGCACGAGGGGCAATGCTAGAAGCTGTGAGGGTTCAATTATCAATGTATGAGAGCTTGATCTGATACCCAAATTACGCAAAACAATGGGCATGTTAACCCAAGTCCTAGTGGTCCATGGTGGAATTACCCATGAAGGCCAACTTCTACAAGAACAGCAACAAAATAAAGCAGTGCTGTGAGTTTCTGGTTAAGAAGCTTGGCCTTGAAGGGGCCGAATTTAGAGAAAAATAATTTATGGACGAGATATAGGATTGATCACCAACAAAATACTAAATAGGCCAGTGCCTTGTTCCTTGGGAATATGGAGTCTGTGATGTGATAGATTATGATGTGATAGATCAGGCAACAAGTTGCTAAGGAGGCTGAATTCTTGATGCCCTAGGAACAAAAATTCAAGCATTTACCTATGCAAAGGATAATGAAATTTTCATGGGAGAGCTAGTTAAAGTTCACCATTAGGACATTCATGCACATATTATTTATGAGTAATGCATGCAATAAATTGTCTAGATAGAATTCAATAATTTTTCAATAAATTAGGGCACAACAACAAGACTAGATTCAACATTATTCCATGCATTAGACATATAAGAAAATAGATATTCAACAACAAGTGTACTTACAAGATAACAAGTAAAAGATTCCATCCACTGATCCAAAGAATAGCTCCAAAGACATGATTTAGCTCCAAATGTCAAAATGCATTCATAGCTCCAAATTTTCCACAAGAACAAAGAAGGCTGAATTTACTAGAGGGCCAAAAATCCCAAGTTGTGATGATGATTTGATACAAAGATAGTCTCCCCTATTTATGTGAGTAACAAAGTCTATTTTAGCCTAATGCCCCTCAAAATCATAAACTAATGTGCTCATCACAAGCTAGGTCACAAGCCGACCTAGTAGCCACCTCATCCTGAGTGTATAGATTTGGGGAGGGAGTAATTGTGGATGCATGAGGTACCAACTCAATCTCTGTTTTTCCACCCCTCATGTGCCTTTTACTTTTTCTTGATTTTTCTTTGTATTATTTCTCGTAGCTAGGGTGGAGCTTGTTTTGTATATGCATAGAAATTATTACCCCCTTAAAGATGAGGAAGCTCATTTCCCGCCAGGGGTTGATAAATGCAAGGGTTACTTGTCATAAAATGAAGAGAAAAATGTGCTCAAGAACCGAGTGATGGCCATAATGAGTGAGGTAGAGCTCATGTTAGGCTTTTGCCCATGTGTTAATGTGTATGTCCCAACCATCTTTTCCATTTTGATCTTCTTTTGTTTTTCTTGCAGCCATCATATGATTTTTTTTGTTCTTTTAGCTACATCAACCTTCTAGGGTCAAGTTTTGGGCCTTACCTAGGTCTGAGGATGTATGGTGCCAAATCCCAAAGAACCAATTATCACTTGAACCCAATGAAGGGAGGTAGAATATGGGGATTGTAATGTAAGATGGACAGTGGTAAGTATGGTATAGGAGAAATGGGACTACATTATCTCAATTGAGGTTTCCCAAGTAGTGTCCCTCCTATACCCATTGGGCCATTAGGGGTGGTACCAATGGACTAGGATGAAAGATTAACCCCCAATTTAAGGTGAGGGAACAAGATCATGGTCAAAACCCCTCTTCCTTCTAGGTTACCCCATAATCCATGTCAAATGCCCAAAATATAGACATGAGCACTTGATTACAAAATGAATAAAGTACTTTTTGATTAGATGCCCACCTTCCAACATGTTCTCTTTCCAGATGTGCGAGGAAACATATGATTGATGTCAGTGGAGGAGATATGAATGACACTTCACCATCAGATACTAGTGGTTGCCAGGGGTTGTTAGTTGGTTGGCTGGAAGAGATGATAGGAGAATAATTTCTCCTATGGGGTCACCCACTTATGGTGGGTAACATCTGGTTCTAACTGGGACATGATCTCATTGTAGAGCGCATGATCCATTTACTCAAATAGGGAGTTCATGAGAACTCCAAAAATCTCGTAGCACTGCAAGCCTGTAACCTGCATATTGCAACAAACTTGTTTGGGATCATGTGCACTAGGCGTAGGGTATCGCCCATGTTTTATATCAAAGCATAAATCCATACAAAAAGTAAAGTCTAATCTAAATGCATTCTAATCTACATGAGAACATAAAAATTGAGTGATATTAGCATGTGAAATGGATATGCAATGCACCTACACTACCATGCATAGCATGTGAATGTTAATCTCCCATTAATGAGGTAAGGCGACTCCCTTTCACCAGTGAAGGTAAAAGTTCACCATCAAGCTTGGCAATATAAAAGTATCCTACACCCACTTTCCCATGGATCTTGACGAGGATGATGTCTTTGTCAACCAGGACAAGTTATCCTATTTGGAAATCCTTCTTTGCTTTTTGGACCCGTTGCTTCTTAGTAATGGCCAGCCTTGGAATTGACTTCTAAATATGGAAAACTTCCTGAGTAGGGGGAGGCTCGGCTAGCTTGGATGACTCGCTCGAATGGTTTTGGTTCATGGTCCCACGTTAGTGATTTGGAAATGGAAAGGGGTCAATATCCTCCACATGGCTTAGGAGTTGGGGCTCCCTATAGAGAATGGATGGGGTACCATTAGGCTTGGGAATAGTGGCATATGATAGATCAATTTGTCACTGGCAACCAACCGAGGCACTCCGTTTCCTTGATAGTAATATCCCCTAGACATCAGGCACATAAATGACAACATCCAGAGCACCGAAATGTCTTTGTTAGCAGCCAAAGAAACATTAAGATATTTGATAAGACCATAAACATGGATTGACCTAGAATCAAAACCACACACATTCTTACAAGGCCTAGTGATATCCAATTCCAATCGATGCATGACTTTTAATAGCATGACATAAGAAGGAGCTCCCTAGTCAAGCATATGGTTGTGAAGTATAAGTCTATCGATCACTACAGATAATAAGAATGGCTCATTACCTTTGTTTCCTTTGTCAAAGTTCATGTTTTCCAATATAACAGGAGGGTCATCAGGCTCATCACATAGACCTTAAGCCTTCTTGATTTTCCTCCTATAAGGAGGGAGTTTAGCCATCTCTTTTATGGAGAGCTGCATACTAACTTTAGCCACAGCATTATCTGCATCTACATTCATCTCAACTTCATCATTTCTAGGCTTGGGTTTTGGCTTGCTTTGAGGTGGCCCTTGGGAAGTGTTCTTCCCTTGAGATGGATTTCTTGAGCTACAACCTACTTGGGCTTGATCATTGTTCTTCCTAGAGTATTGTAGACCTTTAAACCTCCCATTATTCTCCATAGATAGGACAAGCTCAGTTTGATTAGCGTTGATTTGGGCTTGGCTAGGTTGTGGGTGAACATAGGAGTCTCCAAGCAGGATATCGAAAGGGTGAGTCTCTCCTATGACATTTAAATGCTCAAGGTCATCCTCCTCTTCATATTTCTCACAAGGACTATCCTCTTTAGGATCCTCAGAAGGTTGCTCCCAAGGTGACCCTCCTGGCCCTACCAAATCGATTCGAGCAAGAGCGTTGGGAACATTTAATTGCATGACACGACCCCCTTTGGCTACCTTCTTAGGAAAGAATTTGTCCTTGTTGAATTGATTTCTAGGAGGATAATTTGACCTAGAACCTCTCTCTCTCTCTCTAAAGCAGTCATTCTATTCATGAGAGTCTTTTGGACTTGAGTGACCTCAGTGGTAAATTTCTCTAATTTTTGAGAAAAGGCTTGTATAACCTCATCGGGATGAGACTTTGACTTTGGCTTAGATTCAAGTTTAATCTTAGGATAGTTGAACACGTCAATTGTGCAACATCCAAGTTTTGCTCAACTGCCATCACTATCTTCTTGGCTTCGGCCAATGAGTTAGTGGCCTTGTCTCTAAGGACATAAGGCATGTGCCCTTGACAACCCTTAATGAATCTCTCAAGGATAATGGAATTGGAAGGTTGGAGTCTGTCAAGAATTTTCCTAAGGTGATTGTCAAACCTTTGGATGAATTCTTTAATATTCTCTTTATCAGTCTTGGCATAGATAGGAATCAATCAAGAGCCATACTTGCATCCAACTTAAATGCCCATCTCTTCTTGAATGCATTGTGAAATTCACCCCAATTAGTGATGCTTCCTTGAGGTAGGCTAAAATACTAGTCCGTGGCATCACCATCTAATGATAGGGAAAATAACATCATGATGACATCCTCATGGTCAACACGTTTAGGACCCACTTTCCAGTAGAAATTTTGAACATGTCTTTTTGCGGTGGTGACATCATTGCCATTAAATTTAGGTATCCATTCATGGTAATTATCAGGCAGAGGATGAGGAGCATCAGGAAATCTACTAAAGTCTAGAGGCTTGAAGGATGCAAGTTCCCAAGGCCTATTCATGGTCGAAGGAGGAGGATTATTAGGGAAGAGTTGCCTAGTTACGGGGGTAGGTTGTCTAATTGGGGAGGGGCTAACCTCAACACCACTCCTAGTAGCAGCTCTAGTTCTTGGAGCTATGGTTCTTTCTGAGAATTCTTTGGGGATTTGGAACTAGTTGATTGAGGAACACCAGAAGAGGATCTATCATGTCATCATAGAATTCACCTCTCCAAATAAGCTAGATGCCTAAGGGAAGGTAGACTCGCTTCCTCTCCAACAATGACACCAAAAATGTTGCCGCAAAATCTAGCAGGTCTTAGAGAGGGGCCCCTAAAAGGCTAACACTAGACTAAGAGACAACAATGGGGTAGTGGCCCATTGTCACCACAACCAAAACCCCTTGCATTTTATGGATTTTCATTGATGGGAGGAGTCCTGTTATGTGAAAGGCCATCTAATGGATATTCTAGGGTTAGGGTATAAGATGACTCAATGAGACCTTCTACATGAAAGTTACAATTTAGGCTTAGGGCTCCAATTGCAGGCAATTTGCTTTCTTTATAGAGGCCTAGGGTTGAGAGCACGACCGAGGGCTTGATTGATTGGTTGAGTTTTGGGGGGCACAAAGGTCAAGGCAAAGAGAAACGGTTTCCAATAGTAATTTTCAACAAGATAAAGGCTCATGAAACCCTCAAACAAGCACCTAAGTTGAAGTAAGACTAGACTAGGGTTTTACCTTAGGGAAAACAACTAGAGCAATGGAAAAGATGGAAGTGGATGCCCACCAAAAAAAAATATTTGTGGCAAATACCCTCCTCTTGATGTTTATGCTCTTCAATGCCAAGAATGCTCCTTGCCTAGAAATTCACACCAAGCCCTAGTAAGCAAGCTTGGCCTTGAAAGGGTAGAATTTAGAGAAGAATTTATGGATGGGATATAGGATCGATCACCAACAAAATAGGCTAGTGATTTGTTCCTTCGGAATATGGAGTCTATGATGTGACAAATCATCTAACAAGTTGCTACGAAGACACAATTCTTGATGCCCTAGTAGCAAAAATTCTAGCATTTACCTATACAAAGGATAATGGAATTTTCATGGGAGAGCTAGTTAAAGCTCACCATTAGGACATTCATTCACATGTTAAGTATGAGTAATTCTTGCAATAGATCATCTAGATATCATTCAATAAATTTTCAATAAATTAGGGCACAATAGCAAGATGTAGATTCAACACTATTCCATACATTATACAAATAAGAAAATAAATATTCAACAAGTGTACTTCCAAGATAACATGCAAAAGATTCCATCCATTGATCCAAAGAACAACCACAAAGGCAAATGATTTAGCTCCAAATGTCAAAATGCATTCATAGATTCAAATTTTCCATAAGAAAGAAGAAGGTCGAATTTACTAGAGGGCTGAAAATCCCAAGTTGTGATGATGATTTGATACAATGACTCTCCTCTATTTATATGAGTAACAAAGTCTATTTTAGCTTAATGCCCCTCAAAATCATAAAATAATGTGTTAATCACAAGCTAAGTCACAAGTCGATCCAGTAGCCAATGAGAAAACATAACTCTAGCCTACACATGTGAGAGCTGTAAGTGAGAGAAAGATGACATCATGCATGTGTGAGCCCTTCTAGGGCTAGCATTGAGGCTTCTTGGTGCCAAGATGTGAGTAGAATCCCTCTAAAATCACCTCCTAATTGTTGGCCCTTAAGTATTTGTCAATGCTCCTCTGTGGATCCCAATTTTCATATTGGGCCACAAAAGTGGTCTCATAGGTCTCCATGTGGTCAAAATGCATGTATCTGCTCCAATGTTTGGGGCTTTCAAGGCATGAGACCACCCTCCTCTAGGCCTTGGATCAATTGCCCTCCCTCTAAGAGTGCTAAGTCAGCTAGGGACATGTTGGGTCCAAGTGCATCATCCCATAAACATCATCAATGTAGGGCAAAGTACTAGAACATTGTGGGCACTGGAGGTTCCCACGGGTAAGTGCGATGCTTTGCTACTACTTGAGGCCCCATGGCTCTCAAAGCTCTACCTGTGTGTGTCAATATGCTCCTCTGAAATACTTGGGCTCCAATTAAGTTTCCCAAGCCATGGTTGTGGAACCACCTGACAATTACACACAATATCCAGTGCTAGCAACTACATCATTAGGTACATTTAATCATTTTTGCATCTAAGTGAACCAAGCTTGAAAGTAATGGGCAATTTGACACTTAATAAGGCTTCCCTTCCAAAACTAAGGCTTTGAATTTGCAATGGTGTTACCTCCCCAGGTAGGAGTGGTTAATATATCACTTTATTAGGTGTTTCTAGTCCCTAGGGGGATGTGACATGTCCTTGGTCCACCCTTCAATAGATAGGTATCATGTGAATAACGATGGAATGGAGGGGAGAAGACTTCATGGCCAAGTGCCAGGGTCAAAAGGACTAGCTATGATGGGCTCCTCTTCCTGAGTGTCTATATGTGGGGAGGGAGGAATTGTGGATGCACAAGGTACCAACTCGGCCTTTATTTTTCCACCCCTCTTGTGTGCCTTTTACTTTTTCTTGATTTTTCTTTGTATTACTACTCATAGCTCAAAGGGTTAGAGCTTGATTTGTTTGATGTATAATAATTATTACCCCCTTAATGATGAGGCAACTCATTTCCTACTAGAGTCTAGACATTGGGACATGCAAGGGTTCCTTCTCTTAATATGAAGAGAAACATGTGCTCAGGAATCGGGTGATGGCCATAATGAGGGAGGTAGAGCTCATGCAAGGCTTTTGCCCATATGCTGATGTGTATGTCTCGACCATCTTTTGCATTTTCATCTTCTTTTGTTTTTTCTTGTTTTTTTAGGTTCATCTACCTCCCAGGGCCAAGTTTCAAGCCCTACCTAGGCATGAGGATGCATGTTGCCAAATCCTAGAGAACTAATGGTTAGTTGAACCGAAAGAAGGGGGGTGGAATACGAGGCTTGTAATGTAAGATGAACAATGGTAAGTATGGAATAGGGGAAAGGGTACTCTGCTATCTCGATCTAGATTTCCCAATTAGTGCCCCTCCTATACCCATTGGGCTATTAGGTGATGTCCCACTAGATTAGGATGAAAGATTAACTCCCCATTTAAGGTGAGGGAACAATATCACAGTCAAAACCCCTCTTCCCTCCAGGTTACCCATAATCCATGTAAAAATTCCCAAAATACAAACAAGCATAAGCACCCAATTGCAAAATGAATAAAGTACCTTTTGATCAGATGCTCACCTTCCAACATGTGATCTTGCTAGACGGGCAAGGAAACATATGACTGATGCAGGTGGCAAAGATATGAATCAATGTTGCACGACTCGTACTCATTTAAGGCTCATTTGTCTATTGACTCGATGACCCATATAAGACTCGTACAAGAATCGAAAAAATACAAGAAAAACTAAAAAAAAATACGATCTCCAAAAAAAAGAAAAACAAAAAAAAAAATACGATCTCCAAAAAAAAGAAAAATAAAAAATACGAATTTTAAGTGGGTACACAAGTCTTATGCGGGTCCTATGTGGGTCACATCCAATTCTTCATGGGCTCAATACGAGTAGACGAGTTCTATGCGGGTTTGGACGAGTACGGGTAGAGACCATGGGTCCTATGCGAGTACCCGTCTCGCTATAGAACCCATCAAGACCCGCGGATACTTGCGGGTCTTATAAAGTCTTGAAACAAGGATATATATGGCACATCGCCATCAACTACTAGTGGTTGGTAAGGGCTACTGGCTAGCGGACTAGAAGAGATGATAGGAGACAAATTTCTCCTATGGGATCACCCGCTTTTGGTGGGTAATAGGCTTCATCATCCACCACCTTTATACTTGCAGACATTGGATGTGCTCACTCAAGATCCCAATAGACCAACTTCGAGTTAGGTCCCATCGATTTTGGGTGTAGACAAATCACTATATACCACAATTTGATAGGGTCTGTCAATTGTGCCAATTATAGGAGTCGGAGACCAAGATCCCACTGAGGCAACTTCGAGTTGGGTCCCATCGACTTTGGGTGGAGACAGATCACCATATACCACAATTTGATAGGGTATGTCAGTTGTGCCAACTATAGGAGTCAGAGACCAAAATGCACCTCATTTTTTGATGCCTCATATATTGTGAGATCAGAGGACGATATCATTGCCTACATCAAGAGTTTGGAGGATCCCTCTCTACCTTCTTCTAGTATCTTAATCAGAGATGCCTAGATCTCTTCATCAGGGAGATATTTAGATACAGATATCAAATCCTACATACCCTACCTCACTCGAGGACGATTCGGATGATCATGTCATACTTTTTGGTTGATTCGGCTGATTGGAGCAACCAACAACAAGCTGAGCTCCAGGGTATTCCAAATAGTAGAGCATTGAGACCTCGGGTTTTCCCATAGCCCTCCCCTTTGGGGGGGTAACCGGTACCCTCGAGACCATTGCGGAGGTGTCAAACAACATATCAGTTTACTCACATCCACAGTGCCAGAGGGTCTAGTACTCTAGAAGGTTCTCAAATAAGCACCACACCCCCCCGCCCCCTGCGGACGGGTTCCCCCCCAGCCCTAGCAGTGCAGCCAAAGACTTATCCAGTGCTCCTTTCCTTTAGCTTCAGATATTAGCAGTATCCCTCGCTCCTACACCCTCCCCAGGATCATACATCCAGACTCTTTGTTGGATCCAGAGGACTTAGACAACGAGCCAACACCATTGTCACCCCCCTCACCACTGGCTATAAGAATCAAGCATTATTGACATCATTGAACTCCAACCCTAGACTTATTCACTTGCCTTCTACGTGTTCTGGTTATATACATGATTATGAGGTTCTCCTATTATTGTATGCTTATTTACTTCATTTTATCTGCTTCGATTTAGCTTTGAAATTTTCTAGTAGTTTCATTTGAACTCCCACATTGTACTCATACTGGTTTTATCCTTCAGTCCCATTGACCTATTTATGGTTATTTGTTGGACATTAATAAAATTATCTTATTTTGAAGGAGTGCACATTAGTGTTTCTCTTCTTTCTCTTCGACGCAATGGTTAAGTAAAGTTCAAATTGTCTCAGGGAGGATATGTTTTGTGTGGAGAAGCTTTCTTACAGATTGATGAAATGATCCCTGCTTGAATGATGTAAGTTTAATTCTATTTTTCTTCCTGTTGCCACACAATCTAGAAGGGTTCCTCGGAGGGGTACTAAGGGACAACTACTATACCAAATGACAACAATGGGACAAAGACCCACTGTCACCTCAGTCAGTGTCCCCTGCTCCTTACATACTTTCACTTATGGGAGGAGTCTCGATATGAGGGAAATCACTTGAATGGTAGAATCAATGGAAAGGTATGATGTGATTTCCAAGGCCCATTCAAAGGAGAGGCTCAAATAATGGCTCGACGCTTCAAGAAGAAGCTAATGGTTCTCCAAGAAATACCTATGAGGAGACCTAGACCTAGGGCTAATGATATTCAATGATGATGAGAATTCCTAAGGGAACCTCTTAAGAAGCCTTGAATGATGTTTATATGACTTTAAATAAACTTTTGCTATCCTTGAGAAGCCTAAAGTGGGACCACACAAACTTAAGGTTTATGCATAATCTCGAGAGAATACTTTCAAAGTGCTCTCTAGGTCAAGGTGGGATAGGAGAAAGGGTTGTGAATGATTTATTCCACCAAATACTATGTGCTTAGGCCCTCAAGAAATCCAACACACCTAAACATTCAAGATGGGCTTCAAAGTTGGAGCTAGGGCTTGGGATTTCTCAAGAATGAACTATGGGAGTTGCATGAAACCTGGAGGATCACTAGAGGAGACACCAACGCAGTAGCTTATCCATGCATTTTTGAAAAATTCCTCCCCTAATGAATCTCACAGGAAGCCCTAGCTAGGCTATCTAGGTTTGAAGGCCAAAAAATTTGGAGGAGAAAAAGAAAGGGAAAAGAGGGGTAACCATCAATCTTGCTCAAACTAGTGCCTTATTATTGGGCTATGGAGTCTATGATGATAAAATATTTGCCAAACTTTTCCTTCAAGGAGGCCAAAAAGTGATGCCCTAGCATGCACTCTTCAACAATTACCTACTAAATTTCTATGGCTTTTCATGGAACAAGAACCAAATCCCTTCCACTAGGAACATTCATCTAATATCATGCAATGAGCAACATGTGCAATTTGCAATCAAACAATCTTTTATAATCATATTCAGTAAATTAGGGCACACAAGATCTAGTTAATTGCCATAATTCCACACATTACACATTATGCAAAAGGAAATTTTAACAAATATAACACTTACAAGATGATAATAGATATATCCAACCATGGAATGACAAGCAGCTTCAAGATAAGACGAAATTTCAGCCTCCAAAGATATTGAAATGCATCAATAGAATCTCCAGGGAACATCCAAGAAAAAGTGCGAAATTCTTTTAATACAAAAGTTCCAAGTGTTGATGACGATTCATTACAAATGAGGCTCTCCTTTATTTAAATGAGCCTTCACAAGACCGAATTCATCTAATTTGGCCTAATTAAGCCCCTAATAATATTCTAATGTGCAAATAACAACCCTTTTGGTGACAAGCCCACCAAATAGCTCAATAAATTAAAAATAAGCCATCCAAAGCTAGCTAAAATGATAGAATAATGGTCAAGAGGCTCGTTGGAAGGTCTGAATGAGTCCTCATAGTGCCATGATTAAGAGGAGGGCCCCAAAAATGATGATTAGATGGTGG
This sequence comes from Pinus albicaulis, assembly GCA_034641835.2. Lineage (NCBI taxonomy): Eukaryota > Viridiplantae > Streptophyta > Pinopsida > Pinales > Pinaceae > Pinus > Pinus albicaulis. The sequence continues at coordinate 6,911,443 of CM076575.1, read as the reverse complement.
CCCCTTGATTCCCAAGCAAAACATCGTGTGGTGCTCCCAAGTAGTTGTGGGGCACAATCAATGGTCTCATGGGTCTCCAGTGGCTCAATAACAAGTCAATATTCCATTAGTAAGGGCTAGAAGATGATGCATGCCCTCCCATGTCTCTCAGGATGAGACAAAACCCCATTTGGGCCCTGGATCAGCTGCCAAGTGTCAGGGGCAAAGGTGTGGCCAATTGGGAAACATGGGCCAAGTGCATCATCATCTTTTTATGGTTGGGGCATGAATAAGCAATGTGTGATGTTGAAGATGTGAAAATTTCAATCCAAAAATATACAGTTGCAGTGATAGGTTTATTTCTCCTACTTATTACTTCAGTAAGTTATTTACAGAAATCTTTCAATAAATTTCGAAATAAATACTATTGCAACATTCACTAATGTATATGCAGAGAAAGGAACAATAAAAAAAATAAGCATAAGAAACAATCACATGTACACACTTATTTTTGGACAATTGTCCTCGGAAAAACCCAATGTGGGAAAACTGGTGCAGCATATGAGGGTTTATATTATTCTTCAGCAAATGAAATCTTTACAAGGAATAACTGGCAAATTCGTTTTTTAGAAAACAACTGAGACAAATTCCTCGGTTCCTTCCGAAGATTTCTTTACTCCCGAAAGATCCACTGTCTTCTTCTATAACATTCTACGTGCTTCTCTGCGCAGTCCCTGCGCTGGACTGTGTCACTCTGCTGCCTTCTGTGACCCTCTGCGTCCCTCTCTCCTCCTCCTTAGTCACTGCTCACTCCCTCTTCTCCTTCTGCTTCTCCCCCTCTGAAATCGAATTCTATTCCTTCAGAATCGATCTCCTTCAGGTTACTGAGTGTGTGCTCGACTTACTTTCCAAATGACCCTCAAGCCTTCTTTTATAATCTTCTCATTGATGAATCAACGATCTAGATTAGAAGTCTAATCAATGGCTAAGATTAAAACTTGACTTGATCTTCGTTCTCTAGAAGATTCACACTCTGTCTTATTAATACCCATTAATTATTTAATTTCCCTAAGTTTAGACTTAGGGTCTCCATTAAAATAATTAAGTATTTTAATAAGGAGTTATCTAACGATATGGAGGAATTGCCTGAACGACCAAAATTGGCTGGAATCCGGGCCAAAAAAATTTAAGAAATCTTATAGTAATAGTGTTTGAATCATGATTTTGATGGTGGAAATGGATTCAACACCATCAAAAACCTCTAGGGCACCCAAAATATTAAAGTTTGATAGTTATAACGTGGATTTACAAAAATCCTTGCCGGATTTTCTTAAAATCTTATCGGAATTTCCATGATTTTCAGGGCAAAAAAGCAGTCTAGTTAGACTACGGTTTTTAATAAGACATGAATCAAGTGGAATTTCCAGAAACGGTTTCTGGGTTCTTTGGAATACTGATGTCCAAGCCTCCTCACAAATTTTGAGACTTGGAACACTTTCCGATGCTACAAAAATCAACACTCCCTCTTAGCAAGGAAAGTGTTCTAGCAATATGTCTATTGCATGCTGCTCTACTTTGAAGCATCCTCTACGCTGTTGATCTCTGGTTGCTGCCCCTCATTTGTTGCGTTGTTGCCCTTTGTATTGTTTCCCATGACACTGTCACTGTCACTGCCTCATCTGTACTGCAGCTCCCTCTGAATCCTAATCCTATCCATTCCTGCTACTGAAATGGATTCTTGATCATCCCCATCTTCTCTCTGAAATAGAAAAACTTTGTCTTCCCCAGAGCCTTCGTGAGGATATCTACCACTTGTTCTCCTATTGGAGTGTACTGCAATTGTACAACTCCTCGTTGGACACAGTCTCTGATGAAGTGACACTTGATGTCAATGTGATTCGACCAATCATGAAACACAAGATTTTCAGAGAGCTTGATGCAACTCTGATTATCTCATTGAATATTGGTCGTTTCCATCTTCTCCTTCAGTAAGTTCACAAGCAGTTTCCGAAGCCATATGGCCTCACACGAAGTTGTGCTAGTTGCCATATATTCTGCTTATGCTGAGCTTAGCGCCACGGATTTTTGTTTCCTGCTGCACCAGGAGGTCATCCCTGATCTAAGGCTGAAACAATACCCACTGGTACTTTTCCGATCTACTGGAATCCCTTCCCAATCTGCGTCTGTGAACCCACTCAACCTGATGTGATTTCCACGGGTGTACTTCAATCCAAGCTACACTGTTCCTTGAAGATATCTGAGAACATGTTGGGTTGTTTCCCAATGAGCCCTCCTTGGTTCCACCGTGAACTGACTGAGGGTATTGACAGCATAACAGATGTCTAGCCTAGTGTTTACCAGATACATCAAAGATCCTATGAGTTTCCTATACAATGTAGGATCGGCCTCATCATCTTCGAACATGTCGATTTTCTTCTAGTTGGTGATCATTAGAGTAGTCATGGGTCTACAGTTCTCCATCCGAAATCTTTTCAGAATTTTTGTAGTATATCTTCCTTGACCAAGGAAGATTTCCCCCTTCTACTACCAAACTTCCAACCCCAGAAAATAGTGCATCAGCCCTAGATCTTTCATGTCGAATTCTGTAGCTAAATTATCCTTGCAGTCCTTGATGAGCCTCGATGACCCTATTAGAAATAGATCATCTACATATAGAACCAATATTAGAGGCTCACTCCTTACCCTTAGATAGTTGATATTGGGATCTGCGTCACTCTTGGAAAAACCCATCTTCTACAAGTAGCTGTCAATTCGACCATACCAAGCTCTAGGGGCTTGCTTTAGTCCATACAAGGCTTTCTTAAGCCTGCATACATGAGTCTTCTGTTCATGCGTCTCGAAGCCCTTGCATACTTCCTCTTCTATCACCCCATTTAGGAACGTAGTCTTGACGTCCATCTGATGAATCTCCCATCCCATCTGCGCAGCAAGGGATATCACGGATCTAATGAAAGTATATCGGGCTACTGGGGCGAAGGTCTCATCATAATCTATCCCTTCCTTCTAAGCATACTCGTTAGCCACAAACCTGTCTTTAAATTTCTCGATGCTACCATCTACAACATACTTGACCTTGTAGATCCACCTTGAACCTACAACTGACTTGTCTTGCGGTCTGGGAATCACCTCCCAGACATAATTCCTCATGATGGAACTGTATTCCTCCACCATTGCATCTACCCATACCTGGTGATGAGCTGCTTCCCAAAAACTAGAAGGTTTCCCAACCTGTGCAACCAAGGTTTGGTACCTCTCAGGCTGCCTGCGCTGTCTCTTCACATTTCGGGGGGCTCCGACAAAGTCCTATGTGTCCCTCAGAATTTGTCGTAGTTACATGCTCGTTCTCCCATTGGTAGTGGGTGGATCTACCAATTCTCCTTCCTGCAAGTCCTCGGGAGAAGTGTCCCTTGGATCCCCACGCCTTAGAGAGGCATTTGTATTACCCTCTGCAAGTCGTTGTGGTTGGACCGGCGGATACTCCTTAGAATGCGTAGCAGAAGGCATCTCTCGGGATCTCATGAAGGCCCTCTCCTCCATGATTTTCACATACCTCCACACTACAACTTTTCTGCTCTCTGGAATATAAATGCGATAAGCCTTTGCATTCTCGCTGTATCCTACTAGATATCCCTTTTCCGCAGTCATATCCAGCTTCTTCCTCTTTTCATTGGGCACATGAAAATATGTTGTACTGCCAAAGATCCTAAAGTGGCTCACTTCAGGCTTGCTGCCAGTGAATACACTTTTTGGAGTGATCTTTCCCAATGCATTGTGAGGAATCTTGTTCTGAACGTAGTCAATTGTATTACAAGCTTCAGCCCACAGAAATTTGGGCATGTCTTGATCATACATCATTGCCCTTGCAGCCTCGACAATAGTTCTATTTTTTCTTTCTGCCACACCATTCTACTGCGGATTATATGGAGCGACCCACTCTCTTCTGATACCTTCCCTTGCACAAAACCCTATGAATTCCTTATCAATGTACTCTCCACCATTGTCTGAACGCAACACCTTGATCCGCTTTCTTGTCAGATTTTCTACCAGAGCTTTAAACTCTTTGAAACGACTGAAGACTTCGTCCATGGTCTTCAAAAAGTAGATCCAGGTCTTCATGGAATGGTCATCAATAAAGTTGACGAAATATTCAGCACCACTAAGAGCTCTAGTGGACATCGGTCTGCAGATATCCAAGTGTATCAAGCCCAACACACTCTTAGTCCTATTGTTGATTCTCTGATACGCTGCCTTGGCATACTTTCCCAATACGCACCCTCTACAGAAATCGTCTCGCTTAGTGCTCAGTTTTGGAACTCCCGTGACAGTTTTCTTGAGAATCTTTAACGCCCCATGATGAAAATGTCCCATTCTTTTGTGACATAGTTCATTCAAGTCCTTCTCATAAGTGATGCCTAATAGTGCCATAGGTGATTCGAGATGTAACTTATAAAGTTTGTTGCTCCTGACTCTGATTTGTACTTTCTTCTTCCAACTTGGGTGTTTGACGTATACTCTTTTGCCAATGAAGTAAACGTCATAACCTTTGTTTTGAAGTTGAGACACCGAGAGTAAGTTCATCCCCAAACCAGGCACATGTAGCACATTATTGGCCCGAAGCTTATTTCTAGCCTCCATTTGAAATACTACGGTACCTCTTCCAATAGGGACACATTTTTCTTTATTACCCGTGGTGGTTTTAAAGTTCATCTGCTCTTCTCGGTAGTTTGAGAAACATTCTCGTACTCCCATCATATGAGAAAAATCACCACTGTCAATGTACCAAACTTTAGGAGAAGCAGTGCTTGACACAAAAGAAAACTCTTCTTCCAGTCTGGATGCCAGAACAGAAACATCGTGATCCATCTGTTCTTCCAGCTTCTCTTCCTCTCTGGAGAATTGCGTGAACCCTTCTGAGATGCCGCAACAATGTCAGATTTCCATTCAGTTGTCGGTTCTATGTTCCTGTTACTCATCTCTGGCTCTGATACCATGTGAGAATTTCAATCCAGAAATATACAGTTGCAGTGATAGATGTATTTCTCCTACTTATTACTCCGATGAGTTATTTACATAATTCTATTAGTGAATTTCAAAATAAATACTACTGCAACATTCACGATTACATATGCAGAGAAAGGAACGGTAAGAAGCATAAGCATAAGAAACAATCATATGTACACACTTATTTTTGGAAAATTGTCCTCGGAAAAACCCAATGTGGGAAAACCATTGCAGCAGATGAGGGTTTATATATTATTCTTCAGTAAATGAATTATTTACAAGGAATACACTGGAAGATACATTTAGAAAACACTTGAGACAAAATTCCCGGAACCTCCCGAAGTTTTCCTGACACCCGGAAGACCCTCTATCTCCCTCTGCATCTCTCTACAGTTCCTGCGCTGAACTACGTCACTCTGTGTGGGCTCTATGTGGGTACACTACGCTGCCTTCTGTGGCCCTCTGCATCTCTCTGTCCTTGTACTCAATCACTGCTGACTCCCTCTTCTCCTTCTGCCTTTGCAACTCTGCCCTGCAACTCTCCCTCTGAAATTGAATTCTATTCCTTCAGAATCGATTTCCTTCAGGTTACTGAGTGTGTGCTCGACTTACTTTCCAAATGACCCTCAAGCCTTCTTTTATAATCTTCTCATTGATGAATCAACGACCCTGATTAGAAGTTTAATCAATGGCTAAGATTAAAACTTGACTTGATTTTCGTTCTCTAGAAGATTCACACTCTGTCTTATTAATACCCATTAATTATTTAATTTCCCTAAGTTTAGACTTAGGGTCTCTATTAAAATAATTAATTCTTTTAATAAGACATGAACCGAGTGGAATTTCCACAAACGTTTTCTGGGTTCTTTGGAAAAAGATGTCCAAGACTCCTCACAAATTTTGAGACTTGGAACACTTTCCGATGCTACAAAAATCAACAAAGAAGCCCATGGTGTGGCAATCAATGCTCTGTTGTGGTGGAGGCCCATGGCTCTCAATGCTCACCCTACAAGTGCCATTACGACCATCTGGAGCGCTTGGATCCCATATAGGGAGGCCAAGTCCAAGATGAAGACCCACCAGCAATCCTGTATGAGATCCACTCCATCTCCTCACCTTTCAGTACAACAATCAATTAGTGCAATTGACTAAATAAGCTTGATAATTAGGCGCAAAAGTGGACACTTCATAGTGGCATGCCCTTACAAATGGGCTTTAAAAAGTATAGGTGTTACCTTGCTCGACAAGAGAGGTGTCATGTGAAGCAATGATGGAACAAAGTGGGGAAAAGAGGCAAGGCTCCAAGCCACATGCCATGGTACAAGGGTAGCTATAATGAAGGAAGCCCACACATTGGGTGTACAAATGTAGGAGGAAGCAATCGTGGTACATGAGTTACCCCGACTTTTGTTTTTCCACCCTTCTTCATATGCCTTTTGCCTTTTATTGGTTTTTCTTTTTTTTACTGCTCGAGGCTCCAGGGGATGAGAGCATGATGTGTATGATGTAACAGTGATTACCCCCTTAAGGTTGGGTAGTTCATCACCCACCAGGGGTTGGGAAAATCATGGGTTCCTTAATGATGCAAGGGGCACTCATAAGGACCCTAGGAACCAGGGTGATGGCCATAATGATAAGGGGTAGAGCTCATGTTTGGCTTTTGCCCATGTGCTAAATTTTTATGTCCTGACCATCTTTTGCATTTTGTGGTACATTTCCTATTGTAAGTGGCCAAATTATGCTTCTCATCTTTCTTTTTAGCTGCATCAACCTCTGGGGCATTGTTCTAGGCCCGAGCCAAAGTGTGGACAAGGAGAGAGGGAGGCTAACACCTTGTGGACCCAATGGACAAATGTCGACCCGGATGGGAAAAGTGTGAAAAGGGGTTAAAATGAGTGTAGGGGAATGAGATATATGGTGTCGAGAAGCGGGACCACGCAACCAAAATCAGGGTTTCCCATGTAGTGCCACTCCTAAAGCTAGTAGCCAATAAAGGAGATCCCATGAGACTAGGATACAAGATTAACCCCCAGGTTGATACAACGGAACAAGAGTACAATCCAAGCCCATTCTTTCCACTGAATCCCTCCACTAATCCATGTCCACATGTGTTCAAGAAAATCAAGCATAAATACCCAATTACATAATGAAAACTCATACCTTCGGGGTTGGAAGGCCCACCTTCAAACATATGATCCCAACAAATGGGAAAGGGAAACCAATGGCGAGCTTAGGGGGCAGAGAATGGTGTCACATCGAGCTATTTGGTGGTTGCAAGGGGCTACAAGCTACCGCCTGAAGACAAATCTAGGATAAATTTTTCTTCTAGAGGGGTCAACCACTAGTGGTGAGTAACATTTCCATTTTGCATGAAAATTTTGAAATAAGGGTTTTCTATATCCCATATTAAAAAGTGCAATATCTTCTATATACTCTTATTTCTATGTGTTTATGCAAAATTTGTCATCAAGAATCCATCAAAGGATCTAGTTTTCTTGCATCCTTTTGACCTTAAATCTCCTAAGAAGAAAGTTGTTAGGGTTTCTAAGCGAAGATAATTGTCTTCTACTCTTCTATCAAAAGTCCTTCTATCTTGACCTTGTCCTATTTGACTCCATTGCGTAATTAACTAAAGGCACTAGTCTAGGTGTGTTAATCAAACTAAATTTTATTTTTTTCTTTATCTTATGGTAGCTAGGGTTAGGATTTGGTCTAAATCTACATTTAATAGCATTTTTGCAACTATATGTTGTTTTTCTACAGGTAGGGTTTGCATTATTAATATTAAAAAGACAAAATATATCATTTATTGCATATTTTACCACTAAAAATAGGGCTAAAGTCTAGGTATTTGTTGTTGTTTGGTGCATTTTCGGCCATTAAAAATTACTCGTTTACCTATCCCTTGATTACCTTATAGGATAGGCTAAGGCCTCTATTGATATCACTATATTATATGATATTACATTCACATTCAATGTTAGAAGATCCATAATCAGAGGTGTTATTGTCGATTTTTTGGCACCCAAAATCCGGGTCCATCTTCAAGAAATGGTCAAATGATAGAATGAATGCAAAACCAATTAATAATAATGAAGGAGAGATTGAGAAGAAGAGGTTAAGGTCAGCTAGTTCAAGAGGCAAGAATAGTGACAAGGTGAAATACAACCAAAGAAAAGATGAAAGAGATAAAAAAAAACCTGAAGTCAGAAATCCTAGGAGGGGAAGAAAGAGTCTTAAAAATAAATAATAAACATAACCAGATAAAGCTATGAATGATATGATCATACATAAGGTTAATATTAATAAAAGGAATTGATAATATTGTAATAATATTATAATATTCTAATGTAATGATAATATTATTAAATAGATAGTATAAGTAAAGGTGATAGAAACCAGATTCAATTTAGAATCAAAGAACACAATGTTGACCTCAACACTTGCAGAGCATTCCCTTAACACCAAACATTGGATGTTCCTTGAAAACATGAAGATTCTGGCCAAAGAAGACCATTATTTTAAACTTAGGATCAAAGATGCTTTGGAGATAAGAAACCACCATAATAAGATAAACAAAGATGGGGGCTTAGACATTAATGAGAATTGGCTCCCTTTTATCTTACCTAACCTACCACTTACCTTCCTCCTCTTGCCCTTTGTCTTGGTTATTCACCTTCATTGGTTTCTCTCATTTTTCCTCTCTGTTTTGTCTTTCTTTTTGGTTGTGGTTTCCCCCTTCTCCCTATTATCATTTTCCTTTTCTTTTCTTCATTTTCCCTACACTATATACATACTACTATTATATTGTAACAGTATAACATGAGTACCATTATGTTAGTAGCATGATAATATGACCACAAAATTAACATTACAATACTCATATTTTAGTATAATATTATAATTATTATTACTAATACTTTTAGGGTTTCCATCTACTTATGTATTAATATCCTCATTTTATTAGCATTACAATATTATTATCACTATTTTCTAATTATTGCTTATTTACTAATTATGTATCTAGGTTTTCTATCCATTTTAATAATACTGTCTATTCTTATATATCCATTTAGTAATATTATTATCATTGCATCAGAATATTATATACTATTACAATATTATCAATTACTATTATTAATATTTTATATATGATCATTATCATTCATAGCTTTATCTAGTTACTTCTATTATTTATTTTTTAGGCTCTTTCCTATCCTCCTAGGATTTTTGATTCTCGGTTTGTCTATCTCTTTCATCTTTTTTTTTTTTTTAACCTTGCGCTCGATCTTTCCTCTTGAACCAGCCAACCTTATCCTCTTCTTCTTGGTCTCTCCCTAATTATTATTAATTGGTTCTACATCCCTTCTATCATTTGACCATGTCATGAAGATCGACCCAACTTTGGGCTCTGAGACATCGATAATAACTCCTTTGATTGTGGATCTTCTCACTTTGAATGTGAATTAACACCACATAAGTCATAATGATAGTATCATAGCAATACAAGGAAGGGATGTCAATGATCAAATACAGAAAATGGAAAATCTCAAAGTTAAAATAAGAAAAGTGTTGCAGACCTTGTTTTCCTGAAAAATTACAGAGATCAACCTGCAACCCTATCCTTTTCCTCTAATGAACATTGCTTGAGGAATAACTAGAATTTTGTTGCATTCGACTAACTTGAAGTTACTCTAGCATGCGCAGAGATCATAGAGACCACATCTACCTTTGATTACCTTTCCCGTGAAGCTTTTCGGCTACATCATCAATAGTCTAACACACTAAGCTTAGAATTATGGCAAACGATGGATGCAATCACTACTTCAAAGGCTGATAATGCTGATTATGCAACTCATATGAAGTAAGACATAAAATTTAAGAAGTTGTTGGGTAAACATAGTAGGTCGGTAGAAGGAAATGATGTAATAAATAGTGAAAAGTTGTATCTATATTGTCTGATGTCCTGAAACCGTTCAAATTGAGTTGTTGAACTGTGGTTTAAATTTTACCATTGCTCCTGGCTTTATTCCCATTGAAAATATCATTTGCAACATTAAGGATGGTATTTAATCACTTTCTTTGAAAGCCGAGGAAAGCATTAGACAAGAATGAGTTGTCATTCTCATGGAATCTAAACCTCCAAAATACAACATTAGCAAGGAAGAAGCCCCGGCCTTGAAATATTTGAGGAATAACCCTAATTTCGTGACTCTAAAGGCTGGCAAAGGAGGGGCTACTATAGTTCTAAATCATGATGATTATAGCGATAAAATGTTTGCGCACCTTTCATAGTGTGAGAGCTACAAGAAACTAAATAATAATCCTATGTCTAGGATTATCGAGGAAGTAAACAAAGTAATTAAGAATTCTAATCTTGATGAAATAACGAAGAATTATTTGACTCCTAGTTATCAAATTATCCCTAGAATCTATGGTTTAGCTAAAATCCACAAAGAAGGTGCCCCCCTCCGACCAATTGTTAATACAATTGACTCCTCCACATATGAGCTAGCAAAATATGTGGCAAAGATATCGAGTCTGATTATAGTTCATACTTAATGCTTCATCAAAGACTTTGTCAAATGTTAAAACTATTGGATAAATCTTGTTATTATTCTCCTATCTTTAAAAGATTATTTGTCTTATGTAAAATATATATGGAAAATACTAAATAAAACACTACTGCAACTTCACCTAAATTAAATCATAGGAATTGAGAATATATCACACATAAAATAATCGACACCGATATTTTGGACAAATTGTCCCTGGAAAAACCCTAGTGTGGGGTGAACCAGTTCTGCATATGAAAGTTTCATTATTCTTCAACAACTCTATAATTGAAATTACATACATTGTTTACCGTGAAATTAGCAAATCATTTTCTTCACTTCTGCTAGTTGCGTTGACCTCCTAGAAACTATTTGGCCTCTCAAAAGCAATTCATCCCTCCTCTAGAACCCTAAATTGATCCACATGCGTGGCCTTGACAAATAACTCATCTCGCTCTGGCAATTCGCACTCCCTGGAAAAATAACACAACCTCCACTATAAAATTGATCTCCACTAGCAAAATTGATTTCTCTCCTGCAAATCGACTTCTTTTGGGAAATTCGTTCTTCCTCCGGCAGCTTCGCCTCCTCATTCAATTTGCACCACCTGGAGAAATTCGACCTCTACAGAATAATTGAATCTCCCTCTATCACTGAGAATATAGAAATCACTGTGAAGAAATCTCTCTTGCAACTCGATAGTCAATCATTGTTGAACCCAACTACTAGTGTCCATGATATCACTGCAAATCGTTGTGTTGTTATGTGTCTCCAAAAGCCCCATCGATCTTCTCTTATAATCTCTTGTTGAGCAATCAACGACCACGATCTATTCACAATCGATGGCTAACATGATCTTGACTTCATTCAATCACTTTTCTAGAAGTCATTAGAGAAAAATCGATTTGTCTCAATTAAACCAGATTAATTAACCACTTTTCCTAAGTTGGACTTAGGAAAATAATTAAACTAGTTAGTTAAATATTATTAAGGCAATTTTACTTAGAAACTTTTTCTGGATATTGGAGATAATTAATCTTTTTGTGTCTCTAGCCTCATGGACACCACCTGAGAATAAAACACTTGTCTGAGCTAAATAAACTAACAGACTCTAATGACTTTATCAAGATTATCAAGCATAAAAGAATAAATCCAAAATACATTCTTATTAGCTTTGATGTAGTCTCTCTCTTTAGTAAGATTCCTTTGGATGAAGCAATTGAAGTTGTCAATGAAGTATATAATCTAGAAATAGTCAAGTTCGCAAATTATGTCTTCAATCTGCTTTCTTCGCCTTTCTAGGGGAATTTTATGAGCAAACAAGTGGGATAGAAATGGGGTCACCACTATCCCTATTGTTGCAAATCTCTTTATGGAAAATATTTCTTAATGGCACAAACGTATTATGGCCCCATAGCATGGAAGATCTTAGATAAGTTTTTCCACCACCTTAACATCTCTGAGGACATCAAATTCAGTATGGAATTGAAATATAGTGGAAACATCCCCTTTCTTGATGTTCAGATCATCCTAAACATCCTCTTTCTTGATGTTCAAATCATCATAAAACATGATGGATTTATTGGGCATGGAGTGTATAGGAAAAAGAATCACACTAAAAACTAACTTAACATCACATCCCATCATCACCCTTCCCAAAAGAATGACATCCTTTGTACCCTAGAAAATAGGACCATTAGGTTGATCCTTGATAAAGAGCATCTTGAAAATGAATTAAATCACTTCTTCAAAAACAATTAATACAAGAGTAAAGACATTATGAGTGCCATAACATCTAAGAAGAAGAATAGCAAATAATGTTGATCCACTGATTATAACAACTATGGTAAGACTATTTATTTTCCATATGTCCAAGGGGTCACCAATAAGATTTCCAAAGTCCTAAAAAATAATATTGAAGCCACGTTCAAACCAATGAACACCATCAAATAGAAAATGAGATCGATCAAAGACGACCTGAACCAACTCCAAAAAAGGGGGTATACATGTGTGAAAATTTCATCTATTGCAACAACTAGAAATTATTCTTCTAACTGTAAATTTAATTATGCAGTTTATTTGCTACGACAAACAACGAATAACATCACAATTGCAATTTTCACAATAAAATTACTGTAGAAAAAAATAAAACACTGGAAATTGAGAAATTATTGCACACACACAAGAATATCAACACAGTTATTTTTGGACAATTGTTCTCGGAAAAACCCAACTTGGGAAAACCAGTGTAATAGATGAGGGTTTTCTTATTATCTTTCAACAACAAATCTGAGTGATGCTCTACTGGCAATCTAAAAATGAGGAAAATACTGAGAGCATTTTTGTGAGAATTTTCTCACTTAACTGCAAATTTTTGGCCCCGAGATGGACCCTCTATCCTCACGCTGGAGCCTCTGCATCACTCTTAGCGCAGTGACTACGCAAATCTACTGTGGAATTCACCCTTCCTCACTCTGCCTCTTCCAAAAGCAGGAAATCTTCCTCTTGGAATTTCTCTGCTCTCCTCTCTCACCTGCTACTCACCCTTGTGAAAATTCCTAACTCCCAGAATCCTATTGCAGCAAACTGATATTACTTCTCCTACTTGATAAATTATGCAGGTTATTTACTGTGTTCTACAAGTAAATAGTGAAGCAAATACACTGCAACCTTCACTAAAAAAATTGTGGAAACAATATTTGAGCAAGAAAATCAAACACACATGACATTGTTATTTTTGGACTAATGTCCCCCGAAAAAAACCCAATGCGGGAAAACCGGTGCAACAACTAAGGGTTTGTATTATTAAGTAGAAGTTTTTGAATACAACTAGATGCCCAAATCTGGCTATGCACAAAGAATTTGACTGATAGAGAATTAGTAAGGATTACCTCACACTAACACTAGAGATCCGACGCGGACCCAACACTGAACTGGACATCCCCACACAGCCTCTACGTCACTCTGGCTGGGGACTGTGTCACCTCCTTTTGCTCGCTAGATGTTGATCTTCTGCCCCTCTGGTCTCACACCCTGACACTCTAGCACTGGATCTAACTGATCCTCAACAAAACTTCGGATCTCCTCAAGGATTCAGTGCTGCCCAGCGTAGCTCCTACGTTGCCTCTTTTGCGTCCTCTTCTCTGCCTTCTCTGCGATGTTTTCTCAACTCAAGAAAAGAAATTCCAACCAAAACTATCACTGCCCATCACTGCAATCGAATCGACTCAATCAAATTGTTCGGTTGCTCTCCGCTCACTTGATATGTTCAATCTCTAGACTCACTCGGTGTATCTTCCAAATGCCCATCGAAGTCCTTCTTATAATCTTCTCCTTGGAAAACCAACGACCTAGATTAAAACATAATCAATGGCTTAGATCATATTGACTTGATCTCCGTCCTTTTCTAGAAGTTTCACACTGAGTTCTATTAATATACTTTAAATCCCTAAGTTTAGACTTAGGCTCCATTAAAAATAATTAATTATTTTAATAAAACCCCATCCTGGTGGAATTTCCCAAAACGCTTTCTCGGTATTTTGGAATACATGTGTCTAAGCCTCCCTGCAAAATTTGAGACTTAGAGCACATCCGATGCTACCATAAATCAACACTCCTTAGCGAGGAATGTGCACTAGTAATACTTCTTGCTGAAGCACTACATTGAATCTGTAACATCTCCCTCTATGTTGTTGATGCCTGACACTGTTGCCCATCAGCTATTGCGCTACTGCATCTATGCTGCTGCTAACCTTGCATAATGCTGCCAATTGCATCTGCACTACAATTCTGTTGCTGCTACTGCAACATAAAAACATCCAAAATTACAGAACTACGTGTTCAACATGATGCATCTGATACTGAACATCTGATTGTTGCTAGAATCTGCGCTAACCCTCTGAAGCCGATGCGTTGCTGCTGACTTTGCATTGTGCCTTGCTGCACTTCTGCCAACCCTGCTCTGCGCTGCTCAAACTCTGGTGCTCTCTAGCCACTGCACTGCCCCTCCAACACTCCTCTGCACCAAATGACACTTGTCCATCTTGCTAATGTTGATTTGGGCACCCGTAGCAAGGTATTGATCCAAGAGGTGGACTCCTCAAGGATCTTGCCCAACTGCAATTCTTTCGAACTACAATTCTAGATCACCCCAATTCTCCCTTGGAGATATGTGAGCAATCATGGTGAACTCCTCCTCGATCCTTGCAGCTGTAGCCTGCAGATCATGTTTCTCATCCTTTTCCTCCTTGAGAGGACACTGAGTAGCATAGTGACACATCTCACCACACAGGAAACACTTGATCTTTGAGATGTCCTTTTTTTGCCTCTGCTGCTCCTTTGATGCAAGGGTTGCATTCTCTTCCTCCTACTTGTGCTTCAATCCACTGTTGTTGCTGCCATCAAGTTTGCACTTGATCATATCTCCCCTCATCTCTTCCTCTTGAAGAGTGATCGACATCTGTTCCCAATCAGGCAACCTTTCTTTGCCCAGGATGCTCTGGAAAAAGACTTGTCATTCATCTGATACAAAGTTTAGAGCCAATCTGACCATCTCAGAGCCCTGAGGTGTTGATCCGACAGTTTCCAACTGATCTCTGGTTTCCTGAAGCTTTGCAAGGAATGGATCAATGCGTTCTCCCTTCTGCATCCTCATAGATCACATCTTCTCTTGCAAGTACATCTTTCGTTGCTCGGAATATCCCTGATACAACGTAGCTAAGGCATCCCACATCTCTTTGGCAGTCCCTTTTCCAGCGATGTCACATGCTACATGATCCCTTGCTCCGTCGAGGATCAAATGCTTGGCTTTCACCATATCCTTCTTGTAGGATTTCAATGGATCTGCATCCATAGGGACAACTACTACACCATCGATAAAAGCTTTAAGATCATGCTCATCTAGTAAACATTTGATCCTTGCTTGCCAGATCACATAGTTGGAGGCTCCCTCCAATCGATCTTGATCTCTTGGCCCATTAGTTTCCATCTCTGCCAACAAAAGTTGAGTTGCTCCCTCTCTCCTCTTAGCAGTTGCTAGGCTGGCCTACGCACTCCCTGCTAGAGTATGTAGATCTGCTCCTCGCTACTGTTGCTCTGTAATTGAGAAATAGAATTCCTTGGCAAGGAACTCACCGAGGAAGAAATTCCCTCAAAGAGTGTCTTCTTCCTTGTTTTGGCACTTTTCTGCCCACAAAATGCTGCAGAAAAATTGCGTCCCACAGAAAACTGCTCTACGCAAAGCTTCTGCTACACTGCTCCCTCTTGCGTTGACAAATCACGAACAGGAAATCTTACCTCTTTATCGACTCACTCAAAGAGAGATTTTCCTCGAGAATCTTGCCCTCCTGGCCTGGACTGCGCAATCCCTAGGGGATTCGATTTGCTGCCTACGCAGTTATTCGATCTCCCTCTTTCTCTTCAACGTTAAGATCTTCCGATCTGCTCCCTTGCTTCACTTGCACTACTTTGATACCATGTGAAAATTCCTAACTCCTAGAATCCTATTGTAGCAAACTAATATTACTTCTCCTACTTGATAAATTATGCAAGTTATTTACTGTGTTCTACAAGTAAATACTGAAGCAAATACACTGCAACCTTCACTAAATAAATTGTGGAAAATAAATGTGGAAACAAGATCTGAGCAAGAAAACCAAACACACGACTCATGTATTCTAACTCCTCCACAAAATTTCGTGGCTAGAACACATTCGATGCTACAAAAACTAACACTCCCTCTTAGCGAGGAATGTGTTCTAGTGCTGAACTTGCTGCCACAACACCCTATCTCTACGTCATCTCCTGTCACGCTACTAAAGTCTAGCTACTGCTGCCCACCAACCATTGCGTAACTCTGATATGAGCTGCATCTGTGCTGCTACTGACCCTGCTAAACTACTGCCAACACTGCATCTGCACTGCAACTCCCTCTTAACGGCTGTTGCTGCAGCTGCAACATGTGCAACTGAGAATCATCAAAAAGTAACCTGCCCCTGCTACTGAAATGGGTTCTCTACCATACCCATCTGTTCCCAGAATCAGACGAACTTAGGCTCTCCCTAGAGCTTTTGTGAGTATGTTTGCCACCTTCTCTCTCGTGGGAACATACTGTAGCTAGAATGTCCCACGCTGTATACAGTCTTTGATGAAATGGCATCTACCTACAACTGATCTGTCTTCCAACCTTGGCACTACCTCCCAAACATCATTTTTCATTATAAATCTATACTCTTCTACCATGGCATCTACCCACACCTGATGTTGTGCAGCTAACTGAAAGATGGAAGGTTCTACAACTTGAGCTACCAAAGCTTGATACCTATTAGGATGTATGCGTTGTCTTTTGTCTAACCTAGGAGTTCCAATAAACTCCTTTGCATCTCTCAATGTCTGACGAAATTCTCCGCTAGCTCTTCCACTGGTGGTGGGAGGTTCAACCAGCTCCTCCTCCTCCTGTCCCTATTGCTCCGTCTGCTGAGAACTCCCCGGATCTCCCGCCCTTGAGGAAATACTGGTACTAGTCACTATGATTGTCCTCCTGCCGGTCCCACTGGCTATCCCTGCTGCTGGACTAAAGGTGCTTCTGCTGACTAATTCTGATCTCTTGTAAGCATCTCTTGAGATCTAAAATCTCGGTCCTCCATGAACTTTACATCTCGTCTCACTGAAATCTTCCTACTGCTAGGAATGTAGATCCTGTATGCCTTTGAGGTCTCGCTATACCTAACGAGAAACCCCTTCTCTGCAGTTTGATCCAATTTGGCCATTTTTCATCTGGCACATGGCAATAAGCCACATGACCAAAATCCTCAAGTGACTAACTTCCGACTTCCTCCATGTGAAGACTCCTTCTGGAGTTTTCTTCCAAAATGCTATATGAGGAGTTTTGTTTTGAATATACACTGTCATGTTACATGCCTCTGCCCATAAAAATTTGGGCAAATCTTGGTCATATAACATGGCATTTGCAGCCCCAACTATAGTTATGTTTTTCCTCTCCGCTACCCCATTCTGCTGAGGATTACATGGAGTTGTCCATTCTCTTTTGATGTCTTACTTCGCGCAAAAGTCTGTGAAGTTTCTATCAATGTATTCTCCACCATTATCTGAGCAAAGTACCTTGATCTTCTTTCCTGTCGCATTCTTCACGAGAGCTTTAAAATCTTTGAACCGATCAAAGACCTCATCCTTGGTCTTCAAGAAGTAGATTCAGGTTTTTCTGTAATGATCATCAATAAAGATGACGAAGTATTTGAAAGCACTAAGAGCTCTAGTGGACATCGGGCCACAAATATCTGAATGTATAAGTCTTAACATGCCATCTACTCTGTTGCCACTTCTTGGTAACGCTGCCTTAGCTTACTTCCCAAGTACGCATCCTATGCACACTTCATCGTGTTCCGTACTAAGTTATGGAACCCCTGTTACAGTTTTTATGAGCATCATGAGTGCTCCATGGTGTAGATGTCCCATTCTCCTATGCCATAACTCATTCAACTCCTTCCCACTACTATTGTTACTGCCTATTAGTACCATTGGAGAGTTGAGCTGCAACTTGTACAATCTATTGCTTCGAGCTCCAATTTGTTTTACCTTCGAGCTCGAGTGTTTGACATACACTTTCTTCCCCACGAAGTGGACATCATACCCTTTATCCTGCAACTAGGATACTGAAATCAAGTTAATACCCAATCTTGACACATGCAATACATTTGTAGCACTGGCGCTGGGTCCCGACTCCCTCTAAAAATATATGGTACCTCTCCCTATTGGAGTACATTTTGTTTTGTTTCCCATAGTAATATGGAAGTCCATCTGCTCCTCTTTGTAGCTAGAGAAATATTCTCTAACCCCTGTCATATGAGCTGATGCTTCACCATCTATATACCAGACACCTGGTGAAGATGATCTTGACAAGCAAGCAAATTCATCCTCCAACCTGGAGGATAAATCTGAAGCTTCCTAATAGTTAATTTTGTCCATGGTCATGCTGAAGAATTTAGTGTGCTATTCCTCTTTCGTCCCAACGTTGATTCTGCTCTCGCAAATTGTTGCAAAACTACTGCGTCCAGTTAAAGATATGCTTCGCGAAAAAATACGGGTTTGCTCCCTCTGCCTTTGGAGCTACTCAATTTGGAGGGATTGAATTTTTCTGTCGCTCTCTTAGAAAAAATCGATTCTCCTCAAGTGGCTCGGTCCTTTTTGCAAAGCGATTGTGTTGCCCCCAGGGTTTCGATCTGCTGCTCTAACTAAACAGGGAAACTCCTTCTGAGTTTGCTACTGAGCTCTTCGACTAATCATATGTGCTCTGATACCATGTGAAAATTTCATCTACCGCAACAACTGGAAATTATTCTTCTAACTGTAAATTTAATTATGCAATTTATTTGCTACGACAAAGAATGAATAACATCACAACTGCAATTTTCACAATATATTTTTGCGGAAAAATAAAATATTGGAAACTGAGAAATTCTAGCACACACAAGAATATTAACATAGTTATTTTTGGACAAATGTCCCCGAAAAAACCCAACTTAGGAAAACTGGTGCAACAAATGAGGGTTTTCTTATTATCTTTCAGCAACAAATTTGAGTACAAAAATTTTATATGCTCTACTGGCAATCTAATATCAGGAAAATACTGAGAGAATTTTTGTGAGAATTTTCTCACGCTCCACTGCAAATTTCTGCCCCTGAGATGGACCCTCTATCCTCACGCTGGAGCCTTTGCATCACTCGCAGGGCAATGACTGCGCATAGCTATTGTGTATTTCACCCTTACTCACTTTCCCTCTTCCAGAAGTTGGAAATCTTCCTCTTGGAATTCTGCTGCTCTCCTCTCTCACCTGCTACTCACCCTCTGGCTCTATCTTCTCTGCTGAATCACAACCACTGAGAAAATCGAACTTCCTGGGCAATTGAGTAACTGCAATGTTGTGTTCTCCATCTACCCATCGACTTCTTATAATCTTCTGTTGGAGCACCAACGACCAAGATTAAAACATAATCGATGGCCCAGATTAATTCCCTGTCGATCCATGTGAGTTTCTAGATGATTGTCACCTTATCTCAATTAATATTGATTAATTAACCATATTCCCTAAGTTTAGACTTAGGAAATATTTAAAAATTGGTTAATAATTTAATTGAGACACTTCTAGGTGGAATTTCCAAAAACGATTTATGGGTTTTGGAGAACTCATGTATTCTAGCCTCTCCACAATTTCGTGGCTAGAACACATCTGGTGCTACAAAAACTAATAACATGGTCAAAATTTATTGTGGACAATGTTACATTGGTGAAACTGGGTGTTCATTTCAAGTTGGAATTAAAGAATACATTGTTGACATTAGATATGAGCAAACCTAGAACTTGGTACTTGCAAAACACCCCCTTAACACCAAACATCAAGTGTGCCTTGAAAACATGGAGATTCTGGCCAAATAAGACCATTATTTTAAACATAAATGATAAGATCAAAGAAACTTTGGAGATAAAAAAGCACCATGATAACATAAACAAAGATGGGCGCTTAGACATTAATGAGAATTGGTTCCCTCTTATCTTACCCAGGAAAAGGAACTAACCTAACATTTACCTTCCTCCTCCTCTTACCCTTTGTCCTAGGTATTCACCTTCATTGGTTTCTCTCTTCTTCCTCTATTTTTTGTCTTTCTTCTTTTGGTTGTTGTTCCCCTTTCTCGCTACTATAATTTTTCTTTTCGTTTCTTCATTTTCCTTACACTATACACATATTACTAGTATAATGTAATAGTATGGCATTAATATCATCATGTTAATAGTACCATAATATAATCACAATGCTAACATTACAATACTATTATAATATATTGTTATTATTACCATGTTTTTAAGGTTTCCATATACTTATTATTTATTAATATCATCACTTTATTAGCATTGCAATATTACTACACTACTATATTAATATTTTTTAATTCTCGTGTCTTTACTAATTATGTTTCTAAGGTTTCTATCCATTTTACTAATACTATCCGTTCTTATATATCTATTTAATAATATTATCATTACATTAGAACATTATAATATTATTACAACATTATCAATTACTATAGTGAATACTTTATATATAATCATTACCATTCATAGCTTTATCTGGTTACTTCTATTATTTATATTTTAGGGTCTTTCGTCCCCTCCTAGGGTTTTTTACTTTAGGTTTTTTTTTTGTCTCTTTCATCTTCTATTTTGTTGTTTTTCAATTCGTGCCTTATCTTGCATCTTGAACAAAACGACTTTAACCTCTTCTTCTCAGTCTCTCCATTATTATTTATTGGGCTTGCATCCCTTCTATTATTTGACTAGGTATTGAAGATGGACTTGACTTTGTGCTCAATAACTCCTCTGATTGTAGATCTTTCGACTTTGAATATGAATCAACACCATATAAGTCTTGATGCTATTACATGTTGTAAATTTACTTGTCATTAAAACCTTAACTTATAACAACCTTCCTTTAGTTTATTGTAGTTGTTGGCAAGCATATTTGAACCTCTGTAAATCTTATCTTGGCCTTCAAGGATTTCGTTATACCTTTTCCCATAACCATTAAACTCCCATCACCCCTAAGCCTTCTTTTATTGAAGATCATTCTAGGTGATTTTATCTACAAGATTTCTAGAATGCCATTGGGCTTGGAAACCTAAAATCATCTAACCTCTAAGCTCTACCAAGGAAGCCTCATGTCTTGGGATAACATCCAACCAAAAAACAATGCAAGAGAGGCCACTAAGGCGACACTCATGGCTGATCTCTTTGTTGCCATAAGACCTAGATTGTCTAGTGAGGCTTTGCACTAGGTTGTTAGATTTTGAGGTAATAGGAAACAAACAAGAGGACGATGAAAAAGAATGAGAGGTGGAGCTATAAAATAATTTTGTCGAACAATCACAACACAAGGAAGTGCTTCTGCCATGGGTACATAAAATTTTGGATCATCTTGAAGCTTTCCTATGACTACCTCTACTTGGTATTGGCCCACAAGTAATCTAATCATCATCCAACAATAGTGAGGATATTGTGGTCGAGAAATATTACTAATATGCCAAAGCAAATATGTTGGATTGGATCAATAGCATGCAAAACCTCTCACAACTACTTTAAGCAATTAGTGCCTAGTCATTTGCCACAATATGTCTAACATTTTACATATAATCTCAATCTATTCTACATAATGGCATTATTTTGCTATATGGGCCAATGTCAAAGGCTCAAATGGGTTGTTTGTAACTAACCTCGTTCAAAAATAGAAATGGCCCTCTTTTGAAGAGCCTATACTTCTCCAGATGCCTTCTTTCCTGCTTCCACACCAAGTTGATGATAAGCATTGACATTGATTAAGCTAGCATATAGCCGTACAACATGCTCATAACTTTGACCAAAACTTGCTTCAACTCTCGTGATTGTTATCTCAAAGAGAAGAGGCACTTCAAAAACTAGAAATGGATTGTTGGAAGTGCAAAAATCCTTCTATGAAGTAGGCTTTCATTTCTCCAAGCAAAGACAATAATATAATGCAATGTGAAATCAATTAGTTGTAACTATTAGCAGGTGGCTAGGTCCTTCGAGTGGGGATTCCACATATTTTGATACCCAATGTGGTTACTGAGAGACAGAGAGGCATCGCAATATTCATTTGAATGACACTAACAACTAATTTTAGACTATTACCTAAAAAGCAGTGGTGGAAAACCCTTTAGGAAAATTTAGGTCAAGGATTTTTGGCCTTTCTTGGTAGTTGAGTCAAGGAAAGTAAATTTGTTGCCACTATCTTGGCATGAGACGAGTTGTGTGCAAAATCCAAGGCTAGTTATGTAGTGAACTCATATCGACAACCTCAAGGTGCCCAATGGTCATTGACAGAGCCTAGGATAGGAACCATATGCATGATATGTCGAGTGATAGAAATAACACGCCAGGGAAGAAGAGACAAACTTATGGAATCAGATAAAGGGAATAAATAGAGGTAGATCAAACCTAGGTCAAGATGCACAGACACAGATGTGCATAGAGAAATGTTGAGGAGAGCACACAAGAGTTCCTTCAAGCCAAAAAAAAAGGTGTGGAGGAGGTAGCACACAGATCTAAGATGGGCACACAAATGGGTAGAACAATAATGCACAATAATGATGAAAACACCCAAGTCGAGGGCCACAAAATCAATGGCTCAAAAAATCAAGCACAATAAGGATATGTTGGCTTTGATACCACTCTTACAGTCACGAAAATGGAAGAATTGATCAATGATAAACTTGAGATACATTATCATTGATATGATACACATAAATACAATATTTTACAACCCTTGGTTTCATGTTCCAATAGCTATCTTGGACTCCTCACATTTACTTGTGGGTTTTTGCCTTCATCACAAGTGAATAATCCAATTTTTCATAATAAGCCGTAAGGATTACATTTCCAACAACAAATAACAACCAATGCAAAGATTGCAACAAGAAACCAAGGATAAGAGGGAAAGTGGTAAGTATGGATCACCATGGGCACAGAACATCAATCAATACGTCCTATTTGTGTCTCTACTACACAATGGAAAGAAAGGCCTCAAAAAAGGTCACACTGGACTAAGATCAGGGGATAAACACTAAGGTGAAGCATGGGAACAAGAATACAACCAAAAGCAGTCAATCATCCAATTCAACTTGTGATTCATGCTAATATGCTCTTAACATTAAAGGAAAGCACTTGATGACAAACATGAATAATGTACCTTACAATGGACGACAGACCTTCATTTGATAAGTAAGCTAGGTGTCACAAATCATTGACTAGAAAAAAGGTAGAGAGCCTTTGAAGTTGGCTATCTGTAGATCACATAGGGTTGTTTGTTGGCAAGCTGAATAGAATGGGAGAAAAGTTTTCTCCTATGGGTCACCCACTTGCGTGGTTAGTAATAACCACCTATTACCACATAATCTTGCACCCCAATGCAAAGCATTCACAAGGTACAAATGATGAGTGTAACAAGAAAGTGTTTCCATTGTCACCTAGACAATTGCTTTCCTCTTTTTAGTGTAAGCAAACACAACACAACGGAGGATCACCTATGCTTCCTAATGCAAGACTTGCTTAAAAGATGTGAATTGCAGCAATAGACAAGTAATGACAATAGCAAGTTTAATCACCTTAGATTTAAAAGTGATGATTTCTAGGGCTAAGACCACAAGTAAACCTAAAATTTATGCAACTTGTTGAATCTGAAAATTTAGAGGAACATAACAACAAAAAAAAGTAAATTGTTTCGCTCTTAAAATGCAGAAATATGGACCAGCAAAACAAGTTTACAAGATAGAATATTTACACCAAAAACACATGCAAAACTAGCCAAGATGTCTAGGTTTTTTATGACTGAAAATTTAAATGCAAGCTATGAAATTCCCATTTACTCTAAAACAAAAGTAAAAATTTGGATTTTGAATTTATGACTGACTAAATAATGAATCTGCTAGTGCTTGATTTACTGGTCATATGGGGTCCACTAAGGCTTCTCTTCAGAATATGTAAGGGAAACTAGGGTGATAGTTAGCGCTGTCCACTACAAACGCTGGAAAATAGTCCTAGCGCCTTACAAGCTTCAAGATAATCAAGGGGAATATCCTCCACTAAAAATCCTCTAATAGATTTGAGAAGGGACCTATCAAGAAGAGAGAAAAAGGGCATGCCACCAACACTAGAGAAGCACAACCACATTTGCAACAATTCAAAATAAAAATTCTACAAGGAATTAAAGATACCACTTACTCATCAAATCAACTCTGAAAACCATTTGATCGATGAACATCCACAAATTGCAAAGCATCCACAAGACTGAATCTCCAAAAGAGCTCTATAGCTAACCATCCATAGCATAATCCAAGTAGACAAAGTTCTCTCCACAAGTTCTAGCAATGAATTACAATGAGAGGTGCTTCTCTTTTTATAGGCAAGAGATCCAACAACCCTCAGGATATAATAATAATATTCTCCTAGATCTAGTTTAGAAAAATGTAAAATACCATTATCTGCACACAAACCATGGAGATATAGTCAACGAGTAAACTATGAGGTGCTTATGCCACATACACAATAATATCCATAATACATGAGTAAATGAGCCAAAAGATCCTCAAGATGCTCCCCAAATCAAGGAAAGTAAGCTCAAAGTCATCCTCATTAAATGCATGAAAAAAGCCCCATGTGTGACACATGTGGGATCTAGAAGTGGACAGCTCACTTAACAAGCACAAAATAAGGCATGAAATAGTTTCCAAAGTGCAACATTCCTCTCAACATGTGCAACGGTCCTCTCAAAAGATGGAACAACCTCTTAAAAGGCCTCAACGATCTCCTCCAAAGGTGCAAATGGCCCCATCTAAGTGTCCAACGACCCTATCATCATCTGTCATGCAAGCACAATGTTCCATGCAGTGTATAACATCCAAGGCAAGGGCACACGGGACACAAGGTAGTCACAAATCCTAAGGCATGTTTCATAGATCCAAAGAAATCACATATACCAATGTAGTACACGGATCTCAAGGAATGCACACAAATTCCAATGCAACATTATAGTGAGTCATGTTAAAATGCAAATGCCATTAGGTAGAGAAACATTCAATATCATCTTGTAACTTCACGATAACTCATAGAAATTATATCATTTGTCAACTTAGTATGTGATAGGGGAAACATCAAGCGCTATTACATGTGCCTACCCCTAGGATAATAAGTAGTTCCTAGGACACTAGGCAAGGTGAATGTATAGTGATAACTTGACTACGTATGACTTGGTGGGTAACTTCATGAATTATATTGAAGAGTCAAGCAAGGTTTGTTAAAGATATTCATCCACATAAGTGGCTTTAAAATATGAGGTTGTGCTTTCGCATTGAGCTACCCTTTCTTTTACATTGTTTTTTTTTTTACCAAAACGAGAATTTCTGGAGAATCAGTGATTTCGATTTTAAAAATTGGCTGTCACTATTACAACAGATACAACTATTTCATAAATGCCACAAATGGCCCAGTTACAACATGTCTCAGGAGACATGAACCCACACAGCTAGGGAAACAAATTGTTCACCAAACCACTTGAGCTAAGATCCTTTGACTCTTTTACATTGTTTCTTACTACACATTATTTGCCTTTTTTCTTTATTTCAATTAGTAAGTTTCTATAATGTAATATCCCGTTTCGGGAATATCTCTAAAACACAACAAACTCCAACCAGAGATAGACTAGGAGGGCATTTACCGGATATTCCGCCTCTGAAAAGAGGACGAGATCCAGAGGCTACTTGGCCCTTCCCAGACTCTGTCTAAGAGTGAAAGATAAACACACCAAGTGGTATAGAATTAGAATGCTCAAAAATATATATAAATAACAGTGCAGCAGACATATAATAGCAGAGAAAGGAAATACGACAACTCATCCAGAAACATAGAGAGGAAATGCTAAGCCATTTTATTAATTCTGAGAAATATAATGAAGTACAATAGGTGATCAGAGTGATGGCACCTAATCTTGCTCAAAGCAAGTGAAGAAACACTCTCAGGAAATACAGGAAGAAACACTCTATGAATTGCGTCCCAGCTGCTGGAAAACTGTCGTCTAGCTGCTACTGCTGGAATGGACTCTGCGTAGAGGCTAAATGAAAATAGCTGGAACACCGCCTCAAACTCCACCAAAATCCTCCTGTGGGCAAAGGTTGACCCTCTGCTCAAAATCTCGGCTAAATCTCCTGCAGAAATCCCAATCCGTAACACCTCCAAAATGGACTGCGTCCTCTCTCCCAGTGACTGCGCAGTCTCTATGATAGACCAGCTCCGCAACAAACCCAAAAAACAGAATCTCCCACAAAAAATGCTGAAGAAAATACCTTGCCCGAGCAGGCACTCGAAGTCCCCCGGGGCTAAGGGCGAGATCTCCGACCGGAGACACTCAATGCACTAAATAGTGCTGCAGACAGGCTAAACAGCCAGCGTGCTCAAGAAGACAAAAAGTCTAGCTCAAAATCACCAACAACAGAATGAATGAAATGAGGAGGCTCCTCCATCTTTTATAACGTTGGTTTCCCTCCAAAACCCCAATGTAGCCTCTCTCTCCTCCACGTGCTCATCCTCATCTGCGCAAAAGCTTCTAGAGTGTACGTAGGCCCCCCTCCTCTACTTGGTGTTTGGCCCCCTTGGCTCCCCCTTAAGTCACAACGTTGTGCTACTAGGTGGATGTCTTATTTCACTTAAGTGAGTTAGACCCTCTCCACTCACTTTTTATTTATTTACAAACTATAGACGACAAAACTAAACAAAATCGAATATTCCAATTAGCTGTCGCTAATTAGGAATATTACATATAAATATGCATTGTTAAGCATGGGACTTGGGATAATGCCTTGATAGCAAGGGGGCATTGCTCAAGCTTTATTTTGGCTTTGAGCTTTTTATTATTTTTCACTACAACAACCTCGACCTTATAGCTCATTTTAAGATGAGGATTTTCTCATGGGACTATGAAGCACTAACCTTTTATAACATATGATAACCAACCACGAGCACAAGAACAAAAAGATAGATGGAAAGTGTTAGGTATGGATTGGAATTTGGAATATGGCCACACTACAATTCTCCAAGCACCTAGTAGTACAACTCAGCCCAAGAGTGACAATCACTTATCTAAAGGATGATTATGATCCACCATGGAAAAACAAGGCAAAAAGTATAAATTTAGAGCAACACGATTCATTATCAAACTTAACCACTGGTAACTACTTCCATGGCAAGTATATGAGACATTAACAGCATATACGAGCACTGAAATGAAACATGACAATGTAAATTATAAACATGCATATCAAGCCTTGTAAGACTAATCATCAATGAGAGCGAGCTGAGCAAATATAGGGAAAATCTCTGGCCAAACGTCCATGGAAAACCATAGATCTCATATGTGGAAGTGCTAACTGTGATAAGAATCACAAGCAAAAAATATCATCTAGTTACTCCTACATGTGAGGGGGTAACATCACCAATGGGTGAAACATTATGTGGTAGAGATCGATTGCAAGTATATAGAGAAAGAAAATGAAAAGGTTTTTGGTCAGAGGATAAATGAGAGAAGATAGAGTGATTGGGATTTCGTCGTTCGATCAACACTAGAGAAAAAGGAGATCCAACGGTATTCAAAGGGGTTGGCGTTTTGCCCAAGCAAAGAATCCAAGGAGAGATAGTTGGGAAGAAGACAAAATGGGCCCCTGCATGAAATTGGTTGACCTTAATGTTGATGGAATCATTTTGGTTGTGAAGAACAAATGGTCATTATGGACATAGTCTTAAACACATTGATTTGGGAAATTTCCTTGAACAGAGAAGAATCTACAATGGTTGGTGGAAATAGTTGGCCATTGGAAGGAATCAACTTGCCTCAACAGAGGTATATTTTCATTCCTAGAGAGAGATCAATTTTGGGAAATCCAATTATGTTTTGAGAGGAAGAGGACAGCAGTGAGCATTCTCTTGGTTTGGCAATAAACAGATAAGGCCCTGTCACTAGGAAGGGTAACAGAGAGAGAGCAAATTGAAGCTATCAGAGAGCTTGAATCCTGGAATTACAGAAAGACGGTTCATTGAGGCACGAAAGGCCATTTTGGCAAGCTTCCCATTCTGCCGCAGTGAAGGAAACAGCCTTTGGATTGACTGTGAAGGAGATCTAGTATTTGTGTACAGAGAGAGAGGGTTGTCCCAACTTTTGCAGTTTCTGCTACTGTGAAGATTCTGGAGCATAAGAACATTGTGCCTACAACAAAAGATCCCCTACAGTTTGGATGGTGAGTCTTTCTTCTGAGTATAAGAAAACCATTGCTGATTGGTTGGTCATATCTATGGAAAATAAGAATCTCCGTTGTACACCAGGGTTTGCCTAGCTGAGTGCATGAAGAGTAGATTAAGGGTGTTAACCCTTTCATTTTGCCTTAAGCCATTGGCATAAGTATCACATAACTCTAACTACTCCTGATTTGCAATCCATTGTCTCATGAGATTTTTTCGAGCCAAGCAAGCCTCCTCTCAAATGCCAGTTTACTTATTTGGGTTTCCAAGGTAAATCCTCTCTGTTTTATATTGGGTGATTGCATGGGTTTGTTGTTTCGGGCTCTTGTTTTAAAGCATAGTAAATGCTAGGGATAGTAACAGTGCAGTGACTGTCTGATTACGCAGCAGTAATTGACAGAAATAGTGCACTGCAACATTACATAAACCAGAATAGTAAAGAACATCTAATTACCACATTTAAAAAGTTAGTGTGTCCATACTGGTGAATTGACTTGGTCAAAGGCTAAGAGATTCTGGATCATCTTACAAATAATTGTTGCAAGAACAGATCTAAAACAGAAACCAGTTACCAATACAATTCTGCCATATGAAGTCAGCTCCTGTTAAGTCTATTGTTTTCAAAAACAAGTTAATGCTCAGAAAGAGAGGTTGATCTCCAAGGTTTGACAAATAAGACCACCATAAAAGTACAAGAAAAGTGAATTGCACTAATTCACTGTTGATGCCAACAGTGGTTAACTGCAGGAATAACTTAAAGCATCTTGCTTCCAGTTGACCCCCTTTTATTTAAAAAAAGTTCTAGAAATGTCCTTCAGCTTTGTTTCTATAACCCAAAATCTACTCCATACGACTATTGAAAGCATACATTCAATCAAACTGGCCTAATCCAATTCATGGAAAACATTCAAAAACCCCCTCAGTAAAGAATATTATGGAAACCAGCTAGAATGAGCAGACCCTTCAAATATAAAGCAAAATGAGCTGGTTCTATTTCTCTCAATTGTCGTAAGAGCCCCAAGGCATGGCCCAAAATAAATATGCATGATTTGACTAGGGACAATTTATAGCAATCAAATATTCACCTGCAAGCATTGCTGTCTTTCCCACCTTTCATCTCCTTTGGAAGTTAAAACTTTTATTAGTTTGCGAAAGGTGGGAAAGACAGCAACGCTTGCAGGTGAATATATCCTTTGGAAGTTAAAACTCCGTTGAGTTTGCAAAAGGCCTTCTACCTTCATCACTCAATCAAGCACTTGAAATCACTATAATCAAATATTTTTTTGGTAAAGGCCATGACAGATGAGATTGCCTCAGGATATTTAATGTTTAATTTGGCGAGGAAATGATGGGTCATAGAGCACCCCATGATATCATAAATGTCTTGAAGCCTATTAACCAATACTACAATCTCTGCTTAGGATCACAAGAAAAAAGTTTCAATGGAAAACAAATATATATTGCATCCATTTCATTTAGACGGAAGTTTGGATATCCCTACCTGATATCATTTCCTTGAAACAAATCATTTATGGAGCAACATCAAAATATTCTTTATTCAGTGCATGCTAACAATACACATATGGTTAAAAACAACCATGGTAAGAGCACTTGTTCAATTTCTTTAGGTTTCAACTCCTTATAAGGGGTAAACCAATAAACACAACAATTAAAGTTGCCAGAAGTCCAAATCGCAAATGGCTCCAAAAAGAAAGATTATAGCCAAGGAACTGTGCTCTTCTGGCTTGCTCACAGACAATTAGGTTTGCAGCTGAACCTACTAATGTTAAATTGCCTGCAACAGTGCTAACCCATGCCAAGATGAGCCATGCTTTAGTCACACTTGCTCCAGAAGCTGCTGCAGATGCTGCTACTCTACTGCCCAGCAAAAGCACTGATACAAAGAGTAACCCATAAAAAATTCCATAAATAATATAGAAGTTGAGCATAAAATAAATTTTTACCGCTACAAGTTATTTTCAAAATATAGTGGAAACAGTTCCTGCCTAAATAATTTTTCATACTTAGAACCTGAAAAATGAAGAGATCAAAGGAATTATGTCATAAACATATGCATATTTTCCAAGTTGAAAATATCAATCTTAGACTTGTCAAAAGATTCTATAACATTAAGCAAATCTATATTTAGCAGTCAATTATAAAGTATACCATTTTTTATAGTTGAACGGCACAGGAAAGTAATTCAGATGATTACCAACCGAATCGTGTGTGCTTTGCTGGCCAAAATCAGCATCAGGGCAAGCAATTCATTATGGACCCCGATTTACAAGAAGAATATGCAACGTTGAGCTTTATTTTCACTCGTTCCTGGTGATCAAATATCACCAATGTGCTCAAAAGGATGAAAAAGAAAGAACAAAGGGGTTGGGACAACTATTCTTATTCCTTTCTTATGTAAGGTGCCCTGAACATGTTTATAAATTAAGGACCAATGAATGCCCATGCTCGCCTTATCAGAGAGTCAATTGGAAAGAAAATAACAATATAAGAAGTGGACAGGGCTAATCATGTATTTACTGATAACTGAAGCAGCCCAGAATGCAGAAGAAATGCATCTCAAATGCTTGGTGTCAAGACTAGGGAACTCACAGAAGCAAGTTTGTTTGCAACAGAGTATTTGATGAGATATTCTCTGAGAACAGCTCAATCTTGACAATAATAGGCTAGCACTTTAAAAAAATCTGTCTGAGGATTCATTTGTTTGCATGGGCTACAGCTTACCTTCATGGGTATTAGGAAACTTGTACGATGGGAAATGACAATATCAAAATGTACGATAGACAGATAACAAATAGATTAACAATACATATATACACTTTATGTTACGTAAGATAATCTAAGATAATTTTAATAATGTCCACTAATGACCAAGTAATAGGTCAACAGGACTAGAGACCATAATCAGAGGCTAGTAAACAGCAGGAGTGTCTAGAATATCCTAGAGCTAAAATGTTATAAACGTACATGAGATCCAAATAACAATAAAAGAAAGCAAAGAGCAAAAGCCAGGAAAACCTTAATACGTGGGAGGCCCTAGCTCAACATCAACATCACAACTGGAATTAAAAGAATAGGAAGAGGAAGGAGTAGAGGCATCCTTGTCCTCATCAATCACTGTTATGTGTGATGTAACTGATGCAAATGTTTATGTTGTTGCCCAGGCCCCAGACAGTGCTCAAGTTATTCCGAGCAAACCAATGTGCCCAAATTCCCAAATTGTGCAAGGCATTGGAGAGCTAGCATTTGGCTCATCTGAATTGACGGGTTGGCCTACACGTGTGAAGTCCTTTGAGTCATTTGAAGGGACAAATCTAGTCGTTGGGCGAAGTCAATATTTAAAATTGTCAATTACTCAAATTAAATTAAGTTTCCAAGCAAAAGGAGGTAAAAGAATTGCAAGGAAAGGCAAATGGATCAAGCCAGCCTCCATAAGGTAGTGGTTTGACATCTCAAGGGAACGATGAAGGTGCAAAGGTCACTCCAAGTGAACAATGGACCCGAAGTGGACAAGGTATAGTTGTTGGAGGATTGAGGGTGTTAGAGAATCAGAAAGGCAGAAAGATCCTCTTGCTCTTGATTATTTACTTGTGATCTTCTTTAGTTCTTATCATGTTCTTCTTATTTTTCTTCTTATTAGTTCATCAAGCAAATATCAAAGCAAATACACATAGATCAAGGACACCAGATGTAAGCTAGGAACCAGGGCAAACCCCACTCTTGGGGAAAACCCAGTCAGTATTTCTTCCTTCAATAATGATTCTTCAGACTCTTTAACTTGACCCGGACTTCCTCCACACCAAGTCAGCCTTCCTTGTGATCCTTCTTGAATCTGGCAGCAATAGCAATAGTAGCAGCACTATGATGTAGTTTCTTGACCTGGAACTTCGACCTTGCTTCTTGAGACTTTGATCTTGAGGTAGAGACATCGATCTAGCTTCAAACACTTCGACTTAAGCCCAATACAACTTGTCCAAGCAGCAACATTCAGCAAAACAAACTTCGACTTCCTCTTCTCTTGGCAACAACACCTTGGCAACACCTGATGCAACAACTTTTGCAGTAAAACTTTGAGAACTTCGATCTCCCAAACTATAGCTCGAAATGTAGAGAGAGTGGTGCCAAAATTTCGATTTTCTTCAACTCTATAAGTGTACCCAAACAGAATCCAGAAAGTCTTTCTACTTCATTTTGCAAATTTCCTTGTTGCAGCTTCCAGAGAGATGAACTAACCATCAGCTTGTTGCAGTTTTCAGCCTCTATAGGTACCATCAAGCTTACTTACTAACCATCAACCTAGGGAACTAGGTACACATCCACCCGATGCCACCCTCCCAACCAGACATCAACACAAAGTGTCGTCCCGATGTTTTTCCAAGTAATGCTTCACTCACAAAGCCTCGTCACACCTTGATCCAACAAATCAAGAATAACCAATCTCTCCCAATCAAACTGATTGGTAACCAGCTTGCTATAAAAACCTTCGAGAGATTCACCTGTACAAACACAACCCCAATCAACAATACATATTCAAGTATATAATCAAGTGTAATATTCCCAATTAGCAATAGCTAATTGGAAATATTAATTTTTGGCTATTTCACTTTAATAAAGTTAAGTT
The DNA here is from genome assembly GCA_034641835.2 of Pinus albicaulis. Taxonomy (NCBI): domain Eukaryota; kingdom Viridiplantae; phylum Streptophyta; class Pinopsida; order Pinales; family Pinaceae; genus Pinus; species Pinus albicaulis. The sequence goes on along the minus strand of CM076575.1, from coordinate 6,878,382 downwards.
AGAAATAAAGTGGGTGAAGAGGAACACTTAACTCACACTTAGGATAAAAACATTTCCTAAAGTCACTTGGAGACATGACTACTAGGCAGCGTGGGGCCTAGAGGACGAAGTGGCAGCGTGGAGGAGATGTTAGCATGGGCAGTGTGGGCCCAAGCCAGCGCAGAGCTAGAGGGATAGCGTGGCCCAAGGAGATAGCGCAGTTGATGGTGGGGCCTAGGTGAGAGCAAGGCTCTCCAAGCATAAAAAGGGAGAGAGGCTCCTCATTTGGATCATTCGATAATGCATCTATCTTATTTGTCTCTTGACATTGAGCACGCTTTTGCTGTTTAGCAAAGTCTGCACGTGTTGTTCAACACATCGAGTGTCTTCGTGCGGAGATCCCAACCTCAGCCCCGAGGGACTTCGAGTGCCTGCTCGGGTGAGGAGTTCCATCCTTATTTTGTCGGAGAGAGTTGTAGCAACTACAGTTGGGAGCATTCACTTGCAGAGACGACGCATTCAGTGAGAGGGAGGACGCAGTCTTTGGAGGAGGTGATTCCGGATTGAGGGTATATAAAGGGATTCAACCCGGAAGAGTTGGAAAGGGGTTAGCCCTTCCCTATTCCATCATTTTGGAAGAGTTGGAGGCCATTGTTTGCAACAGATATTCAGGGCCAGTGTTTATCATTGAGACAACGTGGAGCCTCAAGGGAGGTCATTTTCGAAGGTCAGCCATTTCAGAAAAGCTCTCTGGGCTTTTCTGGGTATTGGGTGGAGAGGCCGTTCCCAAAGTTTCATAATTTTCTATGGGGAGCAGCCCCAAATAGTCAGTTCATTCCAATAGTAGCAGCAACACAACAACATCACCAGCAGCTTTGGAGATTACGCAGTCATTGAGGGAGCAGCCATTCCATGATATATTCTGAGAGTATTTCTATGCTTGCCTAGTGCAAGCCAAGGTGCCATCATTCTGATCACCTTTGTACTTATTTCATCTTTCAGTATTTAATACAATTGCTCAGCGTTCTCCATATTGTCTCTTGTTCATGTGATGTCTCTCTAGTTGCTGTAGTTCTTTGTTTATGTGCTTTATATTGCTGTCTATTTCTATTCGGAATATTACAGTGGTATCAGAGCTCATAGACTTGGCTCAGCCTGTGGAGCAGATTGTCTATGACACTAGCAGGAAAACAATACATCTGTTACCGAGGAAGGAAGTATAGAGACCAAGAGCGGAGGTTAGAGATCACCTTCCTGGAGGGTGACTGCATTCCAGAAGTGGACGCAGAAAAGGAGGAACCAATGGCGGAGGAGAGAGATGCTGAGAAGGAGTTCGGGGAACTTCTCCTCAAATCAATGCAGGATTTGTCGAAACGGATAGAAGAGATGGGGCAAAGGCTCACTGCAGAACCTAGATAGCGTGAAACCCAAGAGGTTTCTATATTGGAGAGGGATCGGGCACATCCCATCATTTGCAGGAGCACCTCATAGCACAACAGATGGCATCACATACACCTCCACATTCCACGATGCCCACATTTCTTGCCGCAGACACTGGGGCAGGAGCACAGTAGGAGTAGGAACCAGCTCACATGGGAGATTACTTTGCTGATTATCAGTCCTACGAACAGGAGTTCAGAGATGCCCTCACATTTCATGACTTCGTACAACTCAAGAGAGACAATAGACCCCACAACCATCACAGGGGGAACATAAATTCACAGGATGGGGATTTATAGCACACGGTAGGTAGATTTTATCTACCAACATTTGATGGGTCCACCAAGTGTTCGACAAAGGCTTGGGTGGAGAAGTTGGATATATATTTCCAGCTTAACCAGATGGGAGAGACATAGGCCATCAAGGTGGCAACGCTGCACCTAGAGGGCGAGGCCCATGACTGGTGGTTTCACGGGATGGCTACGCTGGGGCACTCAGGAGTGACAGCATATGCCGAGTTTACACGGACTCTGATAGAGCGATTTGATTGGAGGGATCCAGAGGAGCACTTTGTTGAGCTGACTAAGCTCAAGCAGACTGGGAGTCCGGACACATACATTTCAGAGTTCTTGAGACTCTCCGTGATGGTGCCTGACTTATCCGTAGCCCGGATGATCTACATGTTCATTGATGGATTGGCAGAGCCTCTTCAGGGGTTAGTCCGATCGACAAGGCCAGCTACACTCCATGACGCAGTTGGGAGGACTTGGGACTTGCAGGATGCACTACCTCGAACTAGAGCTCCTTTTCCCCAAAGACTGACATTCCAACCGAAGGGGAAGGACATGAGGGTTTTGCCTCCAAAGGGGAACCAGAGTAGAGGGCCCTTGGATGACGAGACCAGGAGATATCTGAGACGTAAGAGGCTATGTTTCACATGCCCGGAGCCATGGGAACCAGGACACCGTTGTGCCAGGGGGAAGGCACATTACATTGAGGTCTTCTCCGACAGTAGCAGGGAAGAGGAGGAGTATGAGGAGATAGAGGCAGGAGGCAGCAGTGCAGCACAGAGGGGAGATCATCTGCCACCTCCACCACCAGGAGCGGGAGGTGCGACATTTGCACCTACTGGGGGAGATCTTGCTTCTTTGCGAGGCGTTCCCAAATACTTGACACTGCGTTTTCGAGGCACTGTGCGAGGACAACGCGTTTCAATATTAGTTGACAGTGGGGCCACCCACAATTTTATTGATGCCCAGTTGGTAGAGCGGAGGAGCATACCAACAAAGACCTTTGATGGGTTTTCGGTACTGGTTTCAGGTGACAGGACCATGCAGTGTGCCAGGTATGTGCCAGCCTTGGCAGTGACTATGGGGACTTACACCCTGACAGAAAACTTCTTCGTGGTGGACATTCCGGACACCAACGTGATACTGGGGGTTTAGTGGTTGATCACGCTAGGGAAGGTCGCCATAGATTGGGAGACCTTGGAGATGGAGTGGACGGATAAGAAGATAAGGAGGCATGAGAAGATTTGGGGTATGCACACCTACCTACCATAGACAGTTTCAGCACACCAGATGGAGGCAGATTTCTGGAAGGGAGACATAGAATGGGTAGTGGAGCTGCGTGTTTTAGAGGCAGGATCGACAAGGCAAGCCGTGCACCCAGATGTACAGTCCATTTTAAACAGATATGCCACGGTTTTTGGAGAGATACAACTAGGGCAACCACCAGATCAGGGATTTGAGCACACAATTGAGTTGGAGCAGGGCATTCAAGCTGTCATCACTACACCCTATAGGCATCCTAAGGCCTGTCAGGATGAGATTGAGAGGGCCATTTATGAGCTCTTAGCTCTTGGGCACATCCGTCCTAACACTAGCCCTTTTGCTTCTTCAGTAGTATCGGTGAAGAAGAAGGACAACACATTGAGGATATGCATTGACTACCGAGCCCTCAACAAGAAGACCATGAAGAACCGGTACCCCATTCCACGGATAGATGAGTTGATGGATGAGCTGAGGGGATCAAAGTTCTTCTCGAAGATTGACTTGAGATTCGGGTACCATCAGATTCGCGTGAGGGAGCAGGATGTTCCCAAGACCGCCTTCAGATGTCATTATGGTCACTTTGAGTTCTTGGTGATGCCCTTCGGGCTGACCAATGCTCCGACCACTTTTCAGTCATGCAGGAATCACATCTTCCGTAGTCACTTGAGGAAGTTTGTGTTAGTGTTTTTCGATGACATCTTGATCTACAGCAGGACATGGGAGGAGCACCTACAACATATTGCGGTTGTATTGCATATATTGGAGGAGCAACAATTTTATGCTAAGCTCTCTAAATGCAAGTTTGGGCTGACAGAGATGCTCTACTTGGGGCACATCATTGGTGTGGACGAAGTGAGGTTCCACGAGGAGAAGATCAGGGCCATCAAGGATTGGCCAAAGTTGAAGAATGTGACGGAGCTTCGGGGGTTTGTAGGTATCTGAACCTACTACCGAAAGTTCTTAAAGGGATTTTCCCAACTTGCTGCACCCCTTACAGAACTTACCAAAAAGGGGGCATTCAATTGGACTGACACAGCGCAGCGGGCTTTCGACAGGCTCAAGGAGGTGATGAGCAGCTGTCCGGTTTTGGTATTGCCAAGTTTTACGCAACCCTTTGTCCTAGAGTGCTAAGCATTAGGGGAGGGGATAGGCGCAGTGTTGATGTAGGGAGGCCACCACATAGCTTTCGAGAGCCGGAAGCTATTGCCACATGAGAGGTTGTATACTATATACGACAAGGAGATGTTGGCCATCATGCATGCATTCGCCAAATTTCGGCAGTACCTGGTGGCGAACAGGTTCAGAGTGAGGACTGACCACAACAACCTCCGATTCTTCCTAGAGCAAAAGCATTTGCAGGAGAGGCAAATGAAGCGGGTTAGCAAGATCTAGGCATATGATTTTGACATCGAGTATGTCAAGGGGAAGAACAATGTGGTGGCCGATGCACTTTTGCGTAGAGCGACATCGTTGTCTTTGATGAGTTTAGATATGGACTGGAGAGCTCAGCTGTTGGTCGAGTACTCCAAGGACCGTTTTGCCTGTGAGGTGTTGGATGGACAGGTTACGGATGATAGGTACAGGGTGATGGATGAGGTAATCTACTTCAGGGATAGGATCTTCTTGACCAAGGGCTCCAAGCTCAAGGGGAAGATATTGCGCACCTCACATGATTCAACACTATCAGGCCACCAGGGGTTCACCAAGACCTATAGGGCCATCAGAGAGAGGTTCTCATGGAACGGCCTCAAGGAGGACGTACTCCGACATGTCAGGGAGTGCAAAGTTTGCCAGCGCAATAAGGGAGAGACGAACCATCCGGTGGGGTTACTGCAGCCTCTTCCCATACTAGAGGGGAAATGGGAGAGTATTTTGATGGATTTCATCACAGCGTTGCTCACTGTACAGGGCAAGGATTGCATATTTGTAGTCGTTGATCGGCTGACAAAGTATGCACATTTTTTCGTTATATCAGCACGTTACCCTGCAACACAGGTGGCAGAGTTATTTTTCACAAATGTTTTCAGATTGCATGGTCTCCCAAAGACCATTGTCAGTGACAGGGATAGCTGATTCATGGACGGGTTTTGGCAGGAACTTTTCCGTTTGGTGGGCACCGAGTTGACCTCGAGCACTAGTTATCACCCACAGACAGACGGGCAAACGGAGATAGTGAACAAGTGGCTGGAAGGCTACTTGCGAAACTATGTCACCGGGCAGCAAAAGGCATGGTTATGATGGTTGCACTTAGGGGAGTAATGTTATAACACCACGTGTCATATGTCTATCGGTATGTCTCCATTTTATGCTTTATATGGGTATCATGCTTTATCTTTTGCTAACGTGATGTTTGGTGCTAGAAATGCACCTAGGGCGAAGGATTGGATCCAAGAGAGTCAGGATATACTCCGAGCTCTTAAGGATAACACAGCTATAACACAAAATCAGTAGAAGTTATATGCCGAAAGGGGACGTGTTGAGAGACAGTTTGAGGTAGGGGACTTGGTCTACCTACGATTGCAGCCATATCGACAATCCACGTTAAAGCAGAACGGGGATGAAAAGCTCAAGCCCTGCTTTTATGGACCATACAGGGTGACACGCAAGATTGGGGACGTTGCATATGAGTTGGCGCTGCCCACTGGTAGTAGGATTCATAATATTTTCCATGTGTCATGCCTGAAGAAGGCACTAGGACAACAGGTGACTGCAACTGAGGAGCTCCCGCCCACAGATGATGAGGGGCATTTGGTGCTACAACCGAGGCCATTATTGAAACTAGGAAGAGGCAGTTGTGGAGCAGGATAGTCAGGGAATATTTGGTAAGATGCAAGAATCTACCGGATGAGGATGCCACTTGGGAGACTGAGGCAATTCTACAGCATCCGTCATTGCAGTTGCTTGAGGCAATTCTACAGCATCCGTCATTGCAGTTGCTTGAGGCAATTCTACAGCATCCGTCATTGCAGTTGCTTGAGGACAAGCAACATTTTGTCGGGTAGGACAGTAATATTCCAAATTAGCAATAGCTAATTGGAAATATTAATTTTTGACTATTTCACTTTAATAAAGTTAAGTTAGAAATAAAGTGGGTGAAGAGGGATACTTAACTCACACTTAGGATAAAAACATTTCCTAAAGTCACTTGGAGACATGACTACTTGCAACGTGGGGACTAGAGGATGAAGTGGCAGCGTGGAGATGTTAGCATGGGCAACATGGGCCCAAGCCAGCGCAGAGCTAGAGGGACGGCATGGCCTAAGGAGACAACGTAGTTGATGATGGGACCTAGGTGAGAGCAAGGCTCTCCAAGCATAAAAAGGGAGAGAGGCTTCTCATTTGGATCATTCGATTATACATCTATGTTATTTGTCTCTTGACATTGAGCACGCTTTTGCTGTTTAGCAAAGTCTACACGTGCTGTTCAGCACATCGGGTGTCTCTGTGCAGAGATCCCAACCTCAGCCCCGGGGGACTTCGAGTGCCTGCTCGGGTAAGGAGTTCCATCCTTATTTTGCCGGAGTGAGTTTTAACAACCACAGTTGGGAGCATTCACTTGCAGAGACAATGCAGTCAGTGAGAGGGAGAACGCAGTCTTTGGAGGAGGTGATTCCAAATTGAGGCTATATCAGGGGATTCAGCCCGGGAGAGTTGGAAACGAGTTAGCCCTTCCCTATTCCATCATTTTGGAAGAGTTGGAGGCCATTGTTTGCAACAGATTATTCAGGGCTAGTGTCTATCATTGGGACAGCATGGAGCCTCAAGGGAGGTCATTTTCATAGGTCAGCCATTTCAAAAAATCTCTCTGGGCTTTTCTGGTTATTGGGTGGAGAGACCATTCACAAAGTTTCATAATTTTCTAAGGTGGGGAGTAGCCCCAAATAGTCAGTTCATTCCAGCAGTAGCAGCAACACAGCAGCGGCACCAACAACTTTGGAGATTACGCAATCATTGAGGGAGTAGCCATTTAGTGATATATTCTGAAAGTATTTCTACGCTTGCCTAGTGCAAGCCAAGGTGCCATCATTCTGATCACCTTTGTACTTATTTCATCTTTCAATATTTAATAAAATGGCTCAGCGTTCTCCATATTGTCTCTTGTTCATGTGATGTCTCTCTAGTTGTTGTAGTTCTTTGTTTATGTGCTTTATATCGTTGTGTATTTCTATTCGGAATATTACATCAAGCAAACCTACGAGGTTTTGATGTTTCTCTTCAACTAATTTTGGTAGGACAACTTTAGACAGAAAGCACCTGCACAACTTTAGACAGAAAGCACAACCAAAACTATAAAAGCATAAAGTTAGCCATATCAGAATCACAAAAGCTTTTTCAACTTTATACATATTAGATACCCAAATAGGAGACATATACTCTTCAACATTTTACTAGGGACATTTATCATAAACCCTAGACTACTTCACAATGTCTTTCATTCTATCTAGGGTTTCAATGTTTCTTTCAAAGGTATAATATACCTTGCTACAACATTTAGTAAACCCTAGAACCAATATAGATTTACAAGATATCTAACAACCTTTAGAATTCATGTTAGACTTTCCACTAGGGATTCATACATATCCTAGATTTCATACAAAAGAGTCAATCAAGATTGATTATAGCTCAGACATTGTCTTTCACTAGAGTTGGTTGTTTATCACTCTAATAATTCCCAAAGTTGTGAGATTTTTGAATTTATAGTTTTAAGAACATTAGAAGTAACCACAGACCTACTTTCAAGTTTTAGGATCTAGCCTTCCTAAAGCTCAGAGAGGGCTCTCTCTATAAGATTTAACTTTGTTTTAATATATGATCTTAGGCTAGTTATAGGGGACAGTTTGGTTTTGATATTTGGTTTGGTTTGTGAGAAAAAATCACTTAATGAGATGGATAGTGATAGATCTGTTTTTCCATTGGGCAATGGAGTCAAATGTCAAGCAGACAGATCAGGAGCAAGGTCAAAAGTCAAATATTTTCAGGGCAAGATAGTAGAGTCACTTAAGATCTTTGAGGCTGATTGGTGAAGTGGTTTAACCAGGATAAAGAGCAATCAAGGATTCTTTAATTCGGATAAGGATGAGAAGAAATAGGTCATTCGAAAGAGAGAGCAATTAAGGGTTCCCTACTCTGGAAATCAGCAAAAAAACATTAAAATGAAAACCAGTAAATAACAGAGTGCTTTTAACAAATTCTGATATATCACTTCCTCATTTCACATTTTTATTTGAAACACATTTATGTATGAATGAAAAAACATAAGAAGATTTAACAAGAAACATAAGAAAGTACTTCACTTAAGTTGCCCAACACATGAATCTTGAAATATGATGCTTTATTTTGATCCAGCCTGCTGACTTGAAACTTGGTACAAAAGCCCTTCAGGTATAGAAATATTGACTATAGAGATCTTCAGCAATTTATTCCACAATAATACTTCAAAGGATGAAGTATTTATACAAAAATTAATACAAAATATCCTAGAAAAATCATAGGAATTTTCTAAGGAAAATAAAATATCTATTACAAAAAGATAGTGACAACTGCATAACAAACTTGCAAGTTGTCCTACTTATTCAAATAAAATAGAAACGCTGTTTGGATTTAGGTGTAGCTAGCTGTTGTGTTGTCTTCAACGCTGGCAAAAATATCTTCAATCTTTTTTGAAGTCTTATCTCTCATCTAATACTCTTTATCTGATACACTTTAATCACTGATACTCTTTAACCTTGCTGTTTTGACTGCTTTAATGCTGTAAAAATTTGTTTTTACTGTGTAAAAACAACATTATGTTTTTCATCCTCTTTTACTGTAAAACTGTCTTTTACAGTAAATCAATAAGCTTTTGCCGAAACTCTTCATTAGGCAATTTGATCTTGGTAAGCTTTCTGAAAATTTCATCTGCCTCTATGTATCTAACAAGTGTTGGTTTGACCACAAAAAGATGTTTTATCTCATGCTGTAAATAAAACAAATCTTCAACACTTTTATGCAACACTTTGCCTGTAGGTACTCCTTCCCATTCTGATTTACTAACCCGCTCTTTAGCATAATCTCTGATCTTCTTGTTGTAATCTTCTTGTTGCATCAGTTTGTCATTAATATCAAGGATGTTTGGTAATCCTTTTTGTCTCAAGATCTCAAACTTAACCATAAATCTAGTTATGGCTATATCCATATTGTGACACTTCCCTTCTAGTTGCTTCATCAAGTTTTTATTTGTAATTACCTTTCTCACCTCAAAAATTGTTTCATTCCTGTCAGTTATCCCTATCTCATCCAATTCTTGCTTGATCAACGGTTGTCATTGATGTCAACCCAAGCAGCACCAGGGGCTAACCCAATATTGCATGGGAATTTTGACCTACCAAATTACTATATTCTGGTTCAAGAATGCTTTTGATGATTTCTACTTGTCGAGATGTTTCCATTGATATATGGCATGCCACGTAATTCTTCACGGTTTGAGAGATATTCATGTTTGAAGTTTATACCTCCAATTAGTGGGCTAAAACCCCATAGGATGGGTCATTGAAAAGTCATAATTAATATTTTTTTAAGCTCCTAAAATCCCTCCCACGTTCACTTGTTGAAGCCGCTCTCAACCTAAGCATTTATATAAATTGTGATCCTCATTTCATCCTTATGCAAGGGATTTCGCCATCTGAAACAGGTCATTATGGCATTTTCGCTCTAACTTTTTTTCTACAAAGGTTCAGAAGCTGAAATTTTTATGAGGCGAAGCTGAAATCCTGAGGAAGCTGCTATGAAAATTTCAGATCAAGGTGCGCAATACTTTCGGAGATATGATCTGTGGAAGTCAAGGTTTTTGTAGGCTCCTGAAATTCATCTCAAAGAAGTGACCTTGGTAACATCGTCACAACCCTCTCTCTGAGTATCGGATTGGAATTCTGTAAAAAGTGGCAAATAGTGCACAGACTGTATTTTTCGCTCTATCAATTTCAGAGCCAAATGAAAAAACAGTGACACGTGGCATGCCGTACAAGTTCACTCTACTGAAACAGTCCATAATTAGGGCATTGTGAGATATTGGGTATAACTATCTCTTGAAGAATCCAAATTGGGTCAGACCTGTGGCATTGAAAAGACGACTCAGAGGACTACTACAGGACTGAAAATTAGATATTGGGGATCTGAAATAACAGAGATACACTAGATTCAATATCGAGCTCCTAGAAGGCAAAGAAAAAGCTAGATCATGTGTTGTCAAGGGCTGCAAAGGACTAGACTTTCTAGGGAAGAAAAGCAAAGCAAGGTGTAGCAGAGGGTAGCATGACAAGAGCAGAAATCAAGGTGCATAACAGTACCAATAAGTTCATCACATGAAGTCTTCAAGTGGGCAGCACTGCATATAATCATTGTAAAGGTATCATTGTACTAAGTCATTGTAAATACATTATTGTACAAATTGTACTAGTGTCTATCTGCCAAGAGTTGAGGAGGCAGTGTCGGGTGGTCTAAGATCATCATTAGGTGGTTGTGTCAAAATTGGGGTTATGGTCTAGTATGTCTTATTCTTCTACATCATTCTATATCATTGTAAAGTGGACCATTTTCTCTGGTACAGGAGTCCATTCTTCTTTTATTCTTCTACAGGGTGGTAGGGTGGTGGTAGGGTGAGTTGTAGCTCATTGGGTGTTGGGGCATCCATTCAGTTGACTACTGAAGAATCACGGGCATTGGAGCGTCCATCCAGTGGGAGCTGGAGAAGAATGCTTTTCTAGATTCTAGGAATTTGGAGCTTTATTTTCAATTGGAGTTGAATATTAAAGAATTATTAGAAAAACATTAGGTGGTTTTTGTCTCGGAGTGGGTTTCCACCTTAAAAACTGTGTGCATTTGTGTTCTTTTTGTTTATTGCTATCATTGTACAAACACTGATAAAAATTGAAGATTAACTAATTCTCTAATTGAAAGGGATACTGATTCACCCCCCCTCTCAGTATTTCCAATAATTGGTATCAGAGCTTGGTTCCTTCAATAGCAGTTTAACAATTAGAAGGAGGTCATGGAGCATACCAAGAATGGTGTACCTCTATTCAATGAAAATAATTATGCACTTTGGAAAGGAAGAATGGAGGTCTATCTCTTGGTGCAAGGTTATGAAGTATGGGACACAGTTCAAAATAGATTTACATCAACCGCGAATGAACAAGGTAAGAAGAATTTGGTAAATGATGCAAAAGCAAATAATATTATTATCAGTGGACTTATTGAATTTGCTTATCATAAGGTGTTGGGTTGTAAAACCACCAAAAATGTATGGGACAAGCTTGAGAATATATATGCAAGTGACTCAAATGTCAAAGAAGCAAAGCTTCAAATCTATAGAGAAAAATTTGAGCAACTCAGAATGAAAGAAGATTGCAACATTGCTGCATATTTCCAATAAGTTGATGAAATAACCAATACTCTGGAAGGATTGGGAGAGCCAGTTGACAAGAAGACTATTATACGTAAGATTCTTAGAATGTTACCAGGGAGATTCAACCCAAAGGTATCGGTCTTAGAATACAGTGCAAATCTGGACAAACTCAGCAAAGAGGAATTACATGGAGTTCTCATAGCATATGAAATGAGACTTGATGAAGAAGAGGGTACTTCAAATCTAGAAATTGCGTTCGTTGCATCTAAGAAAACCAATAAGGACAAATAACCTTCAATTGAAATGACATGCACCTACAAGTGTGAAGAAAAGGGAGATGATGGAGAAGGTCTTTCAGATGAAGAATAAACTTCCATTGATATGTTTCGGTTGTGGTGGCATTTCGCAGCAAAATGTCTGAACAAAAGTGATGGCAAATCAAAAGAAAAGAAAGGCTTTAAGAAATTCAACAAGCAAGGAAAAAATAAAGGATCCAAAAGGAACTTTCTCTCTAAAGAAGATAGCTCATCATTCGATGAAGAAAGTGACAGCAAAGAAGAAGCCAATGAGAAAGTATTGTTTATGGCTAAGCATAATAAACAAGAAGTATCAAACAATGAAGAAGAAGGGTTGACCATAGAAGAATTTTATGAGGAGGCAATCAAGCTTATAAAAGAGCTCAATGCTGAGAAGATCCGTTCCAATACTCTTCAAGAACAAGTTCAACGTCTCAAAATTGAAGTTGAAGAACACAAATGTATTGAAGAGTCACTTCAAAAGAAGTTGGAAGAAAGGAAACAAGAAAGGGAAGCATTAGAAGCCGAAGTAGTCTCGCTGTGTAAGGAAGTGAAGGGAAAAACTGTCCAAAACTATGCCAACAGCTCAAGGGCATTGGAAGAACTTGTCAACAATCAACGATCTTATAATGTCAAAACTGGCCTCGGTTATAAAGAAGAAGAAGCAAGACCTCCTACAACAAAATACAATGAACCTATGAGATCTAACATACATGTAGACTTCATTGGACAAGATTCACAAGCACATCCTTGGAAGACGGTTCCTCGACAAAGATTTCCATCCAAGTACCAACATATTTTTCATGGCTATTGTTATTCATGTGGAATATTTGGTCATAAAGCTGTAGAATGTCGCACGTACCCTAGGAATCAATACAATTCTAGGAGATCCTTCAAAAAGAACCTCCTAGGGCTCAATGAAACATCAATAGATTTGAACATTTAAGAAATAATATGGAATGTTACAAATGTCAGAACTTTGGACACATAGCCAGAGACTGCAGACTTGAAAATCCTCCAGAAGAATCTTCGAAGCCTCAGAATGAACGAACATGGAAGAAGAAGAAGACTGATAATTGTGCTCTCGCTCTCAAGGCTCAAAACAACAAAGATGTGTGGTATGTTGACAGCGGTTGCTCAACGCATATGACTGGAGATAAAAGGAAATTTGTATCTCTGAAAGAGAAGAAGGATGGAACTGTATCCTTTGGAAATGATGGATCTTCAAATGTTATAAGATCAAGTACCGTCACTCTCAGAAGCAAAGATGTTATAGCCAAGAATGTTCTATTGGTTGAAAACATGAATCACAATCTTCTCAGTGTTGGACAAATGTATGATCAAGGACACACAATGCTATTCAACTCCACAAAATGTGAAATCAGGAAAGGCAGGTATGGTAAAATTGTGGCTACAACAAGTCGAGCTCGAAACGACATATATGTTCTGGATGAAACAACTAAAGCATATCTACTAGCTAAAGAAGATGAAAGTTGGTTATGGCACAAATGAATGGGTCACATAAAATTTGACAATCTTGTCAGGATAAGCAAAAAGGAAGCAATACGAGAAATGCCGAAAATCTCAAAACCTTCAACACACTATGTGAGGCATCGGCATGACAAGCAGACAAAATTTCAATTTAAAACAAAAGAACACTTTGCATCACATCCATTGGAATTGATACATACTGATCTATGTGGTCCTGTGAGAACAAAAGGCTTAGATGGAGAATTATATTTCATGTTAATGATAGATGACTATACCAAGATGACAGCCCTCAGTTTCCTAAAGAAAAAATCTGAAGCATTTGAGTCCTTTAAAATCTACAAGGAGTTGGTTGAAAATGAAACTGATTTGAAAATAAAGTGTCTAAGATCAGATAATGGTGGAGAATTCACTTCCAAATTATTTCAACAACACTATGACGAAAATGGAATAAAAAGACAATTTTCAACAGCACGAACACCTTAGCAAAATGCAATTGTTGAAAGAAAGACCATAACCGTACAGGAAATGGGTAGAACAATGTTGAAGGACTCAAAATTGGATGAAAAATTCCGGGTTCAAGCAATTGATACAACAGTCTTCATTATCAACCAAAGTCTTCTCAGAAATAATTGCAACAAGACTCCATATGAATTATGGAAAGGAAAACCAACTAATGTAAAATACTTCAGAATCTTCGAAAGCAAATGTTATATCAAAAGAGAATATCAAAATTTGGGTAAGTTTGAATCACATGTTGATGAAGATATCTTTTTTGGTTACTCACGCAAAAGAAAGGCCTATAAATGTTATAATCTAAGACGAAAACAGATAATGGAGAGCATAAATGTTACATTTGACGAAGATGGTGTTCTAGCGAATAATGATGAGGATCTAAAATCTTTGAAACTTGAGACACAGGCTGAAAAAGACAGATAAAATTGTAGAACAAGAAGCAACTATCAACGAGGAAGAAGTAAACAATGATCATCAAGATATACCAAAACAACAACAAGAAGCTCCTCCAAGGAGAACAAAAGAATGGATTCAAAAGAACCATCCATCAAATCAAATCATTGGTGACATAAATGAAGGTCGATATCTTTGTTCATCACAACAAGCTCACATTGCTTTTCTAGCAACCTTTGAGCCTAGTAGTTTTGAGGAAGCCAGCTAGAATGAACATTGGGTAGCAGCTATGAATGAAGAATTGGATCAAATTGAGAAGAATAACACCTAGGAATTAGTTCCACGACCAAAAGATAAAAATGTCATTGGGACTAAATGGGTGTTCAGGAAAAAATTGAATGAAGATGGGTAGGTTACCATAATAGCTTAAAGATTGATTTTGCAAAGCTATACTGAAGTGGAAGGCTCGGAAGGAATTGATTTCGACGAAACATTTGCACCAATTGCCAGAATGGAAGCCATCCGAATGTTTCTTGCCTATGCATGTTCAAGAAAAATCAAAGTCTACCAAATGGATGTTAAGTCAACATTTATGAATGGAGAATTAGAAAAAGAAGTTTACATCGAACAACCTGAAGGTTTTCTACTATGACAAAAAGAAGACTATGTCTGCAGGTTAAAGAAGGCTCTATGTGGTCTCAAGCAGGCTCCTAGAGCATGATATGCTCGTCTTGATGGATATCTACGTCAACAAGGGTTTAAGAAAGGTGTTGTTGATAGCAATCTTTATGTACAAATAGATAAAGATAATTTAACAATCATTGAGGTATATGTGGATAATATAATATTTGGTAGCAATGATGATTGACTAAGTAAGAATTTTTCTACAAAGATGCAAAGTGAGTTTGAGATGTCTTTACTTGGTGAGCTGACATACTTCTTAGGGCTTCAAATATCTCAACAAGAGAAAGGAATATTTATATGTCAAGCCAAGTACATCAAGGAAATGCTCAAGAAATTCAAAATGGAAGGCGCAAACCCGTCCTTACTCCGATGGTAACAGGTTGAAAATTGAGCATAGACGACTCATCTAAGGATGTGGATTAGAGGTTGTACAGATCTATGATTCATAGTCTTCTATATATAACAACCTCTCAGCCAGATGTTATGCAAGCAGTTGGACAAGTAGCAAGATTCCAAGCAGCACCAAAAGAATCCCATATTATTGATGTCAAAAGAATTCTTCGATATCTAAAGGGCATAGAAGAATATGGCTTGTGGTATCCCAAGGGTAAAAATATCATTATTCAAGCCTTTACAAATGTAGATTGGGCAGGAAGCGTTGATGATCGTAAGAGTACTAGTGGAGCAACATTCTATCTAGGTGGTTGTCTCGTATCATGGTTGAGCAAAAAGCAAACCTCAATCTCATTATCCTACGGTGAACGGAGGTACGTTACGGCGACGCCCTTGTTGTACTCAAGTCCTTTGGATGAAACAAACTTTTGAAAGATCTTCACGTGCAATTCGATTTGAGCCTATTCCCATGATACTGTGACAACACCATTGCCATCGGCCTAATATTGAATGAGGTATTGCATTCAAAAACAAAACACATTCCGATCAAATATCATTTTGTTAGAGAACAAGTCGCTGAAAAGAATACCAAACTTGAGTATGTTTGTACAAAAGAACAAATTGCTGATATATTCACTAAACCTTTACCTCGTGAAGCATTTGAATATCTTCGTCAAAAGCTTGGGATTCTCCCAAGTTCTCATTGAATTAGAGTTTGTAGGATAAGTTGTGTGTATCGGGGGGGGTAGAGTAGGTACGAGTCCATGAGGATGAATTTGTATTTAGAAGTTACCTTACTGCCATTGATGTCAAAGAGGAGAATATTTGTAGGAAGAGGTGTCATGAAACTAGAATGCTGTTCATCAATGGCAAAGGGGGAGATTGTTGATCAGCGGTTGTCATTGATGTCAACCCAAGCAGCACCAGGGGCTAACCCAATATTGCATGGGAATTTTGACCTACCAAATTACTATATTCTGGTTCAAGAATGCTTTTGATGGTTTCTACTTGTCGAGATGTTTGCGTTGATATACGGCACGCCATGTAATTCTTCACGGTTTGAGAGATATTCATGTTTGAAGTTTATACCCCTAGTTAGTGGGCTAAAACCCCATAGGGTTGTGGCATGGGTCATTGAAAAGTCATAATTAATATTTTTTTAAGCTCTTAAAATCCCTCCCACGTTCACTTGTTGAAGCCCTTCTCAACCTAAGCATTTATATAAATTGTGATCCTCATTTCATCCTTACGCAAGGGATTTCACCATCTGAAACAGGTCATCGTGGCATTTTTGCTCTAACCTTTTTTCTACGAAGGTTCAAAAGCTGAAATTTTTATGAGGCGAAGCCGAAATCCTAAGGAAGCTGCTGTGAAAATTTCAGATCAAGGTGCGCAATATTTTCGAAGATATGATCTGTGGAAGTCAGGGTTTTTGCAGGCTCCTGAAATTCATCTCAAAGAAGTGACCTTGGTAACATCGTCACAACTCTCTCTCTGAGTATCGGATTGGAATTCCGTAAAAAGTAGCAGATAGTGCACAGACTATATTTTTCTCTCTATCAATTTCAGGGCCAAACGAAAAAATAGTGACACATGGCACGTCGTACAAGTTCGCTCTGCTGAAACAGTCCATAATTAGGGCATTGTGAGATATTGGGTATAACTCTCCCTTGAAGAATCAAAATTGGTTCAAACCTGTGGCATTGGAAAGACGACTCAGAGGACTACTACAGGACCGAAAATCAGATAATGGGAATCTGAAATAAGACCTGTGGCATTGGAAAGACGACTCAGAGGACTACTACAGGACCGAAAATCAGATAATGGGAATCTGAAATAACAGAGATACACTAGATTCAATATTGAGCTCCTAGAAGGCAAAGAAAAAGCTAGATCATGTGTTGTCAAGGGCTGCAAAGGACTAGACTTTCTAGGGAAGCAAAGTAACACAAGGTGCAGCAGAGGGTAGTATGACAAGAGCAGAAACCAAGGTGCATAACAACAACAATAAGTTCATCACATGAAGTCTTCAAGTGGGCAACACTGCATATAATCATTGTACTAAGTCACTGTAAATACATTATTGTACAAATTGTACTAGTGTCTATCTGCCAAGAGTTGAAGAGGTAGTGTCGGGTGGTCTAGGATCATCATTAGGTGGTTGTGTCATAGTTGGGGTTATGGTCTAGTGTGTCTTATTCTTCTACATCATTCTATATCATTGTAAAGTGGACCATTTTCCCTGGTACGGGGGTCCATTATTCTTTTATTCTTCTACAGGGTGGTAGGGTGGTGCTAGGGTGAGTTGTAGCTCATTGGGTGTTGGGACATCCATTCAGTTGACTACTGAAGAATCACGGGCGTTGCAGCGTCCATCTAGGTGGAGCTGGAGAAGAATGCTTTTCTAGATTCTAGGAAGTTGGAGCTTTATTTTCAATTGGAGTTGAATATTAAAGAATTATTAGAAAATCATTAGGTGGTTTTTGTCCCGGAGTGGGTTTCCACATTAAAAACTGTGTGCATTTGGGTTCCTTCTGTTTACTGCTATCATTGTACAAACACTGATAATAATTGAAGATTAACTACTGCTTTAATTGAAAGGAATACTGATTCACCCCCCCTCTCAGTATTTCCAAAAGTTTTTACTGTTGAGAAACTTGATTATTTCTAGGGCCTCTTCAGGCTTGGCACCTAGTTCTTTTGTCTTCAATATTTCTTCCTTGACTGCTTTAGTTAAGTCCTTTTGTTCATAGATCACTTGAATGGATGGCCAAGTATCATTGATTGACTCAATCATCTTGGACCATAACAGATTTTTTATGTATGCCATAGGCTCCTTTAAGGTTAATTCTATTTCTACCTTCTTTAACTTCTCACTTAACCTTTTGGCCTTTTGTTCCTCTGTTTTAGCATTTATTTGTGCTAATTTCTTTGCATCTTCAAGTTTCTTGACTTGTTCTTTCAATCTGTTTATTTCAGTATTCTGTATTGACATCTCCTCCATGGCCTTTATGAGTTTGCTGGCCTCATTTGTTAGTAGATGATTCAGTAGCAGAAGTAGTGGAAGAAGTAATTGGCACAGTTGTGGCCAATGGAACTTTTGGTGCCAACTCTTCTGCTATAGTTGAGGGAACTGCTGTTGTTACCATGGGGATGACTATAGGAGGAGCACTTTGAGTTTTAGCAGTTTCTTTCTCTTGGACAAACTTGTCCATTTATATATCCATTTCCTTAATCTGTGCTGTCATTTGTAGTATGAGACTCATCATCTCATCTTTCTGATTTGCCTCTTGCAGAATTTCTTTAGCCTAAGGATGTTCTGTTGGAGGAAGTTTTAGTTGATTTCTAAGTGCTACTATGTCAGCGTTTTTCTTCTTCACCAATTCCTCTGCAGCTTTTACATTAGTAGGGTCATATCCTACTTCAATCACCAGTTCTTCTAAAGACTTGATTCTAGTGTCTTTAGCATAGGAAGAGGCTTTTTCAGTCCTAATCTGATCTCTCAAATTGGTTATAGTGTTCTGAAGTTTCGGTGCACTCATTTCCTTTGTAGTCATAGTAGAATAAAGCATTTCAGATCTTTGCTTATGAAACTCAATTTGATCTAAGAGATAAATGCTTTCTTCTGGTACTTCAAAGTCAACTTTCTTATAATCTGCTACTATTGTAGGTTTAGACACTGTTGGTTGTAGCACTGTCATTAGCAACTTTTTATTGGTGTAATCAAAGGCTGAAAGCAACCTATTTTGATTTCCTGGAGTCTGCTTTCGATACTATGAATAAATCTCATTTTTTAACTCTTCATTTTTGGCCTTGATTTCTTTATATTTCTCTTCGATATCACTATTTGTATTCTCTGCTTGCTGTGATGAAGATGCTTCCATGCTTTGTTGTTTTTTAATCATCCGAGTGTTTGAATTATCAAGTTCCTGTTCATTCTTAAAAACTGTAGTAGCGTTTGTGTTCTTCTCTGTGTTTTCTTCCTCTAAAATCTCAATTGTTTCCTTCTCTTTGTCCACTAAATTGAGCTTAGGTTTCTTATTGTATCTGATCTTGAATCTGGTTTCTATTGTTGTTTCAGTTGTATATGCGCCTTCTTCTCTGATTCTTTTTGTGGTTCTGTCCTCTTGATTTACAGTCATCAAAGTGTGACTAGTATAACCCTGTTTGTCTGTTTCCGTCAAAGTATTGTCCAGCCATTCGATTTGGTTGCAAACTTTTCAATCTCAGGCTTCTTATCATGGATGTAAGGGGTTAATTTGCATTTTACCCTCATTTTACTGAGTATTCCATAAGGATCATAATTCCATAAGAAACTTTCATCAAATTTATATTCCAGCAATTGTTTTGCTGCCTCTGTACCTGCTTCCCTGTGATTGCATATGAAAGGTCCTACCTGGTTTTTCAACTTGAATTGAGTCTTATTTTTGGCAGCCAAGAAGTTTATAGACTCTGAATTCAGGATTTGTCTTATGTACCCCAAGGCAAACACTCTCATTGGCAAGTATTTTGGCAATTTATTGGGTAAGAGGTTTGACCCATAGACTCTAATCTCTGTATGATTTTGGTAAAGGTACCAATCTCCAGTTCTGCTTTGCTCTGACAGCTGTAACACTTTCTTTATCTTATTACTTATCCTTTGCTGTACACTGTTTGTAAGCATGTTTATCAATGGATGAACAAAACAATCTGTGAAATTCACATAAGTGAATTCTGTTGATTCTTTTAGGATTAGAGAAGTCCAGAAAATCACTGACAATGGATTACCTTCTACATCCAATTTCTGAAGGGTTATTGGGAATTTATCTGCTTGGAAGTAAAGAAACATATTAAAGAAAAATGATGTATATCTGAAAACTTCTTCAGTGGGAAGTTTCACAAGCTGATCATGGATACTATCAGCTATGTACTCAGCATAATTATAAATGATAGAAAGAGGTTGACCAGTGACAAAAGTAGATAGAAAACCAAGAATAGACTCATCAATAAAATAACTAAGGATAAAGGATAACATAGAAATAACATGTCTTGATCCTTCAGGAAACTTGGAAGATGAATATGGAGGGTTTATCTTTGGGATTTCAACATATGAAGGCATGAATATTTGGAAGATCTGAAATCTCTTGGGAAAGTCTAACTCAATATAAAGCTTTGTAAGAGCTTCTATGGATACTGGAACTGCATTAGGATCTGGTTTCAACTGAAGCATTAGGTTTATAGATTCTGCAGTGACGGTGAATAATACTTCTTTGTTAGCATCAACCATTGCTCTTTGGTCAGGGGAATAATAGGCTTGACACAATCTAATGACTTCTGGACACTGATGGGTATATGGGACTACATATTTGGGTAAATTGGATTCCCAAATTTGAACTTCATCTCCCTGATCTAAAGATTTTTCTAGATTCCAACAGTGGAGATCTAGAAGATTGAATTCAATGGCTGGAACAGTTATTTTGTAATCAACATCAGCTAAAGGTGTATGCTCAACATATACAACAGGAGGTTGTAGTGGGTTGACAACAATGGTGCTTTTAGAAGCCATTTTTGGGTTTAATTTTGACAATTTTAGCCTTCTGAATGTTAAAAACCCTGTTTTCAGTCTTTTTGTACACTTCTATAAGCTTAAACTGTTTGCAGAAGGTATTTTTGGTATGACAGAGATCTTTTTTAACAACAAAAGGTAAAATTAAGCTTTCTTTTGGTTTAAACTTTCAATTTTGCTCCAAAATTAATCTTCAAATTCTTTACAGACTCAAGCAAAGGTTTCAACAAGGGTTTCCTGGTCTTTTCTTGGATAAAACAAGACTAAAACAATGTAATTCAAGCAGAGAAGGGTTCTGAGTATTTGCAAAGGATTCTTTAATCAATTAGAGGATCTCTAAAGTCTGCAAAAGGCTAAAACTTCTTCAGTTTTGATTAAAACAGGTTAAAGTATTCGAAACTGTGGTTTTATCAGAGTTTCTACAACAAATACATTCTTTGAAGGCAAATAAATGTATTTCTATGGGCAGACAAGCTTTACAAGGCTCAAATTCATAGATATAGCTCTTTTCAAACGTGAAATAGGTATTTTCTTTGAAGAATACCTGTTTTGCAGGTATTTGGTCTTTGAAATAGGGTTTCTGAGGCGTCTGGATGCTTTCGGAAGCTGTTGAAATCTTTTTGGACGAAAACTGAAAGCTCTAGGCAATCACGGCAGCAATTTGGGACAATTTCTGGTATTTGAGCATGTAAACAGAGGCAATGATGTCTTTTCTTCAGTCAGAAAGGGTTTAAACGAGCATAAAACGTAGAAAAAGGTTTAAACTGTGCGTATTTACAATTTTATAGAAAATATGGATTTAAACAGTGTTTGCAGTTAATGCGAATTAAGTCAGAAGGGAGGCGGTTTGGCGCCAGGGATTGAATACCACCAGTGATTATCGCATGGTTGGAGAGTGGTTTGTGGTATTTCCCAATCGAATGCAATCAAATCGTTTTGCGCCACGTGGAGGAGAGAGATGAGGGGAATACTACCCATTTTGCAAAACTCAAATTGATTAACGATCACGCTTTTGAAAATGCGATATTGCATATGGTTTGTCGGATCGGGTTAAGGAGATGCGAACGGCTATGATTCATCAATGGATTTGCTCAGCGTATGGGGCATGGGGCCCAAGAGATTTATATGTGGCAGGGTTGATATAATATGTTTAAACATAGTTTAAACATAAACTATAATGTATTAATGGGAATAGGTGGAATATGGTTTTACACGACAAATGAGGGATACGCAGGTGTATTACAACCATAGGGCGGGTTTAATAATATATTATATGTTTTAACCTATGGGGAAGGGCAGAGTATATATTACGTTGGGAATTAGAACCATAGGTTAAATATTATAAAGTGGGTATTGGGGTATTTATATAAAATGATTTAATATAACTACGAGGGCATTATTTATAAGGAATTAATAAAATAAATTAAAGTTAATATGAAAATGAATGTGATGAGCGAAAATATAAATAAATTTATTAAGTAAAAGTGTATTTTAAGCATTTTGGCATATTTTTCATAATAGTGGTGCCATACTTAACTTTTTACAATTAATACTTAGGATAATACATATTTTTGGGTTTTTTTAGAATGTTTTTGTATGAAATGAAATTAGTTACAGGGGTTTTTTACTTTCCCTAAGCAAAAAAAGTGTTTTAACTTAGGAAAAGGGTTTTTATCTTAGGAAAAGGGTGATAGTGTTGAGGAAATGGGTTTTTATGAAGGGAATCCAATACTTATTATCAATCAGTTATTAAGCCTTGGGTCCGGTTCCAACAAAAGTCAGAGAAATTCTCTGAGCCTTTATAACTGAAGGTTTTTAATACTGGAATATTTTGAGGGAGGGAAAATTAATAATTTTTCCAAATGATGTTTATTACATGCCTTGTAAAACTGCTTTCTACCTACTCATCATTTATTCTACCATTTTTTTCATTATTTGCATGGATGCACTTGAGCTTGCAACCCTAAATCCATTTTTTCTTTTAAAACATAAACTATCTAATTCTAACCTTATTTCATCCGAGGGGTTAGATTAAATTGTTGAGCTCCTCATTTATTCTCTAACTATCTACTGATTTGAATTGTTTGATAGATCTTTATTCTCTATCTATAAACATGAAATTCAAAGCATGAAAAAGTTAAGATTAAACTATTCAACTTATCATGGATCATGGCATTTTGAACAAGCTGCACATAATCATTATTTTTGCAGTAAGAGTACAAGTAGTGGCATTTTGACTTGCATCACTTTCATGTCTTATTCTTATCTCTTTTTTGCTTTTGGGGTTCATTTTTTATTCTTTTTGATCTTTTTTTTTCAAGTCCTTTGATCTTTCTTTTAGGACTTTTACCCTCTTTTATTCTTGCAGAATGCAAGGTATGTGCATATTTACAAGACTAATCAAAGTCAATGCAAAAATTATGAACTCTATTATTATAGGGCCCTAACAAGTTGCATACCCTAGATTTCAAATCAATTATTAAAACATATCATGAAGAACTTCTACTAGGGTTTAATGTAAATCCTAGAATTCAGTAAACACATCGCGAGTAACTTCTACTAGGGTTCGATGTAAACCCTAGATTTTCCATTTATAAATTCTCGGCATACATTATATAGATTCAAATGAACATACATACTAGAGAATTTAATCATTACAAGGATTTATTTATAGACCCTAGGCTTTGCAACCATCATCCTAGATCTTTCAAACTTTGACTAAGGTTTGTTTCCAAACCCTAGATTCTTAGGACCATTAGAAAATAGGTCAACACATATATGTAAGAGATTACCATTATAAGCACATCGTATGTTAGTCAACATCAACACATTAGACATATATATTGTCCTAGACTAGGCTAGGGATTCAACCAAGAGAACATATAGCTAGGGTTTCATAACAAGGATTTCACCTGTTAGACCTAACTAAAACCTAGGGTTTCGGTTCATTGTTAAAGCAAAAACTTATTATATCAGACTTCAGAGGTTTAGGATTTCAAACAACATCATTTTAACTCGAGCAAGTCTAGAGCTTCCATGATCATATCAAAATCCCAAACTCGACAATATCAAATAGAAACTTTTTCATATATATCCCTAAATAGGTTTAGGGTTTCACACGTTATCTACATACCCTTAGGTTATGGTTTTCTAGAGAAGCTCCTTAAGGGTTTACTTATATAAGAAATAAGAGGTGTATAAGGTGGGTAGATTCATCAGGTGATGAATCATCCCAAACAAGAATCCTTTTTGGATTCACTAGAGCTAAAGATAGCAACAATTAGTAACATAGAGATGGGTATTTCAAAGAGAGTAACAAGACTTTATATTTTAATACATACCTTCAATTATTTGACAAACCTTTTGACTTTTGCGGCCTTCTTATTTGATCCTTGAAGCCTTGTCCATGATTCTTGAACATCCAACAGACTGATTCCTAGACAAGGAATAGAGGTATACAAGTGATTAGTATTTAATATAATGAAAATCTTAAATAAGCATATGAAGACAAATAGAGGGAATGAGATACTTATCTTGAGGAGTTGTTGTAGCCCTCCCAAGCTTGAGGGAAAACCTAAAACTTATAAAACAAAGAAATATATTTCCAAGAAGATGTTAAACCTACACTACATAAAATATACAAATGAAATATAAGAGATAAGGGGCTTAGTAGTGCAAGTCCCTTAAATCTTCTTCGGGCTTTACTTTCTTGGGGGATGATGTTTCTTCAACCATGTTAGCATGATCTCTGCCTCTTTTCTTACTCCTAGAGTTGTCAGGGCAATCACTCCTATAGTGTCCCATCTTGTGACAATGATAACACTCAATTTTGGACAGATCAACCTTCTTCTTTGGTGCCTTCTTCTTGAATCTTCCTTTGTGATGAACAACATAAGCATTTGAAACTTATTCATTGTTGGTTACCATGGAGACTCTTAATTATTCTTCACTGCATCATGTCCATAGCTCCTCAAAGGTGGGTGTTTCTTTCCAGTTGTTGAGAGTTGAAGCAAAGGAACCCCAAGAAGGTGGTAGTCCCAAAATGGTTGTAATCACAAGTTCTTTATTTGGTACTATTTCATCAATGGAAAGAAGATCATCCCTTATCCTTGCTATCCTCACAAAGGAGGAAACAATATCCTCCTTTGTCATCTTAGTAGTTCTTAGTTCATTCTTCAGACTTGCCACTTTTCCAATGTTCTTGATGGTGAATAGTTTTGACAAAGCCTCATACATTTCTTGAGCATGATCAATATTTGCTATGATGGGGACAAGATTGTCCTTTATGCCTTCAACCATGCAAGCCATAGCTACTAATCCAGTTCTCTGTACTTCACCCTATCAACTTCACTTGATTCTTCTGTAGGCCTTTTCATATTTCCTTTGAATAAATCTAATACCTTGTTCTTTTCAAGGATAATGTCAATCCTTTTCTTCCAAGACCTATAATTTGTAGCTCCTTCAAACTTGTTCTCTCCCTTGATAGTGTTAGAAATCTTTCTTGAAAATAGTGAAAACTTCTTTCCTCTAGTGAACTTCTTATAACTTCCTTGATCAAGTCCTTGCGACTGCCTTTTTCCTTCTTCTTTCACCAAAGCTCTGATACCATGTTAGAGAATCAGAAAGGTAGAAAGATCCTCTTGTTCTTGATTATTTACTTGTGATCTTCTTTATTTCTTACTATGTTCTTATCTTTCTTCTTATTAGTTCATTAATTAAATATCAAAGCAAAAACAAGCAAAAACACATAGATCAAGGACACCAAATGTAGGGCAGCAACCAGGGCAAAACCCCACTCTTGGGGAAAACCCAGTTAGTAATTCTTCCTTCAATAGTGATTCTTGAGACTTTAGACCTTGACCTGGACTTCCTCCACACCAAGTTAGCCTTCCTTGTGATCCTTCCTGAATCTAGCAACAGTAGCAACAACAACATCACTATGATGTAGTTTCTTTGACTTGGAACTTCGACCTTGCTTCTTGAGACGTCGATCTCGCTTCAAAGACTTTTACGTAGGCCCAATACAACTTCTCCAAGCAGCAACATTCAGCAAAATAAACTTTGACTTCCTCTTCTCTTGGCAATAACACCTTGGCAACACCTGATGCAACAACTGTTGCAATAAAACTGAGAACTTCGATCTCCCAAACTATAGCTCGAAACACAGAGAGTGGTGCCAAAATTTCGATTTTCTTCAAATCTACAAGTGTACCCAAAATCAAATCCAGAAAGTCCTTCTCCTTCATTTCACAAATTTCTCTTGTTGCAACTTCCAAATCGAATTTGTGTGTTGCAGTGAGATGGTTCCAAGTGAGTTCAATTCCACTATATATATAGTCTTGAGATGAGCTTGAATTTATGGGCTTGAGGCCGACTTGATCACCTTAAGGCCAACTTGGTGTGGAGGCTTCATAAATCGTATTTTACTCAATACTCGACCTATTTGCATGATTCAAAAGCCCAATATGAATCAATTTAAATACGCAATAATCCTATAGACTCAGAATAAAACCTAGAAGTCCACAATAGGGACTTAAACCTAAAATAAATATGACCCAAGCATGAAACCCATGCTTTAATAAGTCATTTAATACTAATATAAAATCTACTCTGATAGATCCTATCTCCAAAGTTCATCTCCCGTTTATCCAAGGGACTTCAGACAAAATTTCCCACGTCCTTAAAATAAATGTTGTCTCCTCTTCGTTCAAACCTCTCAATACTATTAGAAACTCTCTCGGTTTTGTCAAGGACCCTATCGACCCTAAGGACCTAAAAGGTGTTTAAATGGTTCCTTGCTCTTGTGGTACTCCTTATACTAGGGAAACAAGTCAATCCATTAGATAGAGAATCTAGGAGCATGCTGTAGACATTAGGCACAATCGATCTCGTAACTCTGCCCTCACGGAGCATGCGGAAAAATCGTGTCACCATGTTGTTATTGAGGATTCCAAATTCCTTGCTAAGGTTGATCACTTCCATCACAGGAAGCTCAGGGAAGCTATTGAGATTGAGAGGCATGCTAAGAATCTCAACATGGATGATGGGTGGAAATTATGTAAGAGCTGGACTCCAGCTGTCTCTAGGTGATTTCTTCCCCCTTGTGCTGACCTGCGAGTGACCTATCCATTGTGATGATGGGCTCCCTAGTTCTCCGCGTCCCCCCTACACCCACCTTTTCTACCTGCGCAACAAACGCCTTGACCACCAACTGACCCACAGTTGAATTGTCTAACGACATCGACCTGCTGTCAACGGTTTCCAGTCTCGGACTAACGACTTGCGGTTTTGACTATGGCCGGGGAAATGGACAAAGAACTCGTCGATTACTCGGAGAACCCTTAATCGTCTGCGGACATCTAGTCCCCGCCCCGTTTCTCAACAGGTATGCTCGCTTCGCAATCGGTTTTTTCATCTTTTCCGCCTGTCTTTTCACCTAGGGTCTCACCCGCAAATCCTTCATCTTCCTGCCTCATCCCTGATTTTGATACCTTCCTGGTGCCCGAACTCTTTGTTGTTAACTCTCCAGTCATTCTCACTGCGGCCGAGTATAACCACATACTCTTGCCGGACCTCCGACCGCCTTCATCGTCCACTCTCACTTTCCTCACTCACACCTTCCCTCTGTCATCTCGGAAACCCTCGGGCTTTAACCCTCTCCCAACCTGCTCCTTGCATACCCCCTCCACTCCCTTATTTGGCTCTTTCCTTCAGTCAATCCCTTCGACGGTGACCACATCCCCTCCTCCATCCCGTACTACCCCTGTTGCGCCCCGCCCCCCATCCGGTCGCTTCAACGCTAGTCTCCCGGAACTGAATATACCACCCTCCTCTGAAGTGGCCAACCCTCCCCCATATTCGATGGCTTTGGAGCCTCAATCCACCCGTGCCCCCCCCTGTGCGGCCAAGAAAACAAAGTGTGTAAAGGCTTGCAACATAAGCAACCAACTCACACTTGGAGAGGGCATTCAAATGGCAGAGGTGCTGGGTACAGTGAAGAAGGTCCTGGTTGGGCGAGTCTGTGATCGAAACAAGAGTGCTAAGAGACTCCGACAATGGGTCTCGGAAATTTGGGGCAACACCCTGCAAGAGCTCCCTACTGTCTACACACTTACGAAGGGATGGTTCGATATACAGTTCACTTCAAAGGATCTCACAGATTGGGTTTTATCCCAATTTTGGCACATTGAGCTCGCACCAGTCCTCCTCAAGAGATGGAGCCCATTATTTGACCCTAAAAAGGAGCACCTTGGGGCTGGACCCATATGGGTTCGTCTTCCTGGTCTGCCCCTACATCTATGAAAGGAGGAAATCTTTGTCAGCATTGGGAACATCCTGGGGACCTATTTGGACCATGACCGCACATACCTTGAGACTGGTAAGATGGATTTTGCTCGCATTCTAGTAAATCTAGATATTCGGGAGGGATTGGAAGAGACGCTCAAAATCCATTAGAGGAACATGACCCGTGTTCAAATATTGGACTATGAAGGTGTACCCTTTAGATGTAGACGATGCCACAAGGTGGGGCATGTGTTCAAAGACTGCCCATTGCGCTCTGTTGCTCCATCAGCCCCTTCATCAGATGGTCTCCGGAACACACAGGAACCGATAACTTTTTCATTGAACATGCATACACAACTGTCGGGCTTCCTCACATCGCCTATGGACGTGTCGTCCTTGAGGACTGCCAATGCGTCTGCTGCTCGTGCATCAACTCCGATCACTAGATCCATGACTGTGACAACTTCTTCTAGGCACCCTCCGGGCTCCAGTACCTCTCCTCCTCACCGTCTTACTTTTTCATCCTTTTCGTCTTTGCCTGCATTGCATAATTGTTTTGCATATTTCCAACCTGGCATTTGTGTGTCATCCATTGTATGCTCTACTGTTACTTCCTCTCTGGTCTACTCCCCCCCTGCCATCCCCCCACCCCCTACCTCCACCTCCCCCTCGGAGGTGGATACATTTGATGCTTCATCCACCCACTCCTACAATCTTCGTCCACGTACCTCTGCACCAACCGGCCTGGGCTCTACCCACAATCTATCACACATCCCTGCAAAACTCCCCAGAGGTTTTCATTCTAATATATCCAAGGTCATATTACAAACTAGTTTGGACGTTGCAATTGGCAAACAACTTTCCATTGAAGGGGTTCCTAGAGCAAGACATGCCCCCTCAATGGTTATCCAATGAAGTGCCTCTCTTTCAATTGTCGAGTGTTGGCTAGCCTTGCAAAGCGTCTTTCCCTTAGGCGCCTTTATGACTCTGTTAACGTGGATATTATGCTCCTTCAAGAAACCCTTGGACCATCTGAGACTACTATTGCCGCTCTCTTCCCTCTTTCCCTCCTGGACCTTTCACGCCCTAGATGCCCATGGGAGATCAGGTGGACTTGCTCTGGGTTTTAACCCATGGTCAATCAGACTCATTAATTGCAGGGGTAGGGAAGGAGTCCTTGTAGCTGATATTTTCTCTGAACAACTTGGAGTTGTACTAAGGATTGTAAATGTGTATGGCCTCTGTCAACACTGCCAAGATTTTTGGATATCACTATTACAAACATCCTTCATTCGAGCTGATAACATCATCTTAGCTGGGACCTAAATTTCTCCTTGGGCCTTGCTGAATCTTGGGGCCCCAATGCACAGATGGATCCATTCACTGACTTCTTCAGGCATTAGACTTCTCTTCATCACTTGGTGGATCCCATTATGACCACCCCCTCTCTAACTTGGTGCAACTGGCGCACGGGTGATGCTATGTGTTATCATCAATAATAATTAGGTTGGTTAGGGAGGTGATTTTGCATTAGGTCTAGTGTGTTTATCAAATAAATTCATGAGAATAGATAAAATTTCATGAATTTGTCTGTAGACCTAAAGGTTCAAAGTGTTCCTATGCCATGTCATTAAAGTCTTGTCATAAGAAAAATCCAAAATATCTCATGCATGAGCAAATCTGGTCATTACAGTGAATTTGACAAGAATACCAAAGTTCGTAGCGAAATCAGTATAAAACAGTCAGAATTCGCTACGAACTTCCCTAAAAACCTTGTTTTTGCAGTGAGAGAATTTTAAAAATTTTCAAACATTAAATGTCTTCTTGAAGCACATCTGTCAGCTGGGATGGTCAAAGAGTGTCAATGGAGTCTTTGGTTAGTGAGAACACTCATCATAGAGGAAGATTAGGCTACCAGCTCATCATGGTGGACACATCATCAAGCATAACAACACATCACTTTTGTCGCCTCACCATTGGATAGCTCACCATCTAAATTCAGGTTTACAAGGTCTTAACTACGGTGTATCAGTTGCCTAACACCTCCGCATGAT
The DNA here is from genome assembly GCA_034641835.2 of Pinus albicaulis. Lineage (NCBI taxonomy): Eukaryota > Viridiplantae > Streptophyta > Pinopsida > Pinales > Pinaceae > Pinus > Pinus albicaulis. Next base: position 6,848,374 of record CM076575.1, on the reverse strand, counting down.
TATTTTGGTTCGTTGGAGATGGTAGAAGAAGAATTGAAGAAAAGGGTCTTAAAATGATTATGCAAGATGATGATGTTAAAATATGGTAAGGCAACACATTTTTGGTCACTTTTTGTCATAAGCTATCATCACAAGACATATGCAGGCTACAAAGATGAATTTTGGGCAAAGAAGAAGAAATTACAAAAATATCTACCAAACTAGGTGAGTTCGTAGCATGCTCTAGGCTTGAGGCTGAGTTTTCGCTACGAACTCGCTGTAGGTTTCCTTAAGCTAAAACTCCTTCAAAAAATACATGGCAGAGGGTGCTAGAGGCATGTATTTAGCTTATTAGACCCAAGGAAGACCCTCCAACAGTCAAAAATGTCAAAGGTTATGCAAAAGGTGGTGAAATGAAAACGCTACAAACTCTCCTGAAATTTCCTGTACATGACTGTTTTAGCAGTCAAGTTCAACTTCCATTTTTGACCAAATGAAAAATCATTTTGGAAATCTGAAGGAGGCTTTTCTTCAGCACAAGCCCATCTACAAAAACCTTTCTCAGTTTCTGCAAATCCATCAGGGTTTGGAAATTATGCACTCATCTTTGAGGCATATTTTTCAGAATTTTCACTAAATATATTTGTGTAAAATTTGTAAAATTCGACTTGGAGGAGGTCCAGCTCAGCATCCACGTGCCACAATGACACATCTGCACTCCAGTACACTCATCAAATTAGTTGGTTGCAGTTTATAAGGGTTATTAAATGGATTTGTTGAGTTATTTAACAATGTTCCACTGAGTTTCTGGGACGGGGAAACGCGGTAGCATGGGGGACGTATATAAGCAACCCCAAAATTTGGGGAATTTTCGAGGAAACAGGGGGGACATCAATGTTGTGTAACCAACTCCAAAAAGAGAAGAAAAGAGATATCAACGCCTTAGAAATAAGCCACTTCGAGGGGGCAACCTCCAATACATTACATGAATGAACAATTCTTGGATGATACAATTTACAAAACCTCCTTTCTATATATAGGAGTCCATGGGCCATAATGTAATCCTAGTGGGCCACAATGTAATCCTAGCCGACCTAACAATAATAATTTAAGGGCACAATAATAACAATATGGGGGTTACAGGGGTACAATAATAACAATAAGGGGGGCTACACTAACATAATAAGGGGCTACATTATTAATATAGGGACTTAACATGCCCCTCTCCTTCAAACAAGTGTTGTCCTCAACGCTTGATTATTTCTTGATGCTTCTGTATAAAATTCTCATCCTCCCATGTGAAATATTCTACAGGAAAGTTCTTCCACTTGCTGAGAAACTCTGAAATTGATCGTACTTGTCGATTTCTTGTTTCTGTGACTGCTTCATAACTTCTTTCGATGTCATGTTGATCTTCATGTTGTTTCATTAGATTCTGCACCAAAGTTGGGTTATCCTTTGAGAGTTGGAGAACTTGTTGTTGATGCTCGATGTGATCTTCCACTAATTTATCATCCATATTTTCTATTATTTGATCCTTTAAACCATCCAAATTAGCTTCCATTTCTGCTTTTAAACCATCTATTTCATCTTCAATTGCTCTTCGTAAGATCGAAACTTGTTGCACTTGGTACCGTAATTTTGATATCTCATACTGTAACTCTTCCTCTTCATGCGTCATAGTATATATTTTTGAGGGATTAATGGGTATGGAATTATTTTTAGGAGGCATTTCAGAACCCAATACTGAAATATATGCTCAATAGGCCCTTGGAATCAATTCAAATTGATTCTTCAAACAAGACTTATGCAATTCGGAAAACAAAACACACCTTTTACTAGCTTTTAGGAGCTCGCTATTGAAATTGAATTATCTCTGTAATTGAAAATCTTCGATATCTCAAATTCAGCCCTGTAGTAGCCCTCTGAAGCTTCTTTCAAATGCCACAGGTCTGACCTAATTTGGATTCTCCAAGACAAATTTGTGTCCAATCTCCCACAATGACCTAATTTTGGACTGGTTCAATAGAGCGAACTTGTACGACTTGCCACGTGTCACTGTTTTGTTCTTTGTCTCTGAAATTGATAGCCAAGAAACTACAGGCCGTGTACTTGCGACCACTTTTGACGGCACTCCAATCCAATCTCCAGAGAGAGAGTTATTGAAATTTTCCCACGATCACCTCTTTGAGATGCAATTCAGGAGCCTGAAAAAGCACTACCTTCTGAGGATCAACATATAAAAATATTTGAGCCAAAGCGTGCAATTTTTGACCGAATTTCCTCGAGTTTCGACTTCGCACCATATGAATTCAAAATTAAGACCTTCGTAGAAATTTTTTATAGCGCAAATGCCACGATGGCACCTTGGGGCACAAGAAAGAGGCTAACTTCACGGATCATATCTCCGAAAATATTACGAACCAAACTACGAAATTTTTTGACGAATTTCTTCGGGATTTGACTTCGCACCATATGAATTTCATATTATTTGAACCTTCGTAGAAAATTAGTTATAAGCGAAAATGCCACGATGACACTTTTTGGGCAGTGAAACCTAGAATCAGCTAAAATGCAAATGTTGTGTAACCAACTCCGAAAATAGAAGAAAAGAGATATCAACGCCTTAGAAATAAGCCACTTGAGGGGGCAACCTCCAGTACATTCATGCAGATGAACAATTCTTGGATGATACAATTTACAAAACCTCCTTTCTATATATAGGAGTCCATGGGGCCATAATGTAATCCTAGTGTTCCACAATGTAATCCTAGCCGACCTAACAATAATAATGTAAGGGCACAATAATAACAATATGGGGGTTACAAGGGTACAATAATAACAATAATGAGGGCTACACTAACATAATAAGGGGCTACACTATTAATATAGGGACTTAACAATCAAAGTCTTAAAAATTATAAAATTATAAATTATTAGAAAATTAATTAAAAATAACTAAATAGAAAATCTTAATAATTATTCATTGTACATCTAAAGAATAAATTAAAAATATGATCATCATTGCATATTAGACTATTATCATTGATTCATTTATGAATTATCATTTGACATTTCTGCATTACAATTTAAAGTTATAAATCTAGATTCTAAAAGTAAATTACTAAATTGAATCCATCATTTGACATTATGCAATGTTCCATCCAAATTCATGAATCATCATTTGGCATGATGCAAGGTACATCTAAATTAAATTAATAAATTCATCATTTGACAATTGAAATTCATATTATGCAATGCACATAAACCTATACCATATGGGTTTAATATAATTTCATTTTTTAAATTTTAATATAATATAATTAACTAATTTAATTTAATTTTTAAGTTTTAACAAGTTTGATGTTTTAATATAGTTTAAGTCTTTCTATTTTGTTGTTTTTTTTAATTTGTCATATATTTAAATTTGTAATGTTTAATAAAAATTATTAGGAAAAAAATGGGGGGACACATATGTGTCCTCCCAGCGTCCCCCCGTCCCCCTTCAAGAGAGTCGCGTTTCGTTGCCCAACAAACATACCCCTAGAGTTTCCTCGAGTTTCCCCAAAAAGGGGACGTGGGGGAAACATTTCCCCACGAATTTCCTCGTCCTCGGGACGTGGGGAAGCAACGAGGCGCGTCCCCTACCCTGGGGGACGCGTCCCCGTGGAACACTGTTATTTAATGAAAGAAGAGTCCATTTTGTACTCAAACTCTGCCAAACAGAAAATATCCCTAAGAAGTCTCCAAGTGATGTAATCATATTTGAAATAGGTCTCTAAGGTGGAATTCGAAGCTAGCAAGGTGGCAAACCATTTGTATGAGTCCTCACTCTATAAATAGGCAAATGAGAGGATTAGAGGATGTTGATGGATGTTATATTGCAGACTACTATTGTAAATATTTTTATCAATAATATACAGTGGCAACAAATTGCTTTTTACCTATGATTCATTGGTATTCTTATGAGTGTTTGTCTTTTATGTTCTATTGGTATTCAGTATCCTAGTTGTTTGATTACTTAGAATTTATGGTCAACATGCTCTAACTTCCTTCAAACATCTAGTCTGCTATAAATGTTATGTTTCATCTGAATACACATGCCTCAGCTTCCATAAGAGAAGTTCATATGTCAATTGACTTTTTATACTGACTCCATATGCCCAATGGTAATTATTTGTTTACATCTTTCACCTGCACAAAAATACATTTAAAACCAATTTCAGAGTTAGCCATCTGTTGATCTTCATTTACCTAATATCATCTTTATCCTTAAGAGAACCCTCTCAGGTTGGAAAGGCTAAGTTCCAGTTAAAAGTAGGTTTGAAATAGTTACTCTGAGTTGACTGTTGAAGCAGCCCACCAGTATCAATTTAGTGATAACACCATGATTTCCCATAAGCTGGACAGATTCCTCATCAAGGAGGAACTAATTCAGCATCTAGGACTCTATAGGCTGTGGGTTGGTTCTGGGGGCATATCTGATCACTCCCCCATTTAACTTGAGATCACTGGTGCATCCCAAAAACTTGCCTCACCTTTCAAGTTCTGCTCTGTTTGGCTTCAAGATTAGGATTACATTAGAAAGGTCAACCATGCATGGAGAAGTGCACAACCTCAAAATGAACATTCATGTTCTTCCTTCTTTGCAAATAAATTACATCTTATTAAGAGGTTAACCATCGAGTGGGAAAAAGAAAAGAAAAAACAGAATGACCATGAGCTTGTTACGATTGAGAAGGAGATAGAACTACTTGAGGACCCCACTCATGGGGGATTCACGTCTGCTTCTGCAAAAGATCACCTCATTAAGTTGGAAACAGAGCGCCTAGAAATACTTAAGGACAGAGATGAAATGTGGAGACTCAAAAGCCACACTATCTAGATTAAAGCAGAGGATGAAAATACCAAATTTTCCCAACAATATGCCAGAGGCAGGAAGGCCATAAGTACAATTTGGGAACTTGAAAATGAGGATGGCTCAACTGCCTCAACTTTTGACCAACTCGCAAATATGGGCACCACTCATTTCAGTAACCTCAGAACATCACACTGGCTGAAACTATCAAGGTTGCTAGCCTTTTCCCTAGATATGTGGACTAGTATACTGCTGAGGAACTCTTTGACCCTATCACTATGGGAGAACTAGAGGTTGTCCTCAAGTGGTTTAAGAAGGATAAGAGCCCTGGACCTGATGGTTGGTCGATTGAATTCTACCTTGCTTTCTTTGATCTTCTGGGACAAGAACTATTAGAGGTGGTGGAGGAAACAAGGAAAACGAGGTGCATATATGATGTTTTTAACTCCACCTGCATTGTTCTCATCCCTAAGTCAGATCACCCTTCCTCTTTTAAGGACTTTCGCCCAATCTCCTTGTGTAACTGCATTTACAAGATCATTGCCAAAATCATTGCAAAGAGACTCAAGCCTATTCTATCAAATCATATTTCTCTTGAACAATTTTCTTTCCTGGAGAATAGACAGATTCATGAAGCAATCAGGGATTGTAATATTCCTAATTAGCTATGGCTAATTGGAATATTCGATTTTGCTCAATTTTGCCGTCTATATTTTATTCACAAATAAAAAGGTGAGTAGGGGAGACATAACTCACTTTAGAAATAGAAGTTCGCTCCCTAGTAGCACAACGTTGTAACTTAAGTGAGCCGAGGGGGCCAAGAGACCACGCTGAGAGGGGGCCCACGTAGACACATGGAGGGACTGCGCAGGCCAAGAGGGAGCACGTGGCAACGTTGGAGGAGGTGAGCATTAGGATTGAGAGGGGCTCATGCTATATAGAGGGGAGAGCCTCCTCATTTTGTTCATTCGTTGTTGATGATATTGAGCTGGTCGTTTTGACTTCTTGAGCACACTGGCTGTTTAGCCTGTCTATAGCACTGTTTAGTGCGTTGAGTGTCTCCGATCGGAGATCTCACCCTTAGCCCCGGGGGAGTTTGAGTTCTTGCTCGGGCAAGGTAGTTTCTTCGGCATTTTGTGGGAGGATTGGTGTTTGGGTTTTGTTGCGGAGCTGTGCATTCAGAGACTGCGCAGTCATTGAGAGGGAGGACGCAGTCCATTTCGGAGGAGTTCCGGATTGAGTTTCTTACAGGGGATTTGAGCCTGGAAATTGAGCAGAGGATCAACCTTTGCCTTTGGGAGGATTTTGGTGGAGTTTGAGGCCATATTTCAGTTGTTCCTATTCAACCTTTGCGCAGAGCCTTGGAGGGCAGCGTAATTCCCCAAGGGGGTGATTTTCGGGGGTCAGCCATTTCAGATATGGTTTCTGGGTTTTGTTGTGGTTGGTGAGTAGAGGAGGATTCCAGATTTTCAGCGCATTCCGACGAGGGGATCAGCCCCAAGTCATCAATTCAGTTCAGTAGTAGCAACTACACAGCAGTTTTCCAGCAGCTGGGACGCAATTCAGAGAGCAGCCATTTCTTGATATTCTGAGAGTATTTCTTCACTTGCCTTGAGCAAGTCTAGGTGCCATCACTCTGATCACCTATTGTACTTCATTATATTTCTCAGTATAATAAAATGGCTTAGCATCTTCTCTCTGTATTTCTGGATGATTTGTCGTACATTCTATCTATGCTATTGTATGTCTGTTTTACTACTATCTTTATGTATTTTCGGGCATTCTAGTTCTATACCACTTGGTGTATCTATCTCATACTCTTAGACAGAGTCTGGAAAGGGCCAGGTAGCCTCCAGATCTCACCCTCTTCACAGAGGTGAAATATCTGGTAAACGCCCTCCTAATCCATCTCTGGTTGGAGTTTGTTGTGTTTTAGAGATATCCCCAAAACGGGATATTACAGGGATGCACAAGAGGGACTACACTCTATGCACACAAAGAAGATCAAAGGTATGATCCTAAAGATTGATCTTGAAAAAGCATTTGATCAGACTAGTTGGCTCTATATTCGCATGCTACTCACTCACCTCGGTTTCCCTAATCTAGTTATCAATTGGATTATGAGTTGCATCAACTCAGTCTCTTACACTGTCCTCATAAATGGGGATGCAACAAATTTCTTCCATGCAGAGAGAGGCTTTAGACAAGGATGTCCTTTATCCCCACTTCTCTTCCTACTAGTTATGGAAGGACTGAGTAAATGCCTGATTGATGAAAGGGACAGAAGCAGGCTGAGGGGCATCAAGCTCACAAAAAACTGCATACTGACACACCTATTACTTGTGGACGATATCATTATTTTCATGAATGGATCCCTTGGAGACATAATGGTGGTCAACTCTCTTCTTCAATTATTTTGCAAAGCTACAGGTATGTCTTGTAATAACTCCAAATCTACTATCAACAGCCAAGGCTGCTCCCCACATGAATCTCACTATGCACAACAATGTTTTCCTTTCAACCCAGTCAGGTTCGAAGAAGGCCTAAAATACTTGGGATTTCATCTCAAGCCAGTCAACTACAAAGCAGCGTATTGAACCTGGCTAATTGCAAAGATCGATAAGAGACTAAATGCTACCACAGGTAGCTCTCTTGGGCAGGTAGACTAGTACTTATTAAATCAGTGCTGGAGGCCATCTCGATTTATTGGATACCAAAAGGCATACTCAATAGGATACTGAGAATCCATCGACGGTTTCTATGGAATGGTGCGAAGGAGGGTCATACTTTTTCTTGGACTAAGTGGGATCTTATCGCCCTCCCAAAAAAGTGCGGGGGGGGGGGTTGGGGCATAAAAGATCTACAAACATTTCCAAAGGCTTTGGCTGCAAAATTGGGTTGGCAGATCCTCACAAACCACGATCTATGGACTAGGGTTGTCACTCATAAATATATTCACCCTTTCTAACCAATTGATTGGATCAGGATAGGCCCATTGCATAGATCCAACATCTCTACAATCTGGAGAGCCATCCTGAACTCTATTGAACACATAAGAAATGGACTTGCATGGCAGGTGCGCTCTGGTAGGCATGTCCAAATTGGTTGTGATCCATGGTCTAGTTGCGGTAATGCTCATCTCCTCCCACCAGATCTCATCCAGTGTTTGAACAATGTTGGAATTTATACTCTCAACCAAGTGGCAGACCGGGATAACACAACCATTTTTTCACAAGGCTGGTTGACCCTCCATGACCTACACATTCATCAGCAATGGGAGGATCACTGGACTCTCTACCTAGCTGCACTGTCAGAATCACATGTTCGAATCACAGATAGAGAAGACGAAATCATTTGGGTGATCTCCAAACACGGAAAATATACTCCAAAGGAGGGCTATCTGCACATTTATGAAACTCAAAGACCTTTGGTTCAATGCTCGTGGTGGAGCCCATTTTGGAAACTCGAAAGTCCTGCAAAAGCAAAACTACTAATGTGGATTATTCTCTCAAATAAGATCCCCACAGGGGCACACCTACAACTGTGCTCTCACATTGGACCAACTAGATGTACACTTTGCAAACTCGCTGAGGAGGACACCGATCATCTCTTTCTAACCTGCACTGTCACACAAGCCCTCTGGACTAATATCCTTTCAACACTCAACCTTAATAGGAGCTGGGATGGTCACTCGGTTCTCTTGGCCTAGGATTCCTGGTGGCAATCCCCCAGCCCCCACAAACTCTGGAACCTCCCCACATTAATCTGCTGGGGGGTATGGATCACTCGCAACCGTGCCATCTTCCATGACATCCTTCCTTCTTGGAATACCACTACTGCACATATCTCCACTCTATATCACTTGATCCGTGGGCCTATTTTCAACAATATGGTTGAGGGGGGGGTGGAGAGTACTCCTGCACCTTACTGAACTACACTACTTCAAAGTCAAAATCGTCCTAGGTAGGGGAACGAACAATTATGCTGAGTTATCATGCCTTAGGGCCCTTCTACAATTTGCTCTCACTAAACACTGCAATCGATTACAGATCTTTGGGGACTCAAAAATCATCATTGATTGATTCAATCAACATTTTGCATGTCACGTGCACACACTACAAAACATATTGGATGAGGTATATCAACTCAAAACACAATTTGATCATATCTCATATCAACTTATTTACAGGGAGAGTAACAAAATTTCCAATTCACTATCCAAGGAGGCAGCACACATATTAAGGGACCATTGGGAGATCCAGGAACACAATGAGCATCAATTCTACCAATACTTCCATAGGCCATTTGAAGACATACAAAGACAAAGGGCAGAAGTGACATACTTTTTATAGATGATACTCATCACTATCTATTTTTGGCTACCATATATGAAAATTTCAATTTATCTTGTTGTATTTGTCTTTTCAGATGTATATACACAACAGTTATATCTACCAGACATTATACAAAACCAACATATCTAATTTAAACTTTTCAAAGATGTAATCTCTAATTAATTGTCTGCAGCCGCAAGCTGACATATCTGAATATGCAGAATGCATATACAACTTGTAATTTTCATATTTATAAATGAAAGTTATGATTTTTCTTGTGGAAAAAAAAAACCCTTTGATTCAAATACATTATTTTTTACTAATTTCTTTTATTACTCGACTATATTATTAATAAAATTTGAATCATTTTTAATTTCTATATAAGAATTTTAACAATTAATATTTTAATTCCCTAATAGCTAACTAACTTATTAACTAACTAATAACGTCTAGTTTTTAACGGCTAGTCTTCAACGGCTATTTCTGGGCATTGATGCATCCACACTATTTATTCACTAAGATCGATTATCTTTTTCACCTTGTCCCGAGGATGAACCACATTAGATGGTTCAAAATGTCGACCAAATCCCAATGATGTGATTAATTCGAAAGACATTTTTCTAAATTATCGATCACAAAAGTCTTAGATCTAACAAAGTACAATAAGTATTGACTCAAGTACAATTTATGAAGACCGAACCTAGTTACATTCTTCAACAAAGGGAGCATCTTTCCAAGCAAAGTGATACTCCTTTCAAGCAAATCAAGTCAAATCAAGATAAATCGAGCCTCCTATAAGCAAATTCAGCCCTTCTACAGTAGATGTTTTCACCCTAGAAACAAGTTGATGCCACTCTTGAGGGTTATTTGTAATGCAAAAAATATTTTTCGTTGTAAATATTTAGTCTTCGAGTTGTGGATGACAAGTCTAATCATTATTTTTGGTAGAAGGTTTCAAACTAGCCGTTAAAAAAATTATATAGGACTGGTCTCTCATCCCATTTGGGTTGTGTATTGTGAGATCATCATGCCATAATAATAACTTTTTGGTGCAAACGCTTGTCTTGTGGATTGATTTTTCTATTTTTCTTCTTCTTCTTGACCATGAAGACATTGTTCTCGATAATATTTTTGCATTTTTTCCAAATTATACAAAGCTTTTGAATCGATCCATTGAGGGGCTACATAGTCACATGGAAGAGAAAGGTTAGGGCACTAGCCCTGACTTTCTCTTTGTTGGATTAGGGTTATCAAAATCTGATTATTGGACTAACCCTTATTGGGGGTTTCCTCTTCAAGGACAAAATCCATTCTAATATCATAGTCGATCAATTGGTGGGAGGTATTTCAAAAGGAAATCGCTCCTAGTTGGATTTGGGCATTGTTACCCACCAAAAGTGGGTGACCCCTAGGAGAAACGTTTCAAATATTCATCTCTTCTAGCTAGCAGCCATCAGCCCCTAGTAGCGACCTTGTAGCGGATGTATCGTGTCATTCATATCTTTGCCACCTGCACCAATCATATGTTTCCTCGCCCATTTTTCAAGAGAACATGTTCGAAGGTGGGATTTTGATCAAAAGGTACTTTATTCATTTTGCAATCGGGTGCTTATGCTTGTTTGTATTTGGGCATTTTGACATGGATTATTAAGTAACATGGAAGAAAGAAGGGTCTTGGTCGCAACAGTCTTGTTCCCTCACCTTAAATGGGGGGTTAATATTCGATCCTAGTCTAGTGGTACCTCCCCTAATGGCCCATGGCTTTAGGAAGGGGCACTACATGGGAAACAATGATTGAGATAGCGTAGCCCGATTTATCTCTATTCCATACTTACCACTTTCCATCTTACATTACAAGTCCTTATTCCAGCTCCCTTGTTTGGGTCAAAAGACCATTGATTCACTGAGATTTGGCATCCGCACATCCTTATACCTAGGTAAGGCCTAGAAATGCACCCTCAGAGGTTGATTCGGTAAAAGTAAAAAGAAAGATCATATGACGGCCACAAGGAAAAACAAAAGAAAAATCAAAATGCAAAAGATGGTCAGGACTTGCAAATTAGCACATGGGAAAAATCCAAGCATGAGCTTTGCCTCTATTATATGGCCATCACCTAGTTCCTGGGCCAATGTTTCCCTATCCCATAGATGACAAAGAACCCGTTAGATGTCCCAACCCCTGATGGGCAATGAACAACCCCATCCTAAAGGGGGTGATAATTGTTATACATCATAAAAAGCAAGGACTCTTTCCTTGAGCTACAAGCAATAATATAAGGAAAAATCAAGAAAAAGTAAAACACAATATAGAGGGGTGGAAAAACAACAACCGAGGTAACTCATCCATCCATGATTTCTCCCTCCTCAAATTTATACACCCAGGATGAGTTATTCCATCATAGCCAGTCCCTTTGACCATGACACTTGGCCATGAAGTTTTTTCCCCTCTGTTCCATCATTATTCACTTAGCACCTATCGATTGAAGGATGGAACAAGGACATGTCACTTCCCCTTGGGGGTCGAGAACACTTAATAGGTTCGTCGGTTAACCACACCTACCTAGAGAGGTAACACCATTATATGACAGAGGCCCCAATTTTGAAAGAGAAGCCTCATTTGAAGTATAACTTTGCCTGTTTCTTATAATCTTGGTTCACTTAGATGCAATATTGATTAATATACCTAATGCTGAAAGTCGCAACACTGGATATTTGGTGTAATTGGTAGATGGTTCCATCTATAGGTCTCAACAACTTAATTGGGGTCCAGGTATTCCAGAAGGATATATTGACACCCATAGGTGATGTGTTGAGAGCCCATGGGACTCCGAGAAGTTGTGGATCATCATTCACAACCATGGGCACCTTCAGCACCCACAATGTTCCTACATTTGCTTTAATATCCATGGGATGATGCACTTGGACCACCTTGTCCTCAGCCAACTTAGTAGTGAATCATGATCACATGGTTTGGCAATCGATCCACGGCCTAGATGAGGTTTGTATCATGCCTTGAGACATGGGAGGGATAACACCATCTTCAATTCCCTCAATGTTGGAACAAAATAAGGCTTATTCATCACCTGGAGACCTGTGAGACCTAGTGTTGTGCCCCAAACACACGTGGGGGCTATAGGATGATTTTTAGATATATATAGGGGCCAATCCCTAGGCCTTGATTTTAAGAGCCCTCTACACTCGTCATGGCACCAGAGGAGCTCAACGCCAGCCTTAGAAGGGCCTATGGCAACATGATGTCAACATTTCGATCCTCTTGTTGGAGATTTTATTATATTTCACATTAGCTACAACATTGGCTTGTGACCTTGATTAGTGCTTACCCATTATTTTAATGTTTGGGGGGATTTCAGACATAAATAGAGATTAGTAGCACACACATATTACAGATGATTCATTTGTGATCTCTCATCACTTGGAATTTTGGCCCTCTTGAGCAATTCACACTTTTCTCTTGTGGAAAATTTGGAGTAATCATGATGCATTTTTACATTTGGAGTTGATTTGTCTATCTTTGGAGCTATTTTTTCGATGAATGGAATGGATTCTTTGCATGCTATCTTGTAAGTGTAACTAGATGCTAAAATTTTATCTCTTCCATGTCTAATGTATGAAATTTTGTTGATTCTAGTAATTGCAATTTTGCCCTAATTGGTTAAATATTTATTGAATGCTAATCTAGATGATCTATTGCATGCATTACTCATAGATAATATGTAAATGAATGTCATTCATGGTGAACTCTTTCGTAGCACACCCATGAAAAATCCATCTTCCACTGCATAGGTAATTATTGGAAATTTTCTTGCTAAGGCATAAAAATTTTGGCCTCCTTAGAAGCTCTTTGGCTGATCTAACGCATTAAGGACTTCGTATTCCCAAGGAACAAGGGACTGTTCCATTTGGTTGGTGATCACATCTTAATTTTATCCATATTTTCTCTCTCTCAGTTCAGCCCTTTCAAGGCTAAGTCACGAAACTATGGCTTGGTGTGAATCCCTAGGCAAGAGGAGTTTTGGTGGTTGGAGAACCTAAACATCAAGAGGATAGTATTTGCCACTAAATCTATCATTTTGTGGGCATCCACTATGAAAATTCCTAACTCCCGGAATCCTATTGCAGAAAACTAATATTACTTCTCCTACTTGATAAATTATACAAGTTATTTATTGTATTCTACAAGTAAATACTTAAGCAAATACACTGCAACCTTCACTTAATAAACTACGGAAAATAAATGTGGAAACAACATATGAGCAAGAAAATTAGACACACATTACGTCGTTATTTTTTGACTAAGTCCTCGGAAAAACCCAATGCGGGAAAATCGGTGCTGCAACTGAGGGTTTGTATTATTAAGCAGAAGTTTCTGGATACAAATGGATGCCCAAATTTGGCTATCCACAGAGAATCTGACTGACAGAGAATTAGTGAGGATTACCTTACACTAACACTTGAGATCCGGACCATCCGGTACTGACCCAACACTGAACTAGACAGCCCCACGCTACCTCTGCACTGATTTGTGTCACTTTGGTTGGGGTTTGCGTCACCTCCTTCTGTTGGTCGTTTTGCTGGCTAGATGCTAATCCTCTGCCCCTCTGGTATCACACCTCGACACTCTCGCACTGGATTTGATTGATCCTCAGCAAAACTTCAGATCTCCTCAAGGCTTCAGCACTCTGCATGGCACTGCGCTGCCCAGCGTAGCCCCTACGCTACCTCTTTTGCCTCCTCTTCTTTGCCTTCTCTGTGATGTATTTCCCACATAGGAAAGGATCTTCCAACTGGAACTATCACTGCCCCTCACTACAATCGAATCAACTTGATGATCTTCTTTGGCTGCTCTGCGTTGCTCACTTGAGAAAATCAATCTCTAGACTCACTCGGTGTGTCTTCCAAATGCCCATCAAAGTCCTTATAATCTTCTCGTTGGATAACCAATAGCCTAGATTAAAACATAATTGATGACTTAGATCATATTGACTCGATCTCGGTCTTTTTCTAGAAGTTTCACACCGATTTCTATTAATATACTTTAATTATTTTAATTCCCTAAGTTTAGACTTAGGCTCCCATTAATAATAATTAATTATTTTAATAAAACCCCATCTGAGTGGAATTTCCAAAAACGCTTCCTAGGTATTTTGGAATACACGTGTCTAAGATTTGAGACTTAGACCACATCCGATGCTACCAGAAATCAACACTCCCTCTTAGCGAGGAATGTGCACTATTAATACATCCTGCTGAAGCATCACCTTGACTTCGTAACATCTCCCTCTGCGTTGCTGATGCCTGACACTGTTTCCCATCAACCACTGCGATGCTGCATCTATGTTGTTGCTAACCCTACATACTACTTTCAACTGCATCTGCACTGCAACTCTATTGTTGTTGCTGCAGCCGAAAAACATCCAAAATTACTGAACTAAGTGCTCAACATGATGCATCTAATACTGAAGATTTGACTGCTGCTAGTCTCTGCGTTGACCCTCTGAAGTTGTTGCGCTACCGCTGACTCTACGTTGTGCCTTGTTGCACTGCTGCTGACTCTGCGTTGTGCCTTGCTGCATTATTGCCAACTTTGCTATGCATTGCTCAGACTCTGGCGCTCTCTAGCCACTGCGTTGTCACTTCGACACTCCTCTGCACCAACTGACACTTGTCCATCCTGTTACTTGTGATTTGGGCTCCTATAGCAAGGTATTTATCCATGAGGTGGACTTCTCAAGGATCTTGTCCAACTGTAGTTCTTTCGAACTACAACTCTAGATCACCCCAATTCTCCCCTGCAGATATGTGGGAAATCATGGCGAACTCCTTGTCGATCCTTGCAGTTGCTACTTGCAGATCATTTTTCTCGTCCTTGTCCTTCTTCTTGAGAGGACACTGTGCAGTGTAGTGACCCATCTCACCACACCGAAAACACTTGATCTTTGAGACATCCTTCTTCTGCCTCTGCTGTAACTACTTCCCCTTGGATGTAAGGGCTACATTCTCTTTCTCCTCCTTGGGCTTCGACCCACTGTTGCTGTTGCTGCCATCAAGTTTTCACTTGATCATATCTCGCCTCATCTCTTCCTGTTGAAGAGCGGCTCACATTTGTTCCCAATCAGACAACCTTTCTCTACCCCAAATGCTCTGGACAAATACTTTCCATTCATCTGACACAAATTTTAGAGCCAATCTGACCATCTCGGTGGCCTGAGGTGCTGATTCGACAATTGCCAACTGATCTCTGGTTTCTTGAAGCTTTGCAAGGAATGGATCAATGCGTTCTCCCTTCTGCATCCTCATAGATCACATATTCTCGTGCAAGTACATCTCCCACTTCTCGGAAGATCCTTGATACAAAGTAGCTAACGCATCCCACATCTCCTTGGTCGTCCTTTGCCAATGATGTGACATACTACATGATCCCTCACTTTGATGAGGATCAAACGGTTAGCCTTCGCCATATTCTTCTTGTAGGCTTTCAATGAATCTGCATCTATGGGGACAACTACCACATTCTCGATAAAGGCCTTGAGATCATGCTCATCTAACAGATAAGTGATCCTTGCTTGGCAGATCACATAGTTGGAGGCAACCTCCAACCGGTCTTGATCTCTTAGACTATTTGCTGCCATCTCTTCCATTTGAAAAATGTTGAACTGCTCTTGCTCTCTCCTCTGCGCCGCTGCTAGGTTTTCCTACGCACTCCCTGCAGGAGTATGCAGATTTTCTCCTCGCTTGCTGCTCAGAAATTGAGAATTAGAATTCCTTGGCACGAAATTCTTAGAGGAATAAAATTCCCTCAAACAATGTCTTCTTCCTTATTTTGGCGCTTTTCTGCCCACAAAAATGTTGCAGAAAATTGCATCCCACAAAAAACTGTTCTGCACTGAAGCTTCTGCTACGCTGCTGCCTCTTCCACTGACGAATCACAAACTGGAAAGTCATACCTCTCTGTCGACTCACTCAAAGAGAGACTTCCTTGCAAATCTTGCCCTCCTGGCTTGGAGTGCACAATCCCTTGGGGATTCGATCTGCTGCATACGCAGATATTCGATTTCCCTCTTTCTTTTCAACGATGAGTTCTTCCAATTTGTTGTTTTTCTTCACTTGCAGTGCTTTCATACCATGTGAAAATTCCTAACTCTCAGAATCCTATTGCAGCAAACTATTACTTCTCCTACTTGATAAATTATACAAATTATTTACTGTGTTCTACAAGTAAATATTGAAGCAAATACAGTGCAACGTTCACTAAATAAATTGCAGAAAATAAATGCGGAAACAAGATCTGAGCAAGAAAATTAGACACACATTACATTGTTATGTTTGGACTAAGTCCCCGGAAAAACCCAATGCGGGAAAACCAATGCAACGACTGAGAGTTTGTATTATTAAGCAGAAGTTTCTGAATATAATTAGATCCCCAAATCTGGCTATCCATAGAGAATCCGACTGACAGAGAATTAGTGAGGATTACCTCAGACTAACACTGGAGATCCGGCACTAACCCAACACTGAACTAGACAACCCCACGCTACCTCTGCACAACCTCTACGAAGATTTGCATCACTCTGGCTGGGGAATGCGTCACCTCCTTCTGTTGGTCGTTTTGCTGGCTGGATGCTGATCTTTTGCCCCTCTGGTCTCACACCCCGACACTTCGGCACTGGATCTGACTGATCCTCAGCAAAACTTCAGATCTCCTCATGGCTTCAGTGCTGCCTCTATGTGGCACTACACTACCCAACATAGCCCCTATGCTACCTATTTTGCGTCCCCTTCTCTGCCTTCTCTGTGATGTATTCCCGGCTCAGGAAAGGATCTTCCAACTGGAACTATCACTGCCCCTGACTGCAATCGAATCAACTCGGTGATCTTCTCTGGATGCTCTGCGCTACTCACTTGAGAAAAGATATCTAGACTCATTCAATGTGTCTTCCAAATGCCCATCGAAGTCCTTATAATATTCTCGTTGGATAACCAATGGCCCAGATTAAAACATAATCAACGACTTAGATCATATTGACTCGATCTGTTAGGGCCCTATATTACTAGTATAGTCCCTTATTATTGTTATTGTAACCCCTTTATTGCTATTGTTGTACCCCTGTAACTCCAATATTGTTATTATTGTGCCCTTACATTATTATTATTAGGTCGGATAGGATTATATTGTGATCCCATGGACCCCTATATATAGAAGGAGGTTTTGTCATTTGTATCATCCAAGAATTGTTCATTTATGTAATGTATTGGAGGTTTCCCCCTCAAAGTGGCTGATTTCTAAGGCGTTGATCTCTCTTTTCTTCTATTTTTGGAGTTGGTTTCATAACATTTGGTATCAGAGCTTTGGATTCTAGGGTTTCATTGCTCCAAACAAGTCATCGTGGCATTTTCGCTATCTTTTTTTCTACTAAGTTTCAGAAGCTAAAATTTTTACAGAGAGAAGTCGAAATCCTGAGGAACGTCTTGTAAAAATTTCAGATATTGGTTCGCAATATTGGAGGAGATAGGATCTGTGGTAGGGTTGTTTCAGGCTCCCAACTTTCATCTCAAAGAGGTGACCGTCGGAAAATCGTCATAACTCTCTCTCTGATCATCAGAGTGGAATTCTGTAAAGAGTGGCCGCAAGTACACAGACTGTAGTTTCCTGTGTATCAATTTCAGTGCTGAAGGAGGAAACAATGACACGTGGCACGCCGTACAAGTTCGCTCTACTGAACCAGTCCATAATTAGGCCATTGTGGGAGATTGGGCATAACTTCGTCTTGAAGAATCCAAATCAGGTCAGACCTATGGCATCTGAAAGAAGCTTCATAGGGTTACTATAGGGCCAAATTCCATATATTGGAGATCTGCAATCACAGAGATACTTCAGTTTCATTATCGAGCTCCTTAAAAGCATGAAAAAGGTGTGTATTTTTTTTTTTTTCGAATTGCATAAGTCTTGTGTGAAAAATCAGTTTGAATTGATTCCAAGGACATATTGTCGAATAGATATCAGTATTGGGTTCTAAAATGCCTCCGAAAAAGAATTCAACACCCATTAAGCCTTTAGAAGGCTCTACTATGACTCATGAACAAGAAGAACTGCAACATGACATGTCAAAATTACAAGAGCTAAGTGCACCAAATTTCGCTCTCGCAAAGAGCAACACAAAGTGAAATGGAAGTTTTAAAGAAAGGTGTGGAAGCTAAGATAGATGACATGGAAGAGAAAATGAAAGACAACATGGAAAACATGAATAATGATCTAAAAGCAGACATGGAAGGTTTGACAAAGTTGATACAATAAATGTTTCCTAATGGCAAAAAGATAGTAGAGGAAACTCATGATGAGAACAAAATAAATGTTAATCGTGATTTTATAAACTCTCATGTTGGATGGAAGAACCACCATATTCCAAAGATGGATATGAGGAAGTTTGATGGCAAGGATCTCATAACATGGATACTACAGATGGAGCAATATTTTGATCTCAATAATGTGCAAAACACACAAAAGGTACGCATTGCAACTTTACATTTAGAACAAAATACGTTTGTATGGTATCGATGGCTTTGCTCCCGTAAAAAAATTGTCACTTGGTCAATTTTTACGGAGGAAATGATAGCACATTATGAGGATACAAAGAGCAACACCTTCTTTAGCCAATTGATAAATCTCAAACAAAAGGGTTTAGTGGGGGAGCACATTGAGGACTTCAAAAATTGAATATAAGGGTAACTGATATTCCAGAGGAACACAGGATTGATCTCTTCATAGGTACTTTAAAGGATAACATCCAACATGAAGTTCGCGTTTTGGAACCTGATTCATTGGAGAAGGCATTCAGATTGGCAAGAAAAATTGAATGTAAAATTATGGCGACAAGGAAGCCTACCACTCACTTCTATAAAGAAGGAAGTGTTGCTACGCCTAGATTTCCACAACCTACAAGGTTGACACCACAACAATTGAAAGAAAAAAGAGCAAAAGGGCTTTGCTACAGTTGTGATAGAAAATACACTAAAGGTCATAAGTGTGCTGAGAAGAAATTATTTTACATAGATTGTGAGGAGGAAGAAGAAAATGAACAAGAAGAGGATATACACCAGGAACCAGCCCTAGAAGAGGAAGAAATGAATCCGACCATATCGTGTAATGCACTGGCAGGAATTACCACTCCTCAAACTCTCAAGATAGAAGGGCATATCAAGAAGAAAAGGGTAATAGTGTTGATTGATTCAGGTAGCACCCATAATTTTATTCATTGTAAGGTAGCCAAGGAATTAAATTGTTTCCTATACCCAGCACCAGAATGTCAAGTGATGGTTGCAAATGGAGGAACTATAAATTGCTCTGGAAAATGTCATAATATTAAGCTAACCATGGGGGAATATGTATTGAATAGTCCAATGCTTTCCATTCCAATGGGAGGTGTTGATGTTGTACTAGGAGTACAATGGTTGCAATCTTTGGGGACGGTATCTTTTAAATTTCAAGAACTTTTCTTGAAATTTTTTTCGGAAGGAAAGGAAGTCAAATTAAGGGGTATCGCAGGGAAGCCGGAAAAGATAATAAGCTATATGTCATGACAAAGCTTCTGAAGAAAGAACAACGAGGCATAATTACACAATTATGCTCACTAGAAATTCCATAACAGAATTAAAGCCATTAAGGAATGGAAAGTCCCCACAACCATAAAGTAGTTGTGAAGATTTCTCAGGCTAACAGGGTATTATCGCAAGTTTTTTAAGAATTATGGGCGAATAGCAACACCTCTAACAACATTATTGAAGAAAGATGCATTTTCATGGACTCCTGAAGCAACTAAGGCCTTTGAACATCTTAAAGAGACAATGTGCCTAGCACCGGTCTTAGCTACGCCAGACTTCACAAAAACCTTTATTGTGGAATGTGATGCCTCAGGAAATGGAATTGGTGTTGTTTTAATGCAAGAAGGAAGACCCATTTCTTTTGAAAGTCATTCAATCAAAGGAAAGTATTTACAAAAGGCTATTTATGAGAAAGAAATGTTGGCAATACTACATGCACTAAAGAAATGGAGACCTTACCTAATGGGAAGACACTTCAAGGTAAAAACTGATCATGATAGTCTTAAACACTTTTTGGAACAAAGACTATCTTCGGAAGAGCAGCAAAAATGGGTCACAAAGATGTTGGGTTATGACTTTGAAATAATCTACAAAAAAGGAAAGCTTAATGTTGTTGCAGATGCACTCTCAAGAAAGAATGAAGAGGTGGAAGCATTGCTTTGTGCCATTTCTATTATCAAACCAGATTGGATAACTGAAGCAAGAGATGAATGGAAGAAGGACAAAGATGTATGGATACTCATTCAAAAGTTGCAGCAAGATCCTAGTACATCTGATACATTTAGTTGGAAAAAGGATTCCTTATGGTACAAAGATCGCTTATATCTTTGTAAGAATTCCCAACTAAAACAAAAGATTCTTCTGGAATTGCACACTTCTCCTTTGGGAGGACACTCAGGATTTTTAAAAACTTACCACAGGGTGAAGAAAGAATTTTTTTGGGATGGCCTTAAATCTGATATTCGAAAGTTTGTGGCGGAATGTTTGGTTTGCCAGCAGAATAAAGTGGAAACAATTAAGACCCCAGGACTTCTACAACCTTTATCCATTCCAAGTCAACGTTGGGGGGAGATTTCAATGGATTTTATCACAGGTTTACCTAAGTCTGAAGGAAAGAGTGTCATCATGGTGGTAGTTGATAGGCTTACCAACTATGCACACTTTGACAGTATCTGTCCATTTCCGTGATACAATTTCTCTTTTGTACATTTATGGAAACAATTAAAAGCTAGAAACCCTAAAATTATTGTATGGCGTATTAAAGATCCCATTTTTTGCACTAGAAGTTTTGAATGATCCTTTCATGTTTGGGTACTCAATAATCGCAGCTCATCCTATCATCCTCAATCAGAGTGAATCCATTGAGATAGTGAATAAATGTTTGGAAGGATATCTTTGTTGTTTTGTGTATACGATAGTAATAAGCAAACGCAATGGAAATTCGACGGTTACCTGCGCTAAATGGTGGTGTAACACTTCACTTCATCTTTTACTTAGTGAGCCCATTTATGGCACGATAAGAATGTAGCACCGTCATCACATGTGCAGCGAAAATTCTAAGGTTCAAGAAGTGGAAGATCACATCGAGCATCAACAAGAAGTTCTCCAACTCTTAAAGGATAACCTAAAGTTGGCACAAAATCGAATGAAACAACAGGCAGATCAACATCGCAGCGAGACAAGTTTTGATGTAGGAGACTGGGTATTTTTACGTCTACAACCATACAAACAAATGTCCCTCGAGCAAGCTAAGAAGGATAATAAATTATCACCAAAGTACTATGGTCCTTACAAGGTGTTGCTAAAGATTGGTACTATGGCATACAAATTGGAGCTTCCTCCTTCTTCGTGAGTGCATCTAGTTTTCCATGTTTCATGCTTAAAGAAGGTTATAGGTGACATTAAGCTTCTGAATAGCGTTGGCCTGTGAATGTGAATGATTGAAATCTCTCTTGACATATAACGCTCCATATTGCCAGACATTTCTGCCATATCGGAGCCGTGGACCTTCTTCTTTGGAGCTGGGCGAGTCCTTAGCAGATTCTGGGCTGAGTTTCTTGCTCACAACTGGGCCAAGTTCCCTCAAATAAAACTGGTACGATTTCTGGCAAGTTTTCTCCTTCATTCTTGTTGAGTGTGACCATTATTGGAATTGTGGGACAGTGTTTTGAACCAATAGAAATCCATTGTGTGAGAGCTAGGGGAGTTTCCTTGAGGAGAGCTGCTAAAACCAAGGTCACTTTGTGGAGCAGATTTATCAGGTTCCTCTGATTCATTTAAACCTCAGTTTATTTGTACAGTGAATTTAATGGGACTATTTTAGCTTGTTTTTATTATGACAGAAATTATATATCAATCTAGCAGAAGACTGAAATGATTTTCTGCCTAGAGGAGCCGTGGTGTTGCGGAATAATTGTGTTAATGGGGTTGTGGTATTATTGTATTAATGATGTTGCGACATTACTGTATTAATGGTGTTGCGGTGTTGTGTTATTGATAAGTGGCTGCATGTCGACACCCGACTGCAACTATTGGTGCCACTGTCATTCAAAGTTTGCAGCTCCCACATCACTGTCACTCCCACAACATTGACCTCGGCCCTTTGGCCCTCGACCATGCACCTCACACCCCTCCCACTGTGCGTTAATAATCATACAACCTCCCACTATGCATTATACTACCTCAACTCCTCAGTTTATCCTCAGGTTAACACCGACACCAATTTGACTCTCCCACAGTTGTCCGGTTCCCGACTCCTACGCATTGTTGGCTCCGTCCCCTACGCCTCCTCGCCTTCTACCTTCACGGGCCCCTCCACCTTCCTCCGCTCACCTGTCGGGTCTACTCCCTCACAGCCGGCTCACCTCCTGCCTCTCCTACACCTCCCGCCGACCCTTCCTTTCCCGCTGCTCGACCGATCACCATCCCGCTCTCTCAGACCCACCGCCTAGAACTCTCGAATGCTAATTTCTCGAGCCCCACGGTGAGCGCAGAGCGTGGGAGGAGGAGGGGGAGTGAGCTACTAGGCCAAGTTTCTCTTTGGGGCAAAATCAATCAGATAAGAGTGCTGAATCCCATTCATTATAAGGGGATCAAATTCCTCACATTCTAGGGGATGAGTTATGTACTAGATTGGGTTGTTGCTTGTAATTCTAAGAGGCTCAATTCACTGTCAAATCATCATCTTTAGCTTAGATTATTGAGAGCACGAGATTTGCTATTGGAGGTCAAAGTCAGTTTGGGAGCAACAGAGCATCATATTTTAGAAGTCCGAACTTCTTGTAGAATTCGATTTGCTGAAGATTGAAGTTAATTCGCTGAAAAAGTCAAAATTATTATGGGGTTTCTGAAGATGTGAACCAGTGGAGATATTGAAATTATGATAGAATGAAGTGAAGTGCGTGTTTGCAATTCCAATCAAGCTTTTGCAATTTCTCCAAATTGATTGGTAATTTATTCAACCATTTTCAATTCATTGGTAATTAGTTCAACCATTTTCAATTTTAAAATTAAAAAATGAAGGAAAAAAAAAAAAAAAATGCTAAAATTGTAGTAGACATTTTGAAGAGCACTGATTGAAACCAAACTGAAAAATATTCGCAATTTGTTTACATTGTAAACGGGTGTAGTATCGGTTGAACCCGACACCCTCATTTATTTAACTTTGAGTTGTTGAGAAAATGGCCAAAATCACTGATGCATTAGAGTTGTTGAATAACCTCATTCATTCCAATGTTGATGATATGATAAAAATGAGCAAGAATGCTCTTTGTAACATTCAAAGTTGTTTTCAAGATGCAAAAAAATTAGGTTTTAGGTTGTAGAATCTCGGCTCATCGGGTAAACTTCGGCCCGGTCACCATTACGAGCACTGTTGCCAACAAAAAAAGATTTAGAAGAGACTCTACGAAGAAAAGAAAATCGAGGTGCGATTCAGTTCCTTTCGGTTTTCATACACCGAACGGTTTCGCACGGTCCCAGTGACTCGGCCATGTCAAGCCCCATCATCGGGACCAGCTGGAAGAGCTTGTCCACAACAAGCACCGAACTGGTCTTGGATATGACAAGGATGTGTCCTTTCATATTCCGGACTACACCAAGCCCATCATATTTCAGAGTGCCGGATTCCTGTATGACAGTTCACCTGCAGCTGTTCGAGATCCTGCTCCACTTCCACAACAGATTTTAAAATGCCAACGCTGTGATCGAGTTGGCCATATGAAGAATCATTATTTTTTTGATATTATCCATGCAAGCACTGTGGTCGGCACAACCATTCTTCAGACAGATGCTTCAGAAACAAGCCTCCTGCAAGAACAAAGATTCATCTTGGATGGATCACTTCTTGGCAATGGGCATCAGCAGCCAAGAAGATGTTTAAGACACATGTCAGAACTTGTTCACGGATATTGAGTAAACTTGCAGTTGAGTTTTCACCATCATTTCACCTTGTCCCTGACAGGGGGGAAAATGGTGGTCATGTACAAGCTTCGACGTCAGATCAAGCGAGCCTGAGCCACAATCTCTCATTCCATGTTCAGAGTTGTAACCAGAGACATAGCAGTTCAAGCGAGCCTGAGCCACAATTCGTCATTCCAGATTCAGAGATGTAGCCAGAGACACGGATGCCCATGAGCATGCCTTTGGTTGGTGGACAACCTTAAACCATCATCTTTGGTTGGTGGACAGCCTTAAACCATCACAGGTTGTAGACCTCCCTTCTTTTAGGTTGAAGGTCTCCCTTTCATATATGAGGGATCCTCTAGCAGAAGCCTTCAGCTTCTTGCCAGCTTTGGTTGAGTTCCAGGAAATGCTTCAAGCATTCTAGTGTTGTTGGTAATCCTTAAACCATCACAGGTTGTAGACCTCCCTTCTTTTAGGTTGAAGGTCTCCCCTTTTTTATGAGGGACAATTCCTCTAGCTGAAGCTTTCAGCTTCTTGCCAGTTTTGGAAGAGTTCCGGGAACTGCAACAAGTATTGCGTTCGAGTGTTGGTGGTCATCCTTAAACCACCTCTTTTTGCCAACATTTCAGAGAGTTGATTCAGCCCAAGTGCTGCCATGTATACTTTGCAGATTTGTATTACAACTCTCTTCTTGGACTCACACATACCCCTTCGGATTAAGGGGGGGAATGTTGGAACACCTAATCCTTCATGGGTAGGTGTGGAATGCGAAAAGTCACAATGGAGTGCAAAGTGACCTTGGAATGTGAAACCAAGAGTCACACCATTGTACTATAAATGTACATCATGTATAATGGAAAAATATGAGTGTTGCACGCTTATCCTTCATTGTGTGTTGAGTTTCTTGTTGTGTGTGTGTTTATCTTTCTCATACACCATGTGTGTGTTTAACATTTCCAAAACTTGATGAGGAAGGAAAAATCATATTGGAACTTGAAGCAGTCACGGAAACAAGAACTCGACAGCTACGAAATCAATCAAATTCAGAGTATCTCATCAAGTGGAAGAACTTACCCACTGAAGATTCTACATGGGAGGATGAGAATTTTATACGGAAGCATCCGGAGCTACTCAAGCGTTGAGGACAACACTTTTTTGAAGGAGAGGGCATGTTAGGTCCCTATATTACTAGTATAGTCCCTTATTGTTGTTAGTATAACCCCCTTATTGTTATTGTTATACCCTGTAACCCCAATATTGTTATTATTGTGCCTTTACATTATTATTGTTAGGTCGGGTACGATTATATTGTGATCCCATGGACTCTTATATATAGAAGGAGGTTTTGTCATTTGTATCATCCAAGAATTGTTCATTTATGTAATGTATTGGAGGTTGCCCCCTCGAAGTGGTTGATTTCTAAGGCGTTGATCTCTCTTTTCTTCTATTTTTGGAGCTGGTTTCATAACACGATCTCTGTCTTTTTATAGAATTTTCACACGCAGTTCTATTAATATACTTTAATTATTTTAATTCCCTAAGTTAGACTTAGGCTCCCATTAAAAATAATTAATTACTTTAATAAAACTCCATCTGGGTGAAATTTCCCAAAATGCTTTCTGGGTATTTTGGAATACATGTGTCTAAGCCTCCCTGCAAAATTTGAGACTTAAAGCACATCCGATGCTACCAGAAATCAACGTCCACCTCAATTTCATCCATAAATTTCCTTGCCTTAGTTTCTTTCCCAAGAGGGAAACCCTAGTTCTCCTTCCTTCAACTTAAGGGCTTCCTTGAAGGTCTCACGAGCCTTGGCTTAGCTAGTATACATTATAAGAAACATTTTCTCCTAGCCTTGACCTTTGGATGCTCCAACACTCATCAAATTTATCAAACCCTCAGTCTTGTGCCCTTATTTCTAGGTCTCCTCATAGAAAGCAAATTGCTTCCTTGTGAAACCTTGAACCCAAATTGTGTCTTTCTTAAGGAGTTTCTAGTGAGATAACTTCACATATTAACCCTAGAATACCTTATAATAAGTGATCCCTCTCCTACCGGGACTTCCCATTGATTGAAGTCCGTAAAGAGCAGGGGGATTTGGCTATGGTGATAGTGGGCCACTACCCCATTGTTGCTTCTTGGTTTAGCTTATGCTTTGTAGGGTTTCCCTCTCCAAGGCCTAAATTTTGCGACAACATGCACCTATATGTCATCTTAGACTAGAGTGACAGTGACTAGTCTTTCAACTCCAAACTCATTTCTTAGTCCAAAAACACAAGAGTGCTTTAGAAGGGTTTTGATCGCAATCAATTTGCAAGGTCAAGATAAGCCTCACCTCCCTCAACACCTATTTAAAAAATCCCAATCCTTTTCCCAATTTCTATTGTATGAAATACAAATATATTAAAATTCAAAAAATATAGATATACAAAAGCATTTCACTAGCCTCAAATTAATTTGTCTCTTGGGTTATGCTTGAATCTTCTCCAGTTGGCCCATAAAAAGTACAACCTGCTTAGCTTGTGTAGAAACGTTTACCTAAAGTCAACTAAAGGTGTTATCCAAGGGTTTTACAAATTTGCAATACAATTTATAGTAGTAGATTTGAGAGGTAAGTGAAACCCTTACTCAAGGGTTTGATCCTTGTTACAACTCAAATTAGCAACGTTGGCAAGGTTCAACCAACACTGCTAGACAATAGGCACTATCAGGAGTACGCCCATTCACCTCAGTGTATTCTTCTCGCTTTAAGGTCAATTCTCACTTAATGCCGTGGGTTGTATCCCTACACACAACTCAACCAAAGAAATGATAGAACAATGCCTAAATGAAGTATAATGAAAGAGGTAAGAGTTAGTTAAATCACCAAATTCTGATCTGATTTATGATATAATAACAAATTAATATTGCAGACCAGTAGTGGGAAATTACTCAATATGCTAGGAAAATGATCTTGAAACACCACAAATTGGGTATGAAAGCTTCTTACCTCAACACAAGACAAAATAGAGTTGTTATACCTATTCTATATGTGAAAATTTTTGAATATTACTTATGGAAAAACCATACTGTTAAATCTGGTTATACTTCTCCTACTTAAACAAGTTATTAATTTGAAATATTTAGCATTGACATCGAAGTAAACACATTAACAGTCTACACAAGACAAATCTAAATTGAATACATGCACAATGACAAAGTGACACAGGATTTTTTGGACAACTGTCCCTGGAAAAACCCAATGAGGGAAAACCAATCTTCTGGCTACTGGAGGGTTTATATTACTAAGTAGAGTCTGAGTACAACAAATCTAGGCACCTTACTGGTTAACCCAACAGAGAAATAAAAAATCTACAGCAATACCTCTGTTCTGGAGACAGGAAAACTGACTGATTCACACCCTCAAACAGGATTTTCAGAACTCAGCCTCTTTCTATCTTCAGAAACCCCAGCGCTACTTTGTAGCCCTTTGCGTAAGCTCTGCTAGCCTGCGTGTCCCTCTACACTGCTCAAGAGAGGCCTGCATAACCCCAGACTAGGTGACGCAATCCCTGTGCTACCCTAGTTGGGCCAGCATAAGCCCTGATAGCCTCCTGCCGCCTTTGCGCTGCCCCTTTTGGGCCTACGTAACACTGAAGCTCTTTGCATTGCACAGCTACTGCTCCCTTTGCGTTGCTCTGACTGTTGCTTCCTCTGCCTCTTGCTAACTCTTGGCTCTAGGATCAGATCATCCCCTTAGCCAATACTACCCCTCGCTACAATTGAAACACTTTTGGAAATTCTTAGCAAACTATGCCTTAGAATTCTAGCTTAGTCTCAGTGCTCTGCCTCTGTGTGTGTTCTCCAACTGACCCCAAGCCTTTCCTTTATACTTTTCTCGTTGGGAAACCAACGACTGTGATGTAATCTTGAATCGATGGCTAAGATTAAAAGAAAGCTTGATTCGTGTGACTTAAATCATTTCCATCACATGTTTAAATTAATTACCTTTAATATTTTAATTTTCCTAAGTTAGACTTAGGGTCCTTAATTAAAAATATTAATTAATTGATTTTCTCTTAAACAGGATGTAATTTCTCAAATCCCTTTCTAGGTCTTGGAGATCTCATGTACTCTAGTCCCTCCACAAAATTTGGGAGCTAGAGCACATCCGAAGCTACCCTAACACTCAAAATCTCAACACTATATGGCTGTAAGAAAACATAATACTTGATGCTAAGACTTGTAACTTTAATATTTATGAAAAGTGTAGCAGGCCAACAAGTAAAGGGCCACTTCAGGGTCCTGAAAAAAACCTTTAGTGCACCTAAGACTCAACAGAATTTGTTGGAGATGTTAGTACTTTCAAAGATGCAATGTTCTTTTTTCTGGTATTCCTTATGACATCGTTAGGATGAACTTTCAGAGTTGGGGGCAAACAAGTCGCAAGTGCAGGTTAGCGTCATTAGAAGGCCCTGGGGGCTTTTGGAGGTGTTTTGAGGAGTCTTATGAGGTGCGATGGCATTCACTTGGTATATGCCACCATCTGCACAGTTTGCCTTTCACTCCGTT
Organism: Pinus albicaulis; assembly: GCA_034641835.2. Taxonomy (NCBI): domain Eukaryota; kingdom Viridiplantae; phylum Streptophyta; class Pinopsida; order Pinales; family Pinaceae; genus Pinus; species Pinus albicaulis. Next base: position 6,819,631 of record CM076575.1, on the reverse strand, counting down.
TCATTTCGACAACTTTCAGAAAATTGAGTTATTAATGGGCCTAACTCAATTTATTACGCCTAAGGTGGCATTTCAGGAAGAATTCTCGACATAACACCTTAGTGTAATAGCTCGTTGAAACCAGAATGAGAAAATCTATAAGATGGGATGGCTAGGAGTGATTTTCAGTGGCCTGAGGAGGCATGGTGTCCAATTGACCATTTTCCCACATTAAAAAGAATATTTTATTTAAGGGAAATGTGCTCAATGATTAAAATGATAATAAAATAGGAGCTTCTAGAGGAGTCCATCATATCTATAAAAAGAAGAGGAAGGGCCATTAGAGAGCATCTTGGATTTGATATTGCTACTTGTATGTGAGGTTGAGAACCGGGTTCTCTACTACATTGGTAGCCCCAGGACGAAAACCCTCGGGTGATTTAGAGAGATTGTGCAAGTACCCATCTCCCCTTGGTGAATTCATCTAGAATTTACATGAGAGCTTAGCATAGGTAATTTAGTTCAATTTTGGTGGAGGGCTCATGCAACATTGCAGCAAATCTTTGAGGCCAGTTCTATCTCAACTATTTTATGGTTTCAACATGTAAACCCCAGTTCATATATATTAATAAAGTTGATATTATTTTGGCACTTGTATGTGTTGTATTGCATGTATTTTCCTATTTAATTTTACATGGAAATCTTCTATTAGTTGAATGGTTATTTTATGAAGAATTTGCTGAGAAAAACACTAAGAGGGGGGGGGTGTGAATCAGTGTTCAAAACACACACAGAATTTTACTTTTCTTTACTGAATTATATACACGACTGCACTTAAGCCAACCAATGTATGTACGCGACTTTCATTCAGGAAACTAGTGTATGACCAGTCAACTTATAATTCAAATAAATCTTCAGAACCTTACTTAGACCAGTGCATTAATGAATCATCAGATATTTAGTAAGCAGTAAACATGTGCAGGAAAAACAAAATAAATCATCATACATAAGCAACACACATGAACATCAGGATTTAAGGTGGAAACCCAATGTGGGAGAAAACCACCGCTGATGTTGTCTCTGTCTTCAATATTTATGATATAGAAAATTGCTTACAATCTTGTATTGGCGTAGACTCATACCCGTACGCAGGCACCCACCTGTAGAAGGCTGCAACCTTCACTCGTTCTCCAGCTGCTACTCGAAGGGAGCTCCAACCCCCTAATCTCATTTACTAGCCACCACTAGAAGGGAGCTACAACCCCCTGATTTGATCACTAGCTCCTACTGGCAGGAAGCTTCGACTTCCTCACTGAAGGTTCCAACCCTTACCACCACTGCGGACCACGTTTCATAAATTTTTACACTGGATCCAACAGCTTTAACACGTCACAACTTGTAGATCAACTGAAGTAAACATCAACCCAATTCAAACAGAACAGTGAGATCACTGTAACCAGAACACAGAACTAAACCCAGATTTCTGCATCAACACATTGAATCAACTGCAACCTAGATCATTCATAAGACAAAACATATATGCTACTTTACTTACGGCAACCCACGTGTATACGCGCTTTTCTAAGGAGAAATCTGCGTATAGATCTCAAAATATTAAGTTTAGAATTCTGACTCAGACTTGGAATTGATCAGAGATATTCTAACATATTTTGTCAGTTTTAAAGAGCCCTCATACAATTAGCAGCATCAATCATTTTTCAATAAACCAATCATTGATCTTTAATCACAATTAACTAGCAGCATAATCAATACTCAAATAACCCAGATCTATATGACATAATTGACAGACAACAGAAACACAACAAAATTGATCAGACATTTTCTTCAGCGTTCTTCAGCAAAACCCTGGCTTGCATACGTGCCTTGCAGAAGGCATATCTGCGTATGTACGCACTTATCCCGTAACCAACTCACGTATAGATCTCAATATTTTACTGAATATATACGTGCCTCTGTAGAACTGAACTCGCGTGTATACGCACCTTCTTTGAATCGAACCCATATATAGATCTGTAAATAATTCAAAACTACGCAACACTTTAGAATTACAAACTTACTCAGATCATACCCTTCACTACAACAAACATGCGCCAGACCACAGATCTAAACAAATCATAAAGAGATCATGCAAATACATAGTCATTTCAGGTCTAGAGATCATGATCCATCATTGTATTCCTGAGTGCATCATTATAGCAGATCTATCTATTGATTATAGCCCATTCCATGCAAATATACTTCAGATTGAAGTATTCATTCAATTCAAATACTCATGCACACTTAGCATTATGATCTTCACCTCCTTATATAGTTTGAGCCTTAGCCCATACCATGAGCCAAAACCACACAAGAGTCAATTGTATTCTTGGATGGGACCAAATAATTGTTACTACACTCAATATTGTGGGTTAATACCATGGTAAAGACCCCTGGTATTATAATTTTAGTGCACTAGCACATATGCGACTTTGCTTCTTTGTACTCTCGTGTATACATGACTTTGCCTTTACTAACTCGCATATAGTTCTTCAATTATGTATCTTTATCCATCTTCTGTTTCAGATCTACAAAACCTCTATCCCAACATTATGTCATTCTATTCCATCACTTTGTCACCTCTGAGCTTATCCATAAACCATATACTTGGTCTTTTACAAGTAGGTTTCCATCAAGGACAACACATGCATCATAATGCCAACAATCTCCCCCTTTGGACTTGATGGCAACCATGTGGTGTTTGATCACCACAACTTGTAGATACCTGTTAGACACATCAACATAAGCCTTATTCAAACACCAAATTACTCTTCAAACACCAATGCCGAAACAAGGTTTCTCTCTGATCTACACTATACTGACCATGCTCCCCTTGAGCACATGCTGAATCTTCATATGGATTTTCAATGAAGTACATGACACTATAAATCAACTGAGTATGACCTTTTCTACCAAGGAATCATACTTACATCGATCACCCAACCAAGTGGGGTTACATTTGAGACACAACTACCCACCCAAGTGGGATTACATATTTGACACAACTACCCGACCAAGTGGGATGACCTCAAGGTCCATACATGACTGAATATGACAATTATTACATCATAGGTCTCAAAATGACTTTTATATCAAATTATAGATATGACTTTTATAACCAAGACCAAAGATCCTCAATAGAGAGATATCATTGAATCAAAATTCAATAACCATGATACACATAATGCCAACAATGCATTATATACTGAAGGCTGATGCTCCCCCTGAACCTGTGCTACCTGAACATTTTCAACAACTCATTCATCAAAGCATCTTGATCAAGCAGATAAATATCAAAGAGGAAAATGTAACTTAAAAACCATATTAGCAGACTATACCCATCAACACCTGATCAATAGAACCAAATCATAACTTTCAGCGAAATGGCAAAGTATGTTTTGGAGGCTGAACCACTGATTTTACGTCAGAGAGATCCATACGCGACTGTCTGAAAAGAGACTCGCGTATATACGTGACTATGCTTCAAGCAACCTGCATACCGAAATCATCCTTCTGAAATTTCATCTGAAAACAGAGCAGATAAGTTTAACAGCATAATGAGGTAGAGACAGCTCCCAGTTTCTGTCTGAGATATTCAAATGCTTCTCTGGGAAGAGGTTTAGAAAATATGTCAGCAACTTATTCTTTGGAGGGAACATACTCCAATTTAACCTTTTGCTCAAGCACTTGTTTTCGTAAAAAGTGATAATTAATAGGAATATACTTGGTTTTGGAGTGTATAACAAGATTTTTTGAGATACTAATAGCACTTGTATTATCACATAGGATGGACATGGGTGGAGAACATTTAATTTGAATATCTTGTAATGTCTACATCATCCATAGAAGTTGTGTGCAACATGGTGCAGCAACTACATATTCTACTTCTATTGTAGATAAAGCAACGAAACTTTGTTTCTTGCTGAACCAGGATACTAATCGGGGCCCCATATAAAATGCACCTCCACTAGTGCTTTTCTGGTCATCAACATTTCCAGCCCAGTCTACATCTATGTAAGCATGAAGGGTAAGATCGACATTTTTGGGATACCATAGACTAAAGTCTTGAGTTCCTTGGAGATATTTGAATATTCTCTTTATTGCCTGAAGATGTGATTCCTTTGGATTGGCTTGGAAACGCCCAACAATCCCAACTGCATGCATGATATCTGTTCTAGTACCTATTAGATAAAGCAGAATCCCAATCATAGATTTGTACTCTGGTTGGTTTACCATGTGAGAATCATCATGAGAACTGAGGTTACATCCTGTCATCATTGGAGTACACACAGGTTTGCAGTTTTGCATCCCATACTTCTTCAGAATTTGCTTGAGATATTTTCATTGTGAGAGAAAGATGCCATCTTTTGCTTGTTGCACTTGTAAACCAAGAAAATATGTTAGTTCTCCAAGTAAAGACATTTCAAATTCTTGATGCATAACAAAAGCAAATTTTTGACTCATGGATTTTTCATTACTACCAAAAATGATGTCATCAACATAAACAACAATAATTAACAGTCTGTCATCCTCAATTTTTGTGTACAGGTTACTGTTTGCAAATCCTTTTGTGAAGCCATGTTGTTGAAGATATTTGTCAAAACGATAATACCATCCTCGTGGAACTTGTTTTAGCCCATATAGAGCCCTTTTGAGTTTGCAAACAAGTTTTTCATCGTTCCCCAAAATGAATCCTTCTAGTTGTTCTATATATACTTCTTCTTCCAAGGCTCCATTAAGGAAAGCGGATTTTACATCCATTTGATCAACTTTGAAATGTTGAAAACTTGAAAATTCAAGAAACATTGTTATGGCTTCAAGTCTGGCTACTAGTGCAAATGTTTCTTCAAAGTCTATACTTTCTTGTTGAGCATAACCTTTACAAACAAGTCTAGCTTTGTTTCTAATTACATCTCTGTTTTCATTTAACTTATTTTTGAATATCTATTTTGTGCCAATAACATTTTTATCATGAGGCCTTAGAACCAATTCCCAAGTATTATTCTTTAAAATTTGATCAAGTTATTCACCCATGGCCTTAATACAGCATTCATCTTTACTAACTTGATTTACATTTTGTGGTTCAATGGTGGATAATAATGCTACATAACTAGCAAATCCCACAAGTGTTCTTCTTGTTTGTACCCCAAATTCCTTTTCTCCCAGAATTTGAGATTCTGGATGATTCTTTTGAACATACCTAGATGGAGCCTTTTCATTATCTGATGTGTTTTCTTCTAATGCTTCATTTGTTTCTTCTTCTATATCATTGTGATTTGATGTGGGAAAGCATCCATCATCACCATCATCCTCTTTTGTTGTTGCTGCCTTTTTGGGAGCTGTGCATGCTTCATCAATCACAACACCAATACATTCAACAATAAGTCTCTTATTCTAGCATTTGTTTCTTTTACTTCTAGAAGAGTAACCAAGAAGTAATCCTTCATCTGCTCTAGCTTCAAACTTACCGAGGTTTTCATCATTATTTTTTATGAAACATTTGCTTCCAAAAACTCTAAAATGCTTCACAGTGGGAGTCTTACCATACCCAAGTTCATAAGGAGTTTTATCATTGTTCATACGAACATGGGCCTTGTTGAGAATATTTACTACAGTATGTGTAGCTTCACCCCAAAAGGTGTCAGGAGTTCCAGACTCATCAAGCATAGCACGAGGCATTTGCTGAACTGTTCTATTCATTCTTTTTGCCATGCCATTTTGTTGAGGAGTTCCAAACACAGAAAATCAAATAATTCATCTAATATGTATTCTCCTCCTCGATCATATCTGAGACATTTGATTTTTAGATCTAATTCATTTTCAACTAATGCTTTGAAGACCTTAGATTTATCAAATGCTTCATCTTTGTGTTTCAATAAACCAATCCAACACATTTTAGAAAAATCATCAATGAATAAGATATAGTATTGTTCTCCACAAGGTCACTTTTTCTTTACAGATCCACACAAATCAGTATGTATAAGTTCAAGAGGCTTACTTGTTGATCCTTCTTTGGCGTTAAATTGAACTCTGGTTTGCTTACTGAATTGACATGACTTACATATGGTACTTTTTGGTAGGGTGATGTTGGGTAGATCAGGAACAACTTTGAGCCTGCTTGATTTGCTTATTTGAAAAAAACTCAGATGTCTCAACCTTTTGTGCCATAATCGGTTTTCTGCAGCTTTGCCTAGATAACATTGTTCTTGGGCACCTTTCAATATATACAGATTGCTTGGTGTTCTTGTTCCTTTTATTATGGTCTTTCCTATGTCAAGTTCACGAACCACACATTATTTTGATCGGAAGACTATTTCATTTCCTTGGTCACACATTTGGCTAACACTCCACAAGCTATGCTTTAATCCATCAACATACATAACATTACTAGCTTTAACCTTCTCTTTTAGAAAATTAGATCCTTTACCCTTAATGACAACAGGAAAGTCATTTCCAAGTGGCATTTTTTTCTTTTTCTAACGCATTGTATGAAATGAGTTTATCTTTATCATCTGTCATGTGTTTTGAACATCCGCTATCAATGTACTATTGATTTTCTTCTCCTTTTGCAAATAAAGGTATGTCACAGCTTTTGAATTGTAAGTCCTTCTTTTTCCATACCTTAGAATTTGTTGATATTTGTTTTTTGGCTATAGTTTTCTCTTGCATTTAGATTGCTCATGTCCAAAGTTATTGCAAAACGAACATTCAATTTCATCTTTAAGAGGAGCGAAATTGTTATAAGTATTCTTCTTGATTTCTGTCTCATTTCTTTGTTTTCTTACTTCTCTAGTAATGATGGTTTTGTATGCAACACATTGAGCAACTTTGTTACCAAAATTATGACATGAGAAACATTGTCCATTAAAGAAGAAATTTTTGTGATCATAGAACCTTCTAGTGTTGTTTACCTTTTGACTGATGCTTTTGTTATTGTTCATCCTTGAATTAGAGAAAACATGATTTACCTGCGAATTGTCTTTGTTCCTCTGTTGAGTGTTGAAACTTTGTTGATTGACTTTTGCTGCATTTAGATAGCTTCTGGTTGTGGCTGAGGATTTTTCTGTCTGTGAAGATTCACCAATGTATCCAAGACCTATCTTCATAAGAGGAGAGCGTTGAGCCCTGATAATTTCATCTAAGGTTTCAAATCCTTTAGCAAATCTAAGATTTAGAGTTTTTACTTTCTTAAGTTCCTTTCTTAGGCTTACTATTTCACATTCTAACTTTTCATTATACTTCTCTTTTTCTATGAGTTGATTCTTTAATGTATCTATGGCTAATTTGTTTTCTTCCAAGCATATTTTGAGTTGAGTGATTTCTTCAAAGAAATCATTTTCTTCTAAAGCATCCATAAAATTATCTTTGGACTCATTAGTGTCTTTTTCAAATGCCATGAGTAATTTAAGAACTTGATCAAATTCTCTTTCTTCACTATTTGACAAGCCATCACTATCTTCATGAGTATATAATAATTTTTCCTATTGTCAAATTGTCTCCTATTACCTTTTGCTATATCCTTTCCCTTGTCATGATTATCTTTATGAGGACATTTAGTAGCATAATGACCCACTCTTACACAAGTAAAACATTTGAAGGGAAGCTTACCTCTGAACCTTCCGGTGCCAAGTTGAAGTTTCTTTACAAAATTTACCTCATCTTCTTCTGATACATACCCTGATTCTTTTTGTTCTTCCTTTTCCTTTCCTTTTGCAGTAGCTTTAAATGCGGCTTCTCTGACTTTAGACGAACCTCCTTTTCTCATTTCAAAAGCAGTCAGGATCCCATGAAGTTGAGCAACAGTAAGAGTCTGTAGATCCTGCTTCTCTTCAATGGCAAACACTTTTGACTCGAATTTAGGAGTTAGAGATCTTAATATTTTCTCTACTAAAGTTGTGTCTTTTATGTCTTCACCCAGATTTCTCATACAATTTACGATCTCATCTAGATGCAAAAAGAAACTAGCAATACTTTCATCATAATGCATTCTGATATTTTCATATTGAATTCTGAGAGTTTGGAGTTTAGCACTTTTTACCTTGGCATCGCCTTCATAGCTTAGAATGATTTTGTCCCATATTTCCTTTGTTGTATTTAACTACATAACTTTGACAAATTCTGATTCGGCTAGGCTTCCCAATAATGCATTGACAACTTTCACATTGGTTTCATAAGTCTTCTTTGTTGCTGGATCAGTGGGAACTGCAACTAGATATTGGTAACCTCCTTCAACAATTGCCCAAACATCTGCTCCAAGAGACTGAAGATAGGATCTTGTTCTTGTCTTCCAGAAGATTAAATTGTTTCCGTTGAAGAGTGGTGGACTAATATGTAGAAATTATACAACAAGCATGTATATCTTGGATTCAATCCGATCTAACAATGTACTAAAGTTAAATAGTGAATTGCTCCTACAAATCACTTGCGGAAATTAAACACAATCGCCAATTACATGAAGCAAAGAAAGAATCAAATCAAACCACAACACAAATAATTTCCCAGGGAAAGCTTGCTGCTCAAAACCCCACTATCTTCTATTGTAAATTCATCATGGATACATGAAACAAATACAATACCTTCTCTTCTCACAAGAGTCTCCAGCACTCAGTTATCTATATCACACTGTCCTCACAGAAAACTGACCAATACTTAAGTCAATTTCCAACCTCCCGACAGCCTGCCTTGCTCACGCAATTCATGAGGAATGCAATCCCTAAAGAATAGGAAATCTTGCCTTCTCTAACTGTGTTGAGTATCATGGGCAATCCAATGAATGTTTGGATGCATGGGTGGAATCCAATATCCTACAACTGATAGTCAACATCTCTTTCACCTAGATCTCAACTGGGTCTTCACTGGAATTGACATGCATGCAACTAAAAATAGTAAATCCTCAGTTGCATGTGAGATCACTGATTGTGAATTAAATAATATTTAATTCACTTGATCTCTAACTAGTGTATCTAACAGTTACAACTAGCACAACTGAGTTTAACTCACTTAACCGAGTTAAATTGTTTACAACCTGCATTAACTAATGCACCACTGCACTTCGAACTCTCTTACAACTAGAATTACTTTGCATGCCTCACCAACTACCCGCAACTCGAAATTCATGAGTCAACTGAGTTTATCACACTCAGTTAACTATTACAAGTTATTTTGAGATTTAGTTTACATTTTATTGTCCATCTTAATTAAGGGATAACTAAAATAGATATGCACCAAATATAGCCATGTGGGCCCCACCCTAGTGTAGGTGCTTAATGCACTATGCGTGGGTACTGAAATTTTCTTGTTCAATCTCAACACTCCCTCTCAACAAGAAAGGGATTATCCTTCACCCCGATCCTGCCTCTATGGTATTTGAATTTGCTCCTAGTGAGCGCCTTCGTCAAAATATCTGCATCCTGATCTTCTGTGGGAATGTATTGAAGCAACATTATTCTCCTCTACAAACGATCTCTGAGATGAGGGTACGTGATATCTATGTGCTTGGACCTATCATGAAACACAGGATTAATCAAGAGTTTAATGTAACTCTAATTTTCATAATGTATCACCACTGGATCCATCTGAGAATCAAACAAACCAACCGAGATCTTTCTCATCCAGATAGCCTCACATGCAGCTTGGCTTGCTGCCATGTACTCTGCTTTCGCTGAACTGAGTGCCACAGATCGTTTCTTCCTGTTGTACTGTTGTTGATCCAATGCTAAACATCCCTCCTGATGTGCTCTTTTTGTCTTATGGACTACCAACCCAATCTCCATCCATGAAGCCTTGAAGCTTCACTCCCTCTATCTGTATGTACCATAGACCATACTCTGATGTGCCCCTCAGGTATATCAAGACATGCTTCCCCGCCTTCCAAAAGATCTTGGTAGGCTTAACCATAGCTTGACTCAGATGGTTAACTGGGTAGAAAATGTCTGGTCTCGTGTTCACCAAATACATTAAAGAACCCACTAACTGCCTGTAGACAGTAGCATCCACTACCTCTCCAGAAGTAGCATCCTCCTTCCTCCAATTTCCTGGAAGAGGAGACTCCATGGGTTTGCAGCTCTCCATGTGAAACTTACCCAGTATCTCCTTTGCATACTTGCCTTGAGACACAAAAAGTTCACCATCCCACTGCCATATTTCCAAGCCAAGGAAATAATGAAGGAGTCCCATGTCCTTCATTTTGAATTCTCTTGCAAGGTCCTCTTTGAAAGAAAGTATCAACTTCTCATCACCTGTCAAGATTAGATCATCTACATATAGTACAATAATCAAAAGTTTACCATCAACCACAAGCTAGTTTAGGTTTGCATCAGCTTCACTTTTGGTGAAGCCCAACCCAGTGAAATCACTGTCAATCCTAGTGTACCAAGCACGAGGTGCTTGCTTCAGCCCATAGAGTGCTCTCTTGAGTCGGCACACATGCGACTCATTGTCAAAGATTTCAAAACCTTTTGGCTGCTCTATGTATACTTCCTCCTCAATAACTCCATTGAGGAAAGCAGTTTTCACATCCATCTGATGAATGCACCACCCCATCTACGCTGAGAGTGCAAAGATAGATCTAATGGAAGAATACCTTGCGACTGGTGCAAAGGTCTCTTCATAATCAATCCCCTCAATCTGTGAGAATCCCCAAGCCACAAATCTGGCCTTGTACTTTTCCACACCCCCATCAACAGCTTACTTTACCTTGTAGATCCATCTAGATCCAACCATTGATTTGTCGACAGGTCTTGGGACTATCTCCCATGCACTGTTCTTGACAATGGAGTCGTACTCCTCTTTCTTAGCATCAACCCAAGTTGGTTGTTGCATTGCTTCCTCAAAGGAAGATGGTTCAGTCACAATACATTTGCTCACAAGAGCCATGTATCTAGTAAACCTGTAAGGAGACTGTCTCTATCTACGCAATGAAGTAGGGGCTCCTACATTCTCTGCTACATCAAGTCTCAATCTATCAGCTTCTGTGGTGCGCCTTCTGCCATTTTTGATGGATGGATCTGCATCAGTGTTTTCCTCCACTCCATGATCCTCCGCATGTGGCTGATCCACATCTTGAGGTTCATTCTTCGGAACCAACAGTTCCTCCTCTACATGCAAGTCTAGCTCTCTCTCAAGGGACAACCGCATGGCTTTCTCCTCGTCAAATTTTATATCCCGTCGCACAACAGTCACTTTGTTGTTTGGAAAATACACTCGATAGTTGTGGGGAGTTTCAGTGTACCCCACAAATATCCCAACCTCAGCTGTTGGTTCCAGCTTCTTCTTGGCATCTTTGGTCACATGCATATAAACAGATGAGCTAAAAATCTTAAAATGTGAAATCTCAGGTTCCAGTGAAAGCCTCTTCAGGTATACTCATGCCAAGTATCTATGAGGACAACAGTTTTGCACATGTACCATTGTGTTGCATGCCTCCGCCATAGATGCAACGATAGGCCCTGATCATGCAACATCGCTCATACTGCACCCACGATTGTTCTGTTCTTTCTCTCAGCAACCCCATTCTGTTGTGGATTATGAGGCGCTATCCGTTCTCTTTGAATTCCTTCTTTGCTACAGAAGTTCTTAAATTCGTTAGAGATGTACTCACCACCATTATCGCTCTTAAGAGCCTTCACTTGCTTTCCCGACTCTTTCTCCACCAGTGCTTTAAACTCAAGAAACTTTGAGAATGTCTGGTCTTTCTTTTGCATGAAGAAGATCCAACACTTACGATCTTTCTTCTGCATGAAGAAGATCCAACACTTACGAGAATAGTCATCAACAAATATCACATAGTACTTAAGTTTTGTTGTCAAAGCAACAGAGAATGGTCCACACACATCTATATGAACTCTCTCAAGGATCCTCGAAGCTCGGTTCTCCTTCTCATGAAAGGTGGCATTTACATACTTCCCCATGGTACACCCCTTGCATGTATCTAACTGAGCAAGTGTTTCCACTGGAAGTCTTGTAGAAATCTACTGCATGACTTTCAATGCTCCATGGTGTAGATGGCCCAATCTCTTGTGCCATAACTCACCCTCATCTCGGCTCACCACTTTGTTCGCCTTGCCCATCATTGTTGCGCAGCCATCTACATCTAGCTTATAGAGATCCTTAACTTGAATCCCTATCTTCTTGGCTTGTCCTATTGTTTTGTGTCACGAGAAAGATTTACCTTCACTGAAAACAACATCATAGCCTCTATCCTCCAACATTGCAACTGAGACTAAATTTTTCTTCAAACCTGGTACATGCATTACATTTTTTAATTGAAATGGTTTACTTGAACGTCTCTGAAAGGTAATAGTACCAATCCCGGTAGCACTGTACAATCCATCATCCCCCATTTCAATGTGCATTTGGAGATCCTTCTCCTCCAAGCTACTGAAAACTTCCTTTTCTATTGTCATGTAAAAGGAAGCACCACTATCCAAATACCACACCGAACCCATTGCACTTGACACCATGCATGTAATGAGTCAGAAGTCAAGCTTAAATTGCCAAGCCAAAGCCTCACCAACTGCAGATCCAACAACCTTCTTGTGGGTAATTTGTGGCATAATGCCCATGCTCGTGACAGTGAAAACACTTCACCTTGGACATGTCCTGCTTCTTGCCATTTTTGGACTCAGATTTGGAATGGAATTTCTTCCTCTTCCCCTTCTTCACCTTGGCAACCAAAGCACAATCTTCTTCATCCTCATGCTTAGATGAAGATCTATCTCTGGTATTCCATCTAAACTCCTCCTACACCAAATCCGACCATAGTCATTCCCAATCTGGCAATTTTTCCCTTCCATTGACAAAGTCTTCATAACTATGCCAACTCTTGGGAAGTCCTAGCCTCTAGGAGAGCTAGGCTCACCAAATCATCATCTGCGACTGTTATTCCAACGTTCCCCAACTCATCCCAACATTGGACAAACTTTGTTAGATATTTTGGAATGGTGTCGCCTTTTTCCATCTTGATCTTCCTGAGTTGAGCGCCAATTTCCTATGGTCGTTGTTGCTCTGAAATAGATCCGTCAAAGCCTTCCACATTGCATATGGTGTGGCTTTCCCATGGAGACTTGAGACAATGTGGTCTCGTACTCCCTCCAATAGGATCCTCCTTGCCTTTGCCACTTTCTTTTGCCATGCATCAAGATTTGCAGCATCTGTCACAACAGGTTTAGGATTGTCATTGTCGATGAATTCCTTCAAGCCATTGTCTTCGAGTACTGCCTCCATCTTGTTTTTCCAAGAAATATAGTTAGAGTTGCCCTCGAGTGCATACTCTAACCTCAAGCCATTGAAATCCATTTCGATCCTGAATCAGTTGTAGCACCAAGAAAGTCTCTCTGCAAATTCGAATTCTATTCAGTCACAAACTCAGCGTCTTCTTTACTGCAGTAATTTCCTATGCTCTGATACCATGTAGAAATTATATAATAAGCATGTATATCTTGGATTCAATCCGATCTAACAATGTACTAAAGTTAAATACTGAATCGCTTCTACAAATCACTTGTGGAAATTAAACACAATCGCCAATTACATGAAGCAAAGAAAGAATCAAATGAAACCACAACACATATAATTTCCTGGGGAAAGCTTCTTGCTCAAAACCCCACTATCTTCTATTGTATGTTTAGCATGGATACATGAAACAAATACAATGCCTTCTCTTCTCACAAGAATCTCGAGCACTAAACTATCTGTCTCACACTGTCCTCACAGAAAATTGACCAATACTTACTCAATTTCCAGCCTCCTGACAACCTGCCTTGCTCACGCAATTCATGAGGAATGCAATCCCTAAAGAATAGTAGATCTTGCCTTCTCTAACTGCGTTGAGTATCATGGGAAATCCAATGAGTGTTTGGATGCATGGGTGCAACCTAATATCCTACAACTGATAATCAACATCCCTTTCACCTAGATCTCAACTGGGTCTCCACTGGAACTGACATGCATGCAACTAATAATAGTAAATCCTCAGTTGCATGTGAAATCAATGATTGTGAATTAAATAATATTTAATTCACTTGATCTCTCATTAGTGTATCTAACAGTTACAACTAGCACAACTGAGTTTAACTCACTTAACTGAGTTAAACTGTTTACAACCTGCATTAACTAATGCACCACTGCACTTCGAACTCTGTTACAACTAGAATTACTCTGCATGCCTCACCAACTACCCTCAACTCAAAATTCATGAGTCAACTGAGTTTATCACACTCAGTTAACTATTACAAGTTATTTTGAGATTTAGATTACAGTTTATTGTCCATCTTAATTAAGGGATAACTAAAATAGACATGCACCAGTCAACTTATAATTCAGATAAATCTTCAGAACTTTACTTAGACTAGTGCATTAATGATTCATCAGATATTTAGTAAGCAATAAACATGTGCAATAAGAACAGAATAAATCATCATATATAAGCAACAGACATGAACATCAGGATTTAAGGTGGAAACCCAATGTGGGAGAAAACCACCGTTGTTGTCGTCTTTGTCTTCAATATTTATTACATAGAAAATTGCTTACAATCTTGTATTGGCGCAGACTCGTACCAGTGCGCAAGCACCCACCTGCAGAAGGTTGCAACCTTCACTCGTTCTCTAGCTTCTACTCGAAGGGAGCTCCAACCCCTTGATCTTGTTTACAAGCCACCACTAGAAGGGAGTTACAACCCTCTGATCTGATCACCAACTCCTACTGGCAGGAAACTTCGATTTCCTCACTGAAGGCTCCAACCCTCAGCGCCACTGGGGACCATGTTTCATTAATTTTCACACTGGATCCAACATCTTTAACACGTCACAACTTGTAGATCAATTGAAATAAACATCAACCCAATTTAAACATAACAGTGAGATCACTGTAACCAGAACACGGAACTAAACCCAGACTTCTACATCAACACACTGAATCTACTGCAACCCTGATCATTCATAAGACAAAATGTATATGCTACTTTACTTATGGCAACCCGCGTGTATGCGCGCTTTTCTGTGGAGAAACCTACATATAGATTTCAATATATTAAGTTTAAAATTCTGACTTAGACTCATAATTGATCAGAGATATTCTAACATATTTTGTCAGCTTTACAGAGCCCTCATACAGTTAGCAGCATCAATCGTTTTTCAATCAACCAATCATTGATCTTTAGTTACAATCAACTAGCAACATAATCAATACTCAAATAACCTAGATCTGTATGAAGACATCATTAACAAACAACAGAAACACAACAAAACTAATCAGACATTTTCTTCAGCATTCTTCAGCAAAACTCTAGCTTGCATATGCGCCTTCCAGAAGGTATATCTGCGTATGTACGCACTTATCCTGTAACCAACTCACGTATAGATCTCAATATGTTACTGAATATATACGCGCATTTGCAGAATCGAACCTACGTATATACGCACCTTCCTTGAGTCAAACCCGCGTATAGATTTGTAAATAATTCAAAACTACGCAACACTTCAGAACTACAAACTTACTCAGATCATACCCTTCACTACAACAAACATGTGCCAGACCATAGATCTAAACAACTCATAAACAGATCATGCAAATAAATAGTCATTTCAATTCTAGAGATCCTGATCCATCATTGTATTCATGAGCGCATCATTATATCAGATCTATCTATTGATTACAGCTCATTCCATGCAGATATAATTCAGATTGAAGTATTCATTCGATTCACATACTCATGCACACTCAGCTTTATGATCTTCACCTCCTTATATAGTTTGAGCCTTAGCTAATACCATACAAGAGTCGATGGTATTCTTGGACGGGATCAAATAATTGTTATTGCACTCAATATTGTGGGCCAATACCATGGTAAAAAACCCTGGTATTATAAAATTAGTGCGTAGAACATACGCGACTTTGCTTCTTCGTACCCGTGTGTATACGCGACTTTACTTTTACTAACTCACTTATAGTTCTTCAATTTTGTATCTTTATCCATCTTCTGATTTTGATCTGCAAAACCTCTATCCCAACATTCTATCATTTTGTTCCATCACTTTGTCACCTCTGAGCTTATCCAGAAACCATATACTTGGTCTTTTACAAGTGGGTTGCCATCAAGGACAACACATGCATCATAATGCCAACAGAATTTTTGGGTTAAGCTAGATTACAACAAAATTAACCAAAATATCCCGTTTGGGATATTACAAAAGAGCTTTCCAATGAGCACAAGATCACTAATTTTGGTTGAGTAGTTTGATGTTTTTGTTTTTTAGGAAAGATATCAGCCTCCCTCTGAGCCCAACGGCTAGAGTGAGGTTGTTGGTACCATATTAGCCCATACGTATATTCACTTAAAAGTTCACAAGGCTCAAAACCAATACAACAATACTCATCAAGGCATTATAACTCATCATGTCACTAGTGGAGATTTGAACCTTGGTGGGGAAGACAATAGCAATTCCACCCAACCACCCAAGATGACCCCAATTGACTTGAAAGATAATAAATTTGCAATACAACTACTCAGAAATGAGCCACAACTGTGAGGGCTGAAAATTGACTTGGCCAAAATCAATGATCAAACCTACAAATCTTTTTGGACAACCAATATATGATCTAATAATAAAAATTAAATAATGGAAAACCTCTTTAGATCAATTGTAATGGATACAAAAGATTTTATCTTGGTTTTCATGTATCTGAAGGCAAGGGTTTGCCTTCAATCACTTCCGATTGTTGTAGATTATTTCTAGGACCTGTAAATAACTTCAAAACACTTTAAAATGTAATTAATACAGTAATACAAGACAAATTAATGGGGGTTGTACAGCTTTAGGGCTTCCCAAAACTGCAAACTTAGTGGTGATTTTACCAATTAATAAATCAATAATGCAATGTAAACCACAACTTAATAAGGATATTCACTATTAGAATATTTTTTGATTTTTTGAAGAAAAAAATTTCATTTTTTGAAATACATGATGTTTTTCGAATTTTTATATTTAAAACTAACTACAAATTTACAAAAAAATATAAGAAATTTTGAGATATAATTTTTGTAGATAAAATGATTGCAAATTGTCAGAATAAGAATATGATCCTTCTTCAACACGAGTCAAGAACAAGGAATTATGTCCTCTCTTGATTTGGTATCTCAATGCTTGAATTTTTGGAACACTAGGTGGAACACCAAGGATACAACCCTAGCCTCCAAAACAAGACAAGTAATAGAACCAAAATTCCACTAGGGGGGTCTTCCAAGAAGAGAATCCGCCAACTAAACAATCAATAGTTATTGAAGAAAAGATTATTTACCCCTAGAGGGGAGAGTCAATCATGTCCCAAAAGAGAAGAACGATATCTTGAATGAATTAAGAGAAGATGTGAGATGAACCTTGTTACCACAAAATCTAGCAAGCCTTGGAGAGAAAAAACCTAAAAGACAAGAGCTAGACAAAGTGCTAACAATGGGGTAGAGCCCCAATGTCACCTCAACCAAAACCCCCTACTCTTTATGGAATTCCACTAATGGGAGGAGTCCCAATATGAGGAAGATCACTTAAAATAGATATGATAAGTTACAGGCACAAAGTGATCAAGCTAGAGCTCATTCAAGAGAGAGACTCAATAATGGTTCAAGGCTTCAAAGAAGTAAAAATGCTCTAAAATAAAAGCCCTATAAAAGAAGGTTCAAAACCTAGGGTTTTGAGATTATTCGATGTTGATAGGTATTCACCAATGTTCCACCAAAACTCTAGGACAAGCGGATGCGAGCGGGGCGATGCACAAAGGGGAAGTGTGGGAGTAGCCTGAAATTTTAGGGAAATTTATGGGAGACAACGAGGTATATAATTTTTTCTTATATATATATATATATATATATATATTCAATACTGAAAGCATAAATATATTGATCCATACATAATTGAGTTAAATAATGTAATACACGAATCCATATTCATTTTTCATATTGGTACATACATCATTCATACTCATCATTCATCCATATGTTGGTTTTGTAGCATCAGATAGGTGTTCTAGTCTCGACTTTGGTCAAAGAGGCTTAGAAACACAAGAACTCCAGAATGCAAAAAATGTTTCAAGAGAAAACACGTGGTGATGGCTCAATTAAGTTAATTAGTCAATCATTAAAAATTTCCTAAGTCTAACTTAGGAATGATTAATTAATAGGAATTAATTGAGAAAGGTGAGATTTCTCTAGAAACTCACATGAATCGACTCAAAGATGATCTTAGCCATTGATGAAGTTTTTATCATGGTCGTTGGTGAGGCAACGAGAGATTATAAGAGGAGGTCGATGGGGTTGGAGCTAAGCATACTTGAGGTCGAGTTCCTTGGCGAAATCGAGCTATCCAGCAACAGAAGTTGATCCGGGAAGAAGAGTTCTAGCTAGAGGGGACACAAAGACAAAGAAGGAGCAGGGGTAGTGCTTCCAGAGGAGATTCTAGTTCCGGAGAGTCACTTCCAGGAGGGCCGATTTTTCCTCAGTGAGGTTGCATAGGCAACTTCAGAGGAGGAGTTCAATTCAGTTGCTGGAGGGCGGGAGAAATTCCAGAAGGGCTAGTAAGTCGTTCTTAGAGGCTGAGTTGGGTTGGACATCTGAATCATAGCAGCTTCCAGGAAGTGCGAGTTTGGCTTGCGCAGAGGCTAACGCAGGGGTTTCAAGCATCCTAGTTTGTGCCAACTGTGGAGGTGGATGAGTGTCGTGTCACACAAAATTTGTCTCACTGATTTTTTGTAGCCATATTATCTTGAAGAAGAATGTCAATTTTGGGCATCCAAATTGCACTTGGAATTTCATTGCTGCATAACAATAAAACCCTCATTTGTTGCACCAGTTTTCCCACATTAGGATTTTCCGGGGACAATTGTTCAAAAATAACGATGTCATATTTTTGTGTGCGCGCTCCATATTTCTCATTTTTCAGCGTTTTATTTTCCGCAACGTTTTTTGTTGTGAAGAATTGCAGTGTGATTTATTCGTTTTTTGTCGTAGCAAATAAAGTGCATAATTAATCAGTTATAAGAATAAATTTCCAGTTGCTACATTTCAAGGAAAATTTTCACATGGTATTAGAGCAAGTTTGACAAATCATAAGCTCAGAGACAAAGAGAGAGAAATTTCGCATTTCAGAGGGAATTTGAGCGAATTTCTTCAGTTAGTGCAGACGCTGGCCAGGCAGTTTGAATTACTGGAAATGGGTTCAATTTTCCAGTTGCAGAGGGCAAGAAAGTTTGATTTGTTGAGTAACAATTCCAGCAGGCAGTGGTGAAGCCGGGAAGCAGTTCTGGTGAGCAGATAAGTAAATTAGCAAAGCATATTTGGGCGCAATTGATTAGCAGCAGTTTTGCAATAGCAGAATCAGTGTCCAGTGGAAGAGAAAATCACACAGAGGGATTTTTCTCAGAGGGTTTCCAAATTCGGTCTCAAAGGAAATCCAAAATTTCCAGTTGCAAAGGAAAAAACAGCAGACAAAACTACGCATTCCCAGGAAGGAGTGTGAATTGTAGAGCAAGTAGCCAAGTATGTGAGTACGAGATTCCTGTTTATTTCCTAGTTGTGAGTTTTGCAGAAGATGGCCTCAACAAGACTCCCAGATTAGGATAGGCTAGATGGAGCCTCGAATTATTGTATCTAGAAAGCCAAAATGTCTTTCTTGCTAGATGAGCATGGTCTGAAGATGTACGCAAAGAGAGTTGTAGCCGTACCTACAAACCCGCAGCAACTAGAGAACTACAATAAGGAGATGGCCAAGGGAAAGCAATAGATTCTTGATTGTGTTCGAGATCACATAGTCTCACACTCAACAGCCAAGAATATGACCAAATAAATGTGGGATGTTATTGCCACGCTATATCTAAATCCTTCCGAGAACCAGAAGATGTACTTACAGGAGAGGTTGAGGATCACCAAGATGCATAAGGGTTAAGGGGTTACTCCTTATCTCACAAAAATTCAGAATATCCAAAATGAGCTTGCAGAAGTTGGAGCAACCCCTCAAGAGGGGGAGTACGTGTGTATAGCCAATAATGGATTCACACCAGAATGGACAACTTTCGTCCAAGGTATTACTGGACGAGATCAGCTACCTAGTGGGATCAATATGGGCTGATTTCACACAAGAAGAAATGAGGCTCGCCCTAGTTGAGAGAAATATCAGTGGCAACAACAACAAAGGACCGAAGGGTGTGAAAGAAGAGGAGAACATAGCTCTTACATCAAAGGGGAAGGCAAAGAAAGGTCCCAGTCAAGGATAAGGTTCACAAGGAGGAGAAAAGAAGAAAAACGATATGTCAAAGATCAAATGCTTTAGGTGTGGTGAGTTCGATCACCATAGTACTCAGTGTCCTCAAAGGAAGAAGGACAAGAAGGAGAAGCAAGAGCAAGCAACAACTTTGGCAAAGATAGATAATTTATCTTCCAAGTTGGAAGATCAATTCACATTATATGCAGCTATACCTCCAGGAAAGAGGTGGGGAGACATCGAGCTCTAGTTCCTAGAGCTGTAGAGGGTTGGGTAGGGCCCATCGAGGTGAGCATCGAATAAGTGTTTCCTCATGGATCATTACCCTCACCACAGGGGGCCACAGTATTTAGTAATATAGATGGATCAATGTTAGATGGAGCAGTCAGTTCTTGAAGGGCAATTGTAGTACCAATTGTAGTCAGATGTTGAGGGGCATAGTGCAGATAGACTCAATGGATAGTGCAGCGACAGGTAGCCAGTCAGTGACTCAAGAGATAGTTGCAATTCATTAGACACAGTTGATTCAGAGTCTTTTGGTTCTCAGTTGCAGTAGTTGCAGCAGCAGTAGCAACATGAGATCAGTAGCAGTGCAAAGCAGAGTTGATAAAAGTACAGGGTGTATAGTGCAGTGTCTGGTTAGAGAGGCTTAGAAACACAAGAACTTCAAAACCCAGAAAAAGTTTCAAGAGAAAACACATAGAGATGGCTCAATTAAGTTCATTAGACAATAATTAAAATTTCCTAAGTCTAACTTAGGAAAAGTGATTAATTAACAAAAATTAATTGAGAAAGGTGAGATTTCTCTAGAAACTCACATGGATCAACTCAGAGATGATCTTAACCTTTGACGAGGGTCTAATCATGGTCGTTGGTGAGGCAACGAGAGACGATAAGAGGAGGTCGATGGGGTTGGAGCTAGATGCACTTGAGGTTCAGTTCCTTGGCAGAAATCGAGCTATCCAGTAGCAGCAGTTGATTTGGGAAGAAGAGGTTGAGCCAAAGGGGATGCAAAGACAGAGGGAGCAAGGACATTGATTCCGAAGGAGATTCCAGTTCCGGAGAGTAAGTTGCAAGAGGGTCGAGTTTTCCTCAGTGAGGCTGCACAAGGACTGCGTAGGCAACTTCAAAAGAGGAGTTTGATTCAACTGGAGTGAGGATCGATTCAGTTGCAGGAGACTAAGAGAAATTCTAGAAGGGGTAGCGAGTCATTCTCTGAGGTTGAGTTGGGTTGGATGGCCTAATCAGAGCAACTTTCAGGGAGTGTGAGTTTGGTTTGCGCAGAGGCTGATGTAGGGATTTCGAGCAGTGCAATTGGTGTCAATTGTGGAACTGGATCAATGTCAGGTGAGACAAAAATTGCCTCGCTAATTCTTTGTGGCCAGATTACCTTGTAAAGGACTGCTAGTTTTGGGCATCTAGATTGTACTCAGAATTTCACTGTTGCATAATAATAAAACCCTCATCTCTTGCACCAGTTTTCTCACATTGGGTTTTTCTAGGGGCAATTTTCCAAAAATAACGGTGTCATATTTTTGTGTGTGCTCTATATTTCCCAGTTTCCAACATTTTATTTTCCGCAATATTTTTATTTCTGAAGAATTGCAGTGTGATTTATTCATTGTTTGTCATAGCAAATAAACTACATAATTAATCGATTAGAAGAATAAATTTCCAGTTGCTGCATTTCAAGGAAAATTTTCACACCATACACCATGGGATTCAATAATGAAATACATAGTCCCATATTCATCATTCATCATTCTAGAATCTACATTGATTTAAAAATTATCATTCATCATGCTAGAATGTAAATTGATTTAAAATTTAAATTCATCGTTCTAGTATCTCATTAGTATTAAGAAAAACAGCCTGTAGTAGATACCAATTTTATTGGAACCGAATAGTGATTGAACCAGAAAACCTCTAAACCGAGAACCGATTGGAACCAACCTAGAACCAGTAAAAAAGCAGACCAAAAAATTGATCGACCAAAAACACCTAAAATTTCAAAATTTAAAGAAAAAACATATATATGCATGTGCATCCATATGAATCCAAACCATTTATACACAATTAAAGCAAAAATTCTTATTTATATAGCATGTAATGGTGCACATACCAAAATAGCACTATGTGCATTCCATCTCTGAACTGAAAATACATCAACAAACAGGCTCTAGATGGCCACTAACATCCAAAGAAAAGCATGCTATAAAAAATATGTGTATATCATCAAAATCATTACCTTATTGGGATCTTCATCATCAATATCACCCTCTAAGCATTCAAATAAGATAGAAGAAACATAGCATGTCAAGCAAAGATTTTGTTTGAGTGATTGGGACATTTTTAGTAGGGTCATGATAGAGGAGTTCAACAACCAATGCTACTAATACCAAGGTACATAGAGGGATTGGTGTTCCATAACCTCGTACATAACAAAATCTAATGAAAATGTTGTAATCCCACCGAACTTGAAATCTTGGAAAAATGTTAAATCTGTTCGATTATGAGTGAGATCTAAAATTCTGCTTTCTCCATAAGAAATCCTATGAGGTCAGAACCACTCTCAAGCATCCTGAGTCACTTTATGGTAATGCTAAAAAATTATCTTTCACTTTCATCCTTCTGGAGATCTTCTGTTCCTTAGCATCTCTAACACCTTAGAGACTAGAACATATGTCTGATGCAACAATATCCATCAAAAAATAACACTTCACACAGCAACAGAGGCCTTGAATGCACATTTCATGTCTCCACTACACATCATTCCCAAGAACAGTGATGACCATGCAAATGCAATGTTGCCCCTCCATAGTAGAGCATTAGGCACTTTGATAACTCCAACAAATGATTGACATCTCAAAGTGTGAAATTTCCTTAATTGCAGTCACTGGAATTTATTCTTTGATCTTGTGCAGATTATTTGACTTCAGAAATTCAATTATGACAAATAACGAATAAATCATTACTACAATTTTCACAAATAATAATAGGAACTAAGAAATAATGCACACACAAAATAATTGACACCAGCATTTTTGGACAAATTGTCCCTGGAAAAACCCCAGTGTAAGGAAAACTATTTTTGCAGATGAGGGTTGTATTATTAATCTTCAACAAAATTTGAGAATTACAATCTGCGTGCCTCTCATTGGAAAATCCGACAAATGTTTTCTTCGCTAGAAAAATCAACTGGAAAGGCAAGTTCCCTTTTGCAAATACAATTCAGCCTCCCTTAGCATATTAGCACCTCCTCCTCCTGCTCGCACTAGTAACTAGAAATGCACACAACCTGCTCTAGTAAATTCTCTCAGCCTTTGGAAATTTGTTCCAGCACATACACTGCCTCTTGCAACACTCTGAAGCCACTCACACCTCCTCCGATAGCTAACTCCAACACTGGAAATCAAATTGTAACCTTTGCAACTCGTACTGGGAAAATTGGCAATGCGTAATGGCTGAATTGACCTTCCTCTTGCAAAATAATTCAACCTCCTTCCTTCTCTCGAAATGCTATAATTTATGTAGAGAATTTCCGAAGAAATTCAAATTCTCTCCTCAATCTTCTTTGTTAAAACCTTTCTACCGATTTCTCCCTCGCTCAAATTGCGCCCTTGCTAACTCTGCAACAAGGTAATTTGAAATCCTTGATGTGTCTCCAACAAACCCATCGATTTTCTCTTATAATTTCGCGTTGAAAAAACAACGACCATGATCTAATCACAATCGATGGCTAAGATCAACTTGACCCCATCAAGTGACTTTTCCGAAAATCTTTAGAAATAAATCGATTTACCTCAATTAATATGATTTAATTAACCACTTTTCTTAAGTTAGACTTCAAAAAATATTTAATAATTGGCTAATTAATCTAATTAACGCATTTTTCTTGGAAACTTTTTCTGGGTCTTGGAAATAATTATCCTCCTATATTCCTTAGCCTCTTAGACATCAATAGAGACTAGAACACTTGTCCGACCTCCCTCTTAGCGAGAAATGTGTTTTCTACTGCTCCCAACTTATCCCTAAAGTAGACAAACTTTTCCTTACCGAAGACTTTCGTGAGAATATCTGCAACTCGTTGGTTTGTGGAAACACACAGTAGCTGAACTTATCCACCCTGTACACAATCTCTAATGAAGTGGTATTTGATGTCGATATGCTTTAACCTATCATTAGAGACTGGATTCTTAGAGAACCTAATGCAACTTTATTATCATAATAGATATTGGTCAAATCCAATCATTGACCAAACAGTCCCAGTACCAACTTCCAAAGCCAAATAGCCTCGCAAGTGGCCATGCTCGCTACCATGTATTCTACCTCTGCAGAACTCAGTGCCACGAATTTTTTCTTCCTATTGCACCAAGAGACAATCCCTAATCCAATATTGAAGCAACACCCCGAGGTGCTTTTTTCGATCCACTAAACTACCTGCCCAATCTGCATTTGTATATCCCATCAAACTAACACCATCACCTCGAGCATATCTCAAACCATACTCGATTGTACCTCATAGATACCTCAATACATGTCTCGCTTCTGTCCAATGTACTCTCTTCATCTCCACCATGAAGTGACTGAGAGTCTTGACTGCGAAACAAATGTCTGGCCTTGTGTTGACTAAATACATGAGAGATTCAATGAGCTAACTATTACCCACCACCTGTGGGTAGTATCCACAGGAGGAAATTTTCTCCTAGATGGTCCTTAGCCAACAGCCAACAGTGCCTTGCAGCGACAAGATAGCTCGATGTGCCACTATCTCCGCCATCTGAGCTAGCCATGTGGCCCTCGCCCATCTGTTATGATCGTATGTTTGAAGGTGGGCCTCCCTACCCCGAAGGTATGGCCTTTCATTGGTGTAGTTGAGTCATTTTGTTTACTTATCATGGGCACTTTTGGGCATGGATTAGTGGGGGTATTCAGCGAAAAGAGTAGGGCTAGGTCTATACTCTTGTCTCCTTTGCTCGATTTGGTGGCTAGCCTTGTATCCTAGTCCCATGGGATCTCCTTTACTGGCTATTAGCTTTAGGGCTAGCACTACATGGGAAATCCTGATCATGGTTGCATGGTCCCACTTCCCAACACCATATACATCACTCCCCTCCACTCATTTTAATCCCATTTATCCCTTTTCCCATCCAAGTCCACAAAGGGTTAGCCTCCCCTCCTCTTGTCCACACTTCGGATCGGGCCTGGAACGATGCCCCAAAGGTTGATGCAGCTAAAAAGAAAATAAAAAGCATAATTTGGCCACTCTCAACAAAAAATGTACCACAAAATGCAAAAGATGGTCGGGGCATACAAATTTAGCACGTGGGAAAAATCCAAACATGATCTCTACCCCTTACCTATGGCCATTACCCTAGTTCTTGTTATCGCTCACACTAGCAGGGGTCCTAGGAGGGGATCCTATAGAGCAACTACTAGGCCAAGGGAAACAATGGAGAGATAGCCCACTATCACATCAGCTAAGACTCCCTGCTCTTTACGGACTTTCAATAATGGGAGGAGACCCAGTATAAAGGGGAGTCGCCAGATGAATAGGTCAACAAGAGGATGAGGAGTGATTCCTAAGGCCTATTATCAAGAGAGACTCAATTAGATGGGTTGCTTGCTTTGGAAGCAAGGTGATGGGCTCTCTAGGAAGGACCAAGAAGATCCTTAGGGCTAGGTTTTGAGAGTATGCTTTGTCAAGACGGTTCCTATACCTAGAGATCTTCATAGAGGCTTGGCTTTTGTGTCATCTTTGTGGAATTGGAATTAGCAAGTTGCAAGACCACAAAATATTTGTGATCATGATCATGCTATTCATTTGATTCCAGGAAGTGTTCCTCCAAACATCAGGCCTCATAGATATCCTTATGTCCAAAAGAGCGAAATTGAACGTATGATTGCAGAAATGTTAGAGGCTAGTATAATTGAACCTAGTCAAAGTTCTTTCTCTACTCCTATAGTATTGGTACACAAGAAAGATGGACCATGGCGCATGTGTCCGGATTATAGGGAGCTCAATAAGCTCACCATTAAAGGTAAATTTCCCATTCCTATGATTGATGAATTATTGGATGAATTACATGGAGCAATTTATTTTACCAAGTTGGATCTTCGTTCAGGATATGTAATATCCGTTTCGGGGATATCTCTAAAACACGGCAAACTCCAACCAGAGATGGACTGGGAGGGCGTTTACCAGATATGCCGCCTCTGAAAAGAGGACGAAATCTGGAGGCTACCTGGAACTTTCCAAACTCTGTCTAAGAGTATGAGATAAACACACCAAGTGGTATAGAACTAGAATGCCCGAAAATATATAAAGATAACAATGCAACAGACATACAATAGCATAGAAAGAATATATGACAAATCATCCAAAAATATAGAGAGAGAATGCTAAGCCATTTTATTAAACTGAAAAATATAATGAAGTACAATAGGTGATCAGAGTGATGGCACCTAGACTTGCTCAAGGCAAGTGAAGAAATACTCTCAGAATACACAGGGAATGGCTGCTCTCTGGACTGCGTCCCAGCTGCTGGAAAACTGCCGTGTAGCTGCTACTGCTGAACTGAACTGAAGACTAGGGGTTGTTTCCCTTGCCGGAATGAGTTGAAAATCTGGAATCCTCCTCTACTCACCAATCTCGGCAAAACCCAGAAACCATATCAGAAATGGCCGACCCCCGAAAAACACCCCCTTGGGGAATTACGCTAGCCTCCAAGACTCTGCGCAGAGGCTAAACAGGAATGAATGAAATACCACCTCAAAATCCACCAAAATCCTCCCAAAGGCAAAGGTTGATCCTCTACTCAATCTCCCGGCACCAAACCCCTGCAAAAATCCCAAACTGGTGCTCCTCCTAGATGGACTGCGTCCTCCCTCTCAATGACTACGCAGTATCTATGAATGCCCAGCTCCGCAGCAAAACCAAACACCAAAACCTCCTGCAAAATGCTAAAGGAAATACCTTTCCCGAGTAGGCACTCGAAGTCCTCCGGGGCTAAGGGCGAGATCTCCGACCGGAGACACTCAACGTACTCAATAGTGCTGCAAACAGGCTAAACAGCGAGCGTGCTCAAGAAGTCAAAACGACCAGCTCAATATCATCCACAACGAATGAATGAAATGAGGAGGCTCCTCCCTCTTTTATAACGTTGGCCTTCCTCCAAAACCCTAAGGCCTATCTCCTCAACGTAGCCTCCCTCTTGCCACGTGCTCATCCTCATCTGCGCAGTCCCTTCTAGAGCATACGTGGGCCCCCTCTCTACGTGGTGCTTGGCCCCCCTTGGCTCCCTTTAAGTCACAACGTTGTGCTACTAGGGAGTGTGTTTTATTCCACTAAGTGAGTTAGACCCTCTACACTCACCTTTTTATTTATTAATAAACTATAGACGGCAAAATTGAGCAAAAATCGAATATTCCAATTAGCCACTGCTAATTAGGAATATTACAGTCTCCCCCGGCAAAATGTTGCTTGTCCTCAAGCAACTGAAGTGATGGATGCTGCAAAATCTTCTCACTCTCCCAAGTGGCATCCTCATCCAACAAATTCTTCCACCTCACCAAGAATTCCTGGACTGTCCTGCTCCGTAGCTGCCTCTCCCTGGTATCAATAATAGCCTCTGGCTGCAACACCAAATGCCCCTCATCATCCATGGGTGGTAGCTCATCTGTCACTATCACCTGCTGCCCCAGTGCATTCTTCAGGCATGATACATGAAAAACGTTATGGATCTCGCTGCCTTGGGGTAGCTTCAACTCATACGCAACCTGTCCAATCCTACGTATCACCCTGTATGGCCCGTAAAAGTGGGGCTTGAGCTTTTCAGCTCCTTTCTGCTTCAGTGACAACTGTCGGTATGGCTGTAATCGTAGGTAGACCAAGTCCCCTACCTCAAACTGTCTCTCCACCCGACCTCTATCAGCATACAGCTTCTGCTGGTTTTGTGCTGTAGCCATATTATCCTTGAGAGCTCGGAGAATGTCCTGACTCTCTTGGATCCAAATCTTGGCTCTAGGAGCCTTGCTAGCACCGAACATCACATTAGCAAAAGATAAAGGATGATACCCATACAAAGCATAAAATGGTGACATACCAATGGACATGTGATGTGTCGTGTTATAGCAGTACTCCCCTAGATGCAACCACTTCAGCCATGCTCGCTGCTACCCACTGACATAGTTATGCAAGTAGCCCTCCAGCCACTTGTTAACTATCTCCGTCTGTCCATCCGTCTGTGGGTGATAACTAGTACTCAGTGTCAACTCCGTCTCCACTAACCGGAAAAGCTCCAGCCAAAATTTGCCCATGAAGCGGCTGTCCCTGTCACTGATGATGGTCTTAGGAAGACCATGTAGCCTGAAAACCTCCCTGAAGAACAGCTCGGCCACCTGTGCTGTTGTGTAGTGCGCGGATATGGCGAAAAAATGCGCATACTTTGTCAGTTGATCAACGACGACAAAGATACAATTCTTGCCCTGCACCATGGGCAACCCTGTGATGAAGTCCATTGAGATACTCTCCCATTTCCCCTCCGGAATGGGAAGAGGCTACAATAATCCTGTGGGATGGCTCATTCCCCCCTTGTTCCTCTGGCAAACATCGCACTCCCTGATGTGCTGGAGTACGTCCTCCTTGAGGCCCTTCCATGAGAACCTCTCTCTAATGGCCCGATAGGTTTTGGTAAACCCCTGATGGCCTGCCAATGGTGAATCATGTGATGCCTGGAGTATCTTCTTCTTGAGTTGAGAGCCCTCAGTCAAGAAGATCCTATCCCTGTAGTAGATGATCTCATCGACCACCCTGTACCTGTCATCCGCCACCTGTCCATCCAGAACCTCACATGCAAATCTGTCCTTGGAGTACTCCACTAAAAGTCGAGCCCTCCAATCTGTATCCAAGCTCTTAAGAGATAATGTGGCTCGTCTACGTGAAAGGGCATCTACTACCACGTTATTCTTACCCTTGACATACTCAATGTCAAAGTCATATGCTTGGATCTTACTGATCCACTTCTGCTGCCTCTCCTGTAGCTGCTTCTGCTCCAAAAAGAACCTACGGCTGTTGTGATCAGTCATCACCCTGAACTTGTTCCCTACCAAATACTGCCGGAATTTGGCCAATGCATGCATAATGGCCAACAACTCCTTGTCGTATATAGAATACAACCTCTCTTGCGAAAGGAGCTTCTGGCTCTCAAAGGTTATAGGGTGTCCTCCCTGCATCAATACTGCGTCGATCCCCTCTCTCAACGCATCACACTCCAAAACAAATGGCTGCGTAAAATCCGACAATGCAAGCACTGGGCAGCGACTCATTACCTCCTTGAGCCTGTCAAAGGCTCGCTGCGCTGTATCCGACCAACTGAATGCCCCCTTCTTCGTCAAATCTGTAAGGGGTGCAGCAAGCTGTGAGAAACTCTTGACGAACTTCTTGTAATAAGTACATATGCCAATGAATCCTCGAAGTTCTGTCACGTTCCTCGGCTCCGGCCAATCTCTGATGGCCCTGATCTTCTCCTCATGGACTCTGATTCTATCCACTCCAATAATGTGACCCAAATACAACATCTTCGTCATCCCAAACTCACACTTGGAGAGTTTAGCATAGAACTGTTGCTCTTCCAAGATATGTAATACTGCCTCTATATGCTGGAGATGCTCCTCCCAAGTCCTGCTATATATGCGTATGTCATCGAAAAAGACCAATACAAACTTCCTCAGATGACTGCGGAAGATATGGTTCATGCAAGACTGAAAAGTAGCTGGAGCATTGGTTAGCCCGAAGGGCATAACCAGAAACTCGAAATGCCCATAATGACACCTCAAGGCAGTCTTGGGAATGTCCTGTTCCCTCACGCGAATCTGATGGTACCCTAATCTCAAATCAATCTTTGAGAAGAACTTGGCTCCTCTCAGCTCATCCATCAACTCATCGATCCTGGGTATAGGATACCTATTCTTCAGGGTCTTCTTGTTCAGGGCCCTAT
Source organism: Pinus albicaulis (assembly GCA_034641835.2). Classification (NCBI taxonomy): domain Eukaryota; kingdom Viridiplantae; phylum Streptophyta; class Pinopsida; order Pinales; family Pinaceae; genus Pinus; species Pinus albicaulis. The sequence goes on along the minus strand of CM076575.1, from coordinate 6,789,348 downwards.
AGTCAATACACATCCTCAAGGTGCCATCCTTCTTCACCAACACCACGGAAGAAGCAAACGGACTCGTGCTCGGTCTGATGTGCCCAAGAGCCAGCAACTCCTGGATGGCTCGCTCAATCTCATCCCGATAGGCTTTGGGATGCCTATAAGGGGTAGTAATCACTGCCTGAATGCCCTGCTCAAGCTCAATGGTGTGCTCAAATCCTTGATCCGATGGCCGCTCTGGTGGTATATCCCCAAACACTGCATCATACCTGTCAAGGATGGTCTGTATATCAGGATGAACTGCCTGACCGATGGTCCCTGCCTCTGATGCCCACAACTCAACCACCCACTCTATGTCTCCCTTTCGGAAATCTGCC
>CM076575.1:6695965-6788886 GCA_034641835.2 Pinus albicaulis | reverse complement strand
ATTCCAAAGAACCTAGAAATAGTTTGTGGAAATTCCACTCGGTTCATGACTTATTAAAATAATTAATTATTTTAATGAAGACCCTAAGTCTAAACTTAAGAAAATGAAATAATTAAAGGGTATTAATGAGTTATAGTGTGAATCTTCTAGAAAACATGGATCAAGTCAAGTTTTAATCTTAGCCATTGATTAATCCTTTAATCCGGGCCGTTGGTTCTCCAATAGGAAGATTATAAAACAAGGCTTGAGGGTCATTTGGAAAATAAGTCGGGCAGACACTCAGTACCAGAAGGAGATCGATTTTGAAGTAAGAGAATTTGATTCCAGTGCGAGAGTTGTAGGGTGCGGAGTTTGCAAAAGCAGAAGGAGGGGGGAGTCAACAGTGATCGAGATCAGGGACAGAGGGCAGCAGTGGGCCACTGGAGGCAGCTTGAGGCTGCAGCGCAAAGAACCCACACGTTGTCCACGCGACTCATGTAGGCAAAGACTCGAACTACGTAAAGAATCACACAAAGAGACGCAGGGCATGCAAGGGTTGTTTAGCGTGTCGTAGAATTGTCCAAGTAAGCCCAAAATTCACTCTCAAGTGATTCAAAATTTATTTGTCGTTGTATTCTCCTTAAGATATCATTTGTTGAAGAATTAATAAAACCCTCATCTGCTGCACCGGTTTTCCCACATTGGATTTTTCCTAGGACAATTGTCCAAAAATAACTGTGTACATGTGATTAATTCTTTTGGTTATGTTCTCTACTGTTTATTTCTCTACATATATATTTGTGAATGTTGCAATAGTATTTATTTCAATATTTGCCGAAAGATTTCTGAATAATAACTTATTGAAAGAATAAGTTGGAGAAATAAATCTATCACTACAACTGTTTGTAATTTTCACATGGTATCAGAGCCATAGATGAATAACAGGGAGGGGGCATCTATCAGTGAACGGAAATCTACTGTTGCAACAACAATGCAAAAGGGTTCATGCAGTTCTCTAGGAGGGGGAAGACGCACGACAGAACAGATGGATCACGATGTCTCGTACAGCATCCGTGATGTTAGGTCCCTATATTACTAGTATAGTCCCTTATTTTGTTAGTGTAACCCCCTTATTGTTATTATTGTACCCCTGTAACCCCCATATTGTTATTATTGTGCCCTTAAATTATTATTGTTAGGTCGGCTAGGATTACATTGTGGCTCCATGGACTCCTATATATAGAAAGGAGGTTTTGTAATTTGTATCATCCAAGAATTGTTCATTCATGTAATGTATTGGAGGTTTCCCCCTCGAAGTGGCTTATTTCTAGGTGTTGATATCTCTTTTCTTCTATTTTTGGAGCTGGTTTCACAAAATTTGGTATCAAAGTTTTGGGTTCTAGGGTTTCGCCAAGCCCCAAACAGTCATTGTGGCATTTTCGCTATAACTTTTTTTCTATGAAGGTTCGTAAGCTGAAATTTTTAGGAACGCGAAGCCGAAATCCTAAGGAACGTCGTCGCAAAATTTTAGCCGGGTTCGGCAATATTTTCGACATATGATCTGCGTGGAAGTTAGGGCTTTTTGCAGGCTCTTGAATTTAACCTAAACAGGTCATCGTGTCATTTTCGCCATAATTTTTTTTCTACGAAGGTTCAGAAGCTGAAATTTGTAGAGCATAAAGTCGAAATCCCGAGGAACATCGTCGCAAAATTTCAGAGCTTGGTTCGAAATATGTTCGGAGATATGGTTTGTGGAAGTTAAGGATTTTTCAGGCTCTCGAATTTCATCTCAAAGAGGTGATTGTGGGAAAATCATCATAGCTCTCTCTTTGAGCATCGGATTGGAATTCGGTAAAAAGTGGCGGCAAGTACACAGACTGTAGTTTCATTTTTATCAAATTCAGCGCCGAAGGAGAAAACAATGACGTGTGGCACGCCGTACAAGTTCACTCTACTCGAACCAATCCATAATTAGTTCAGGAAGATTGGGCATAACTTTGCCTTGAAGCATCCAAATCAGCCGACTCCGTGGCATTTGAAAGAAGCTCGCAGCGCTACTACAGGCCAAATTTTAGATATTGAAAATCCGTAATTATAGAGATAATTCAATTTCAATATCGAGCTCCTCAAAATCAAGTACAAGGTGTGTGATTTTTTTTTCCAAATTGCATAAGTCTTGTTTGAAGAATCAAGTTGAATTGATTCCAAGGGCATATTATAGAATAGATATCAATATTGGATTCTCAAATGGCCCCTAAAAATAATTCAACACCCATTAAGCCTTTAGAAGGCTCTACTATGACTCATGAAGATGAAGAATGACAACATGACATATCAAAATTACAAGAGCAAGTGCAACAAATTTCGCTCTCGCAAAGAGCAACAAAAAATGGCATGGAAGTTTTGAAGAAAGGTGTGGAAACTAAGATGGATGGTTTGAATAAAGGCATGGAATATAAGATAGATGGCATGGAAGCTGGCATGGAATCTAAGATGGATGACATGGAAGCTAAGATCGATGAAAAAATGGAAAACATGAAGAATGATCTAAAAGCAGACATGGAAGGTTTGACAAAGTTGATATAAGAAATGTTTCCTAATGGTGAAAAGATAGTAGAGGAAACTCATGATGAGAACAAAATAAATGTTAATCGTGATTTCATAAACTCTAATGTTGGCGGGAAGAACCACCATATTCCAAAATGGATATGAGGAATTTTGATGGAAAGGATCCTGTAACATGGATACTACAGATGGAGCAATATTTTGATCTCCATAATGTGCAAAACACACAAAAGGTACGCATCGCAACTTTACATTTAGAACAAAATACATTTGTATGGTATCGATGGCTTTGCTCCCGTAAAAAAATTGTCACTTGGTCAATTTTTACGGAAGAAATGATAGCACATTATGAAGATACAAAGAGCAACACCTTCTTTAGCCAATTGATAAATCTCAAACAAAAGGGTTTAGTGGGGCAGCACATTGAGGACTTCCAAAAATTGAATATATGGGTAACTAATATTCCAGAGGAACACAGGATTGATCTCTTCTTAGGTACTCTAAAGGATAACATCCAACATGAAGTTCGTGTTTTGGAACCTGATTCATTGGAGAAGGCATTCAGGTTGGCAAGAAAAGTCGAATGTAAAATTATGGCGACAAGGAAGCCTACCACTCAATTCTATAAAGAAGGAAGTGTTGCTACGCCTAGATTTCCACAACCTACAAGGTTGACACCACAACAATTGCAAGAAAAAAGAGCAAAAGGGCTTTGCTATAGTTGTGATAGCAAATACACTAAAGGTCATAAGTGTGCTGAGAAGAAATTATTTTACATAGATTGTGAAGAGGAAGAAGAAAATGAACAAGAAGAGGATATACACCAGAAACCAACCCTAGAAGAGGAAGAAATGAGTCTGACCATATCGTGTAATGCATTGGCAGGAATTACCACTCCTCAAACTCTCAAGATAGAAGGAAATATCAAGAAGAAAAAGGTAATAGTGTTGATTGATTCAGGTAGTACCCATAATTTTATTCATTGAAAGGTAGCCAAGGAATTGAATTGTTTCCTATACCCAGCACCAGAATGTCAAGTGATGGTTGCAAATGGAGGAACTATAAATTGCTCTGGAAAATGCCATAATATCAAGCTAACCATGGGGGAATATGTATTGACTAGTCTAATGCTTTCCATTCCTATGGGAGGTGCTGATGTTGTACTAGGAGTACAATGGTTACAATCTTTGGGGACGGTAGCTTTTAATTTTCAAGAAATTTTCTTGAAATTTTTTTCAGAAGGAAAGGAAGTCGAATTACGGGGTATTGAAGGGAAGCCAGGAAGGATAATAAGCTCTAATTTCATGACAAAGCTTCTAAAGAAATGACAACGAGGCGTAATTGCACAATTATGCTCACTAGAAGTTTCGACATCAAAATCATCTATTTCTGCAGATCTCCAACAAGTCTTGGACAATCATTCCAAGGTGTTTGAAACTCCCAAAGGATTCCCACCTATTCGTGATCATGATCATGCTATTTATTTGATTCCAGGAAGTGTTCCTCCAAACATCAGGCCTTATATATATCCTTACTTCCAAAAGAGCGAAATTGAACGTATGATTGCAGAAATGTTAGAGGCGGGTATAATTCAACCTAGTCAAAGTTCTTTCTCTGCTCCTATAGTATTGGTACACAAGAAAGATGGATCATGGCGAATGTGTCCGGATTATAGGGAGCTCAATAAGCTCACCATTAAAGATAAATTTCCCATTCCTGTGATTGATGAATTATTGGATGAATTACATGAAGCAATTTATTTTACCAAGTTGGATCTTCGTTCAGGATATGTAATATCCGTTTCGGGGATATCTCTAAAACACGGCAAACTCCAACCAGAGATGGACTGGGAGGGCGTTTACCAGATATGCCGCCTCTGAAAAGAGGACGAAATCTGGAGGCTACCTGGAACTTTCCAAACTCTGTCTAAGAGTATGAGATAAACACACCAAGTGGTATAGAACTAGAATGCCCGAAAATATATAAAGATAACAATGCAACAGACATACAATAGCATAGAAAGAATATATGACAAATCATCCAAAAATATAGAGAGAGAATGCTAAGCCATTTTATTAAACTGAAAAATATAATGAAGTACAATAGGTGATCAGAGTGATGGCACCTAGACTTGCTCAAGGCAAGTGAAGAAATACTCTCAGAATACACAGGGAATGGCTGCTCTCTGGACTGCGTCCCAGCTGCTGGAAAACTGCCGTGTAGCTGCTACTGCTGAACTGAACTGAAGACTAGGGGTTGTTTCCCTTGCCGGAATGAGTTGAAAATCTGGAATCCTCCTCTACTCACCAATCTCGGCAAAACCCAGAAACCATATCAGAAATGGCCGACCCCCGAAAAACACCCCCTTGGGGAATTACGCTAGCCTCCAAGACTCTGCGCAGAGGCTAAACAGGAATGAATGAAATACCACCTCAAAATCCACCAAAATCCTCCCAAAGGCAAAGGTTGATCCTCTACTCAATCTCCCGGCACCAAACCCCTGCAAAAATCCCAAACTGGTGCTCCTCCTAGATGGACTGCGTCCTCCCTCTCAATGACTACGCAGTATCTATGAATGCCCAGCTCCGCAGCAAAACCAAACACCAAAACCTCCTGCAAAATGCTAAAGGAAATACCTTTCCCGAGTAGGCACTCGAAGTCCTCCGGGGCTAAGGGCGAGATCTCCGACCGGAGACACTCAACGTACTCAATAGTGCTGCAAACAGGCTAAACAGCGAGCGTGCTCAAGAAGTCAAAACGACCAGCTCAATATCATCCACAACGAATGAATGAAATGAGGAGGCTCCTCCCTCTTTTATAACGTTGGCCTTCCTCCAAAACCCTAAGGCCTATCTCCTCAACGTAGCCTCCCTCTTGTCACGTCCTCATCCTCATCTGCGCAGTCTCTTCTAGAGCATACGTGGGCCCCCCTCTCTACGTGGTGCTTGGCCCCCCTTGGCTCCCTTTAAGTCACAACGTTGTACTACTAGGGAGTGTGTTTCATTCCACTAAGTGAGTTAGACCCTCTCCACTCACCTTTTTATTTATTAATAAACTATAGACGGCAAAATTGAGCAAAATCGAATATTCCAATTAGCCACTGCTAATTAGGAATATTACTGTCTCCCTCGGAAAAATGTTGCTTGTCCTCACGCAACTGAAGTGATGGATGCTGCAAAATCTTCTCACTCTCCCAAGTGGCATCCTCATCTGGCAAATTCTTCCACCTCACCAAGAATTCTCGGACTGTCCTGCTCAGTAGCTGCCTCTCCCTAGTATCAATAATAGCCTCTAGCTGCAACACCAAATGCCCCTCATCATCCGTGGGTGGTAGCTCATCTGTCACGGTCACCTGCTACCCCAGTGCCTTCTTCAGGCATGATACATGAAAAACGTTATGGATCTTGCTGCCTTGGGGCAGCTCCAACTCATACGCAACCTGTCCAATCCTGTGTATCACCCTGTATGGCCCGTAAAAGCGGGGCTTGAGCTTTTCAGCTCCCTTCTACTTCAGTGATGATTGTCAGTATGGCTGTAATCGTAGGTAGACCAAGTCCCCTACCTCAAACTGTCTCTCCACCCGACCTCTGTCGGCATACAGCTTCTGCTGGTTTTGTGCTATAGCCATATTATCTTTGAGAGCTCGGAGAATGTCCTGATTCTCTTGGATCCAAATCTTGGCTCTAGGAGCCTTGCTAGCACCGAACATCACATCAGCAAAAGATAAAGAATGATACCCATACAAAGCATAAAATGGTGACATACCAATGGACATGTGATGTGTCGTGTTATAGTAGTACTCCCCCAGATGCAACCACTTCAGCCATGCTCGCTGCTGCCACTGACATAGTTATGCAAGTAGCCCTCCAGCCACTTGTTAACTATCTCCGTCTTTCCATTCGTTTGTGGGTGATAACTGGTACTCGGTGTCAACTCCGTCCCCACTAATCGGAAAAGCTCCTGCCAAAATCCGCCCATGAAGCGGCTGTCCCTGTCACTGATGATGGTCTTAGGAAAACCATGTAGCCTGAAAACCTCCCTGAAGAACAGCTCGGCCACCTGTGCTGCTGTGCAGTGCGCGGATATGGCGAAAAAATGCGCATACTTTGTCAGTGGATCAACGACGACAAAGATACAATCCTTGCCCTGCACCATGGGCAACCCTGTGATGAAGTCCATCGAGATACTCTCCCATTTCCCCTCCGGAATGGGAAGAGGCTGCAACAATCCTGCGGGATGGCTCATCTCCCCCTTGTTCCTCTGACAAACATCGCACTCCCTGATGTGTTGGAGTACGTCCTCCTTGAGGCCCTTCCATGAGAACCTCTCTCTAATGGCCCTGTAGGTTTTGGTAAACCCCTGATGGCCTGCCAATGGTGAATCATGTGATGCCTGGAGTATCTTCTTCTTGAGCTGAGATCCCTCAGTCAAGAAGATCCTGTCTCTGTAGTAGATGATCTCATCGACCACCTTGTACCTGTCATCCGCCACCTGTCCATCCAGAACCTCACATGCAAATCTGTCCTTGGAGTACTCCACTAAAAGTCGAGCCCTCCAATCAGTATCCAAGCTCATAAGAGATAACGTGGCTGGTCTACGTGAAAGGGCATCTGCTACCACGTTATTCTTACCCTTGACATACTCAATGTCAAAGTCATATGCTTGGATCTTACTGATCCACTTCTGCTGCCTCTCCTGTAGCTGCTTCTGCTCCAAAAAGAACCTAAGGCTGTTGTGATCAGTCCTCACCCTGAACCTGTTCCCTACCAAATACTGCCGGAATTTGGCCAAGGCATGCATAATGGCCAACATCTCCTTGTCGTATATAGAATACAACCTCTCGTGCGGAAGGAGCTTCCGGCTCTCAAAGGCTATAGGGTGTCCTCCCTGCATCAATACTGCGCCGATCCCCTCTCCCGACGCATCACACTCCAAAACAAATGGCTGCGTAAAATCCGACAATGCAAGCACTGGGCAGCTACTCATCACCTCCTTGAGCCTGTCAAAGGCTCGCTGCGCTGTATCTGACCAACTGAATGCCCCCTTCTTCGTCAAATCTGTAAGGGGTGCAGCAAGCTGTGAGAAACTCTTGACGAACTTCCTGTAATAAGTACATATGCCAATGAATCCTCGAAGTTCTGTCACGTTCCTCGGCTCCGGCCAATCTCTGATGGCCCTGATCTTCTCCTCATGGACTCTCACTCCGTCCACTCCAATAATGTGACCCAAATACAACATCTTCGTCATCCCAAACTCACACTTGGAGAGCTTAGCATAGAACTGTTGCTCTTCCAAGATATGTAGTACTGCCTCTATATGCTGGAGATGCTCCTCCCAAGTCCTGCTATATATGAGTATGTCATCGAAAAAGACCAATACAAACTTCCTCAGATGACTGCGGAAGATATGGTTCATGCAAGACTGAAAAGTAGCTGGGGCATTGGTTAGCCCGAAGGGCATAAACAGAAACTCAAAGTGCCCATAATGACACCTGAAGTCGGTCTTGGGAATGTCCTGTTCCCTCACGCGAATCTAATGGTACCCTGATCTCAAATCAATCTTTGAGAAGAACTTGGCTCCTCTCAGCTCATCCATCAACTCATCGATCCTGGGTATAGGATACCTGTTCTTCAGGGTCTTCTTGTTCAGGGCCCTGTAGTCAATACACATCCTCAAGGTGCCGTCCTTCTTCTTTACCAACACCACGGAAGAAGTAAACAGACTCGTGCTCGGTCTTATGTGCCCAAGAGCCAACAACTCCTGGATGGCCCGCTCAATCTCATCCTGATAGGCTTTGGGATGCCTATAGGGGGTAGTAATCACCGCCTGAATGCCCTTCTCAAGCTCAATGGTGTGCTCGAACCCTCGGTCCGGTGGTCGACCTGGTGGTATATCCCCAAACACTGCATCATACCTGTCAAGGATGGCCTGTATATCAGGATGAACTGCCCGACTGGTAGTCTCTGCCTCTGATGCCCGCAACTCAACCGCCCACTCTATGTCTCCCTTCCAGAAGTCTGCCTCTATCCAGTGTGCCGAAACCGTCTGAGGTGGGTAAGTGTGCATCCCGCGGATCTTCTCGTGCTTCCCGGTCTTCTTATCATTCCACTCCATCTCCAAGGCCTCCCAATCTGTGGTGACCTTCCTTAGAGTAATCAACCATTGAACACCCAATACCACATTGGTATCTGGTATGTTGACCACGAAAAAGTGATCGGTCACGGTGTAGGTACCCATCGTCACTACCAACTCTGGAACATACCGGGCACACTGCATCGTCTGGGCTCCTGGGACCAAAACCGAAAATCCGTCAAAGCTCTCGGTCGGTATACCTCTCCGCTCGACCATCTGTGCATCAATGAAGTTGTGGGTTGCCCCACTGTCAACCAAAACTGACACTCGCTGGCCACGTACTGTCCCTCGTACGCGCAGCGTCAAGTACTTGGGAACTCCTCGCAATGCTACAAGGGTCCCCCCTGTGGGTGCAAAAGCTGCACCTCCTGTCCTTGGAGGTGGAGGTGGCAACTGATCCTGGGCTGTCTGACTATCTCCTGCCTCCTCGTCATCCTCCTCATCCTCTTCCTCGCTATCATCAGAGAAGACCTCAATGAAGTGTGCTTTGCCAGCAGCACACCTATGCCCTGGTGCCCACAGCTCCTGACAAGTGAAGCACAGCCGCTTCTTCCTTAGCTCCCTCTTGGCATCATCATCTATCTGTGCCCGTCCTGGATTCCCCTTTGGAGGTGGAATCGTCACATCCTTCCCCTTGGGCTGGAAACCCTATCTCTGGGGATAAGGTGTACGAGTCCTGGGCAATGCATCCTGTAAATCCCGTGTCCTTCTATAGCATCCTGGAGTGTAGCCGGTCTAGTAGATCTCACTAAACCCCAAAGTGGCTCTGCTAACCCCTCCACAAACATATAGATCATCCGAGATGCTGATAGATCTGGTACCATCACTGAAACCCTCAAGAAATCTGCAATGTAAGTTTCGGGGCTCCCAGTCTGCTTGAGCCTCGTCAGCTCAACAAAATGCTGTTTCGGATCCCTATGGTCAAATCGCTCCATCAACCTACTGGTAAACTCGGCATATGTCGTCACTGTAGAATGTCCGAGTGTAACCATCCCATGGAACCACCAGTCCTGGGCCTCACCATCCAAATGTAATGTCGCCACCTTGATGGCCTCCGTCTCCGACATCTGGTTAAGCTGGAAATAGATGTCCAGCTTCTCCACCCAAGACTTTGCCGAACTGTTTGATGAGCCATCAAACGTGGGCAAATGGAATCTGCTAGATGTGCGGTGGGTATCTCCATCATGATAATGTCGGTGCCCTCTATGATGGTCACGGGGTCTACTGTCCCGCTGGAGCTGAACAAAATCTCGAAACGAGAGAGCATCCCTAAACTCCTGCCCATAGGCCTGATACTCTGCGAAATATTCGCCCATGTGTCCGGGCTCTGCCTCCTACTGGGCTCCTGCCCTTGTGTCTGCTCCCAAGAAAGTGGGCATGGTAGAGCGTGTAGGTGCACGTGAAGCCATCGGCTGAGTAGTATCTCGTTGAGCAGCACCATGCTCCGGAAAATGGTGGGATGTACCTGATCCCTCACCTACCTGGAATACCCGTGGGGTTTCACACTGTCTAGCCTCTACAGCGATGAACCTCTGACCCATCACCTCAATCTGCGTCGCTAAATCCTGGACCGATTTGAGGAGTGCCTCCCCAAACTGTTTGGCCTTAGTGTCATCTACCATTGGCTCTCTCTGCTCTGAATCTAACACAGGCTCCTCCTGCTCTGTGTCTGTCACAGGCTCCTCCTGCTCTATGTCCACCATCCGAACACAGTCTCCCTCTCCGTAGGTGTTCTCCAACCTACGCTCACGATCTCCATACTTCCTGCCTCTGTAACAAATATATGGCCTCTTTCTCGGTGTCATAGACAACTAGCTCCACAGGCTGAGCCAGAACTATGCTCTGATACCATTGTAATATCCCGTTTCGGGGATATCTCTAAAACACGGCAAACTCCAACCAGAGATGGACTGGGATGGTGTTTACCAGATATGCCGCCTTTGAAAAGAGGACGAAATCTAGAGGCTACCTGGCCCTTTCCAAACTCTGTCTAAGAGTATGAGATAAACACACCAAGTGGTATAGGACTAGAATGCCCGAAAATATATAAAGATTACAGTGCAACAGACATACAATAGCATAGAAAGAATATACGACAAATCATCCAGAAATATAGAGAGAGAATGCTAAGCCATTTTATTAAACTGAGAAATATAATGAAGTACAATAGGTGATCAGAGTGATGGCACCTAGACTTGCTCAAGGCAAGTGAAGAAATACTCTCAGAATACACAGGAAATGGCTGCTCTCTGGACTGCGTCCCAGCTGCTGGAAAACTGCCGTGTAGCTACCACTGCTGAACTGAACTGAAGACTAGGGGCTGCTTCCCTTGCCGAAATGAACTGAAAATCTGGAATCCTCCTCTACTCACCAATCTCGGCAAAACCCAAAAACCATATCAGAAATGGCCGACCCCCGAAAAACACCCCCTTGGGGAATTACGCTGGCCTCCAAGGCTCTGCGCAGAGGCTAAACAGGAATGAATGAAATACCGCCTCAAACTCCACCAAAATCCTCCCAAAGGCAAAGGCTGATCCTTTGCTCAATCTCCCGGCACCAAACCCCTGCAAAAATCCCAAACCGGAGCTCCTCCTAGATGGACTGCGTCCTCCCTCTCAATGACTGCGTAGTCTCTATGAATGCCCAGCTCCGCAGCAAAACCAAACACCAAAACCTCCCGCAAAATGCTGAAGGAAATACCTTGCCCGAGTAGGCACTCGAAGTCCCCCGGGGCTAAGGGCGAGAACTCCGACCGGAGATACTCAACGCACTCAACAGTGCTGCAGACAGGCTAAACAGTCAGCGTGCTCAAGAAGTCAAAACGACCAGCTCAATATCATCCACAACGAATGAATGAAATGAGGAGGCTCCTCCCTCTTTTATAATGTTGGCCTTCCTCCAAAATCCTAAGGCCTATCTCCTCAACGTAGCCTCCCTCTTGCCACGTCCTCATCCTCATATGCGCAGTCTCTTCTAGAGCATATGTGGGCCCCTCTCTACATGGTGTTTGGCCCCCCTTGGCTCCCTTTAAGTCACAACGTTGTGCTACTAGGGAGTGTGTTTTATTCCACTAAGTGAGTTAGGCCCTCTCCACTCACCTTTTTATTTATTAATAAACTATAGACAACAAAATTGAACAAAATCGAATATTCCAATTAGCCACTGCTAATTAGGAATATTACAGGATATCATCAAATTAGAATGAAGACTGAAGATATTCTGAAAACAGCTTTCGAACTCATGAGGGTCATTATGAATTTTTAGTCATGCCTTTTGCCTTACCAATGCACCTTCTACATTTCAAGGGTTCATGAATTCCATTTTCAAACCCTTCCTTAGAAAATTTGTGCTAGTATTTTTTGATGATATACTAATCTATAGCAGGTCTTGAAAGGATCATGTTCAACATGTCGACAGGGTGCTCAAACTATTGCAGGGGAAACAATTATATGCAAAAACATCCAAATGTTTCTTTGGAGTACAAGAGGTGGAATATTTGGGTCATATTATATTGCACGAGGGTGTTAAGGTAGACCCTAACAAAATTAAAGCCATTAAGGAATGGAAAGTCCCCACAACCATAAAGCAGTTGCGAGGATTTCTCGAGTTAATAGGGTATTATCGCAAGTTTGTTAAGAATTATGGGAGAATAGCAGCACCTCTAACAACATTATTGAAGAAAGATGCATTTTCATGGACTCCTGAAGCAACTAAGGCCTTTGAACATCTTAAAGAGGCAATGTGCCTAGCAACGGTCTTAGCTACGCCAGACTTCACAAAAACCTTTATTGTGGAATGTGATGCCTCAGGAAATGGAATTGGTGTTGTTTTAATGCAGGAAGGAAGACCCATTGCTTTTGAAAGTCGTCCAATCAAAGGAAAGTATTTACAAAAACCTATTTATGATAAGGAAATGTTAGCAATACTGCATGCACTAAAGAAATGGTGAACTTACCTAATGGGAAGACACTTCAAGGTAAAAACTGATCATGATAGTCTTAAACACTTTTTGGAACAAAGACTATCTTTAGAAGAGCAACAAAAATGGGTCACAAAGATGTTGGGTTATGACTTTGAAATAATCTACAAAAAAGGAAAGCTTAATGTTGTTGCAGATGCACTCTCAAGAAAGAATGAAAAGGTGGAAGCATTGCTTTGTGCCATTTCTATTATCCAACCAGATTGGATAACCGAAGCAAGAGATGAATGGAAGAAGGACAAAGATGTATGGACACTCATTCAAAAGTTGGAGCAAGATCCTAGTACATCTGATACATTTAGTTGGAAAAATGATTCCTTATGGTACAAAGATCGCTTATATCTTTGTAAGAATTCCCAACTATAACAAAAGATTCTTCTGGAATTGCACACTTCTCCTTTAGGAGGACACTCAGGATTTTTAAAAACTTACCACAGGGTGAAGAAAGAATTTTTTTGGGATGGCCTTAAATCCGATATTCAAAAGTTTGTGGCGGAATGTTTGGTTTGCCAGCAGAATAAAGTGGAAACAATTAAGACCCCAGGACTTCTACAACCTTTATCCATTCCAAGTCGACGTTGGGAGGAGATTTCAATGGATTTTATCACAGGTTTACCTAAGTCCGAAGGAAAGAGTGTCATCATGGTGGTAGTTGATAGACTTACCAAGTATGCACACTTTTGTGCATTATCTCATCCATTTAAAGCAAGTACAGTTGCTACTACATTTATGGACACAATTCAAAAGCTACATGGAAACCCAAGGGTTATTATGAGCGACAAAGATACCATTTTTACTGGAAATTTTTGGACGGAGTTATTTTCTTGTTTGGGTACTCAATTAGCTCATAGCTCATCTTATCATCCTCAATCCGATGGTCAAACTAAGATAGTAAATAAATGTTTGGATGGATATCTTCGTTGTTTTGCATCTGATAAACAAACACAATGGGTCAAGTGGTTACCTCTCGCTGAATGGTGGTATAACACTTCCATACTGTAGCAAAAATGACCCCATTTATGGCACTTTATGGATATCATCCACCATCCATCACATCATCTTTAAGAGAAAATTCGAAGGTTCAAGCAGTGGAAGATCACATCGAGCATCAGCAAGAAGTTCTCTAACTCTTAAAGGATAACCTGAATTTGGCACAAAATCGAATGAAACAACAGGCAGATCAACATCGTAGCGAGAGAAGTTTTGATGTAGGAGATTGGGTATTTTTACGGCTACAACCATACAAGCAAATGTCCCTCAAGCAAGCAAAGAAGGATAATAAATTATCGCCAAAGTACTATGGTCCTTACAAGGTGTTGCAAAAGATTGGTACTATGGCATACAAATTGGAGCTTCCTGCTTCTTCGCGAGTACATCCAGTTTCCCATGTTTCATGCTTAAAGAAGGTTATAGGTGAAAATCTTCCAGTTCAAACAGTATTGCCAGAACTTGATGGGGAAGGGAAGATCATATTGGAACCTGAAGCAGTCATAGAAAAAAGAACTCGACAACTACGGAATCGATCAATTTCAGAGTATCTCATCAAGTGGAAGAACTTACCCAATGAAGATTCTACATGGGAGGATGAGAATTTTATACAGAAGCACCCAGAGCTACTCAAGCGTTGAGGACAACACTTTTTTGAAGGAGAGGGGCATGTTAGGTCCCTATATTACTAGTATAGTCCCTTATTGTTGTTAGTGTAACCCCCTTATTATTATTATTGTACCCCAGTAACCCCCATATTGTTATTATTGTGCCCTTAAATTATTATTGTTAGGTCGGCTAGGATTACATTGTGGCCCACTAGGATTACATTATGGCCCCATGGACTCCTATATATAGAAAGGAGGTTTTGTAATTTGTATCATCCAAGAATTGTTCATTCATGTAATGTATTGGAGGTTGCCCCCTCGAAGTGGCTTATTTCTAAGGCATTGATATCTCTTTTCTTCTATCTTTGGAGCTGGTTTCCCAACACTAGACTGGAGAAAGATTTTGCTTTCGTATCAAGCACTGCTTCTTCTGATGTCTGGTATATTGACAGCAGAGCCTTTGCTCACATGACGGGAATACGGGATTGTTTTCCCGACTACCAAGAAGAGCAAATGAATTTCAAAATAACCATGGGTAATAAAGAAAAATGCACTCCCATTGGGAGAGGTACCATAGTTTTTCAGACCAAGGCCGAAAATAGAATTTGGGCCACTAATGTGCTGCATGTGCCGGGTTTGGGGATGAATTTACTCTCAGTATCACAACTTCAAAACTTAGGATATGACGTCTACTTTATTGGCAATAACGTCTACGTCAAGCACCACTATTGGAAGAAGAAGGCACAGATCGTGGTAAGAAGCAACAAACTATACAAGCTACAGCTTTACTCTCCAATGGCACTAGTTGGCAGCGCAGATGAAACAGCCCTGAATGAGCTATAGCACAGAAGAATGGGGCATTTGCATCATGGGGCATTGAGAACTCTCCAGAATACTGTCACAGGTGTTCCAGAACTGAGCACTAAACGAGATGATGTCTGCAAGGGGTGCGTATTGGGAAAATATGCCAAGGCAACATATCAGAGAAGCAACAATAGGGCCAAGGGTGTATTGGATCTGATACACTCAAATATCGGTGGGTCGATGTCCACAAGAGCTCTTAGCGGTGCCGAATATTTCATCACCTTTATTGATGACCATTCTAGGAAAACTTGGATCTACTTCTTGAAGACCAAGGATGAAGTCTTCAGTCGATTCAAAGAGTTTAAATCTCTAGTGGAAAATTTGATAGGGAAGCGGATCAAGGTGTTGCAATCAGATAATGGTGGTGAATACATAGATAAAGAATTCACCGGATTCTGTGCAAAGGAAGGCATTAAAAGAGAGTGGATAGCTCCATACAATCCAGAGCATAATGGTGGGGCAAAAAGGAAGAATAGGACTATTGTCGAAGAAACCATAGCTATGTTGTATGACCAAGACATGCCGTAATTACTGTGGGCTGAAGCGTTTAATACAATTGTCTACATTCAGAACAGGACTCCTCAAGCTACACTGGGAAAGATCACGCCAGAAAGTGTCTTCACTGGCAGTAAGCCTGAAATGAGTCACTTTGGGATCTTCGCCAGTACAACTTACGGTCATGTGCACAGTTAAAAGAGGAAGAAGTTGAAGATGGCTGCCGAAAAGGGGTATCTGGTAGGATATAGCGAGAATGCAAAGGCTTATCGCATCTACATTCCTGAGAGCAGGAGAGTGGTGATGCGAAGGGATATGAAGTTCACGGAGGAGAAGTCCTTCAGAGGATCTCGTGAGCTGCCTTCTGTTACATAGTCTGAGGAAGAGCCTCTGGTCCAGCCCCAACAACCAGCAACAGAAAATTCAGTTGCCTCTCCAAGGCATAGTGATCCAAAGGATGTGTCTCCCGAGGATTTGCAAGAGGAAGAGTCGGTAGATCCGCCCACCACCAGTGGAAGAACGAGCAGGGAACTTCAACAGATTCTGAAGGATGCAGAGGACTTTGTTGGAATCCCCCGAAATGAGAAGAGACAACGTAGTCAACCTGAGATGTATCAAGCCTTAGTTGCTCAAGTCGGAGAACCTTTCAATTTTCGAGAAGCAGTTCAACACCAGGTGTGGGTTGATGCAATGGTGGAAGAGTACAGTTCCATCATGATGAATGATGTCTGGGAAGTAGTACCCATACCTCATGAGAGATCAGTTGTAGGATCCAGGTGGATCTACAAAATCAAGTATGTTGCAAACGGCAGCATTGAGAAATTTAAAGCCAGGTTTGTGGCTAAGGGGTATGCTCAGAAGGAAAGAATTGACTATGAAGAAACCTTCGCCCCAGTAGCCAAGTACACATCTATCAGATCCATGATATTCCTTGCTGTGTAGATGGGATGGGAAATTCACCAGATGGACGTCGAGACGACATTCTTGAACGTTGTGATAGAAGAAGAGGTGTATATAGAAGAATCGGAGAGCTTTTAGACACATGATCAAAAAACTCATGTGTGCAGACTGAAGCATGCTCCTAGAGCCTGGTATGGTCGAATTGACAGCTACCTGCAGAAGATGGGATTCGTCAAGAGTGAAGCTGATCCCAATCTCTACTATCTAATAATAGGGAGTAAGCCTTTGATACTGGTTTTTTATGTAGATGATCTGTTCTTGACAGGATCATCAAGGCTCATCACAGATTGCAAGAAGAATTTGGCTAAAGAATTTGACATGAAGGATCTAGGACGGATGCACTATTTTCTGGGGTTGGAGGTTTGGCAGTAGAACGGGGAGATCTTCCTTGGTCAAGGAAGATACACTACAAAGATTCTGAAGAGATTTCAAATGGAGGATTGTAGACCCATGACAACTCTAATGATCACCAACAAGAAGAAAATCAACACATCTGAAGATGATGAGGTGGATCCTACGCTGCACAGGCAACTCATAGGGTTATTGATGTATTTGGTAAATACAAGCCCAGACATATGCTATGTTGCAAATACACTCGGTTAGTTCATGGTGGAACCGAAGAGGGCACATTGGGCAGCAGCCAAGCATGTTCTCAGGTACGTTCAAGGAACAATCGATCTTGGATTGAAGTACACCCATATCAATGATATCAGGTTGAGTGGTTTCACTGACGCAGATTAGGCTGGAAGTTCAGTTGATCGGAAGAGTACCTGTGGGTATTGTTTTAGTCTAGGATCAAGAATGACTTCCTGGTGCAGTAGGAAACAGAAGTCCGTAACACTGAGTTCAGCGGAAGCAGAGTATATGGCAACCAACACAGCTTCGTGCGAAGCCATATGGCTTAGGAAACTGCTAGTGAATCTACTCAAGGAGAAAATGGAAGCGACCAACATCTTATGTGATAATCAGAGTTGCATAAAGATCTCTGAGAATCCTGTGTTTCATGATAGGTTGAAACATATTGACATCAGGTGTCACTTCATCAAGGGCTGTGTACAACGTGGAGCTGTTCAGTTGTAGTACACTCCAACAGGAGAACAGGTGGCAGACATCCTCACAAAGGCTCTAGGAAAGACAAAGTTTGTCTACTTCAGAGAGAAGATGGGGATGATGAAGAATCCCTTCCAGTAGCAGGAATGAATAGACTTAATATTCAGAGGGAGTTGTGGTACAGAGCCAACAATGACAGTGGCAGTGTCAAAGGCAGCAGTACAGGAGGCAGCAACACAGTAGATGGGGGGCAGAGTCCTGAGATCAGTAGCACAAACGGTGCTTCAAAATCAGAGCAGCATGCAACAGGAATATTGTTGGAACACCTTCCTCGCTAAGAGGGAGTGTTGATTTTTGTAGCATCCAGAAGTGTTCCAAGTCTCAAACTTTGCAAGGAGGCTTGGACAACTACATTCCAAAGAACCCAGAAACAGTTTGTGGAAATTCCACTCGGTTCATGACTTATTAAAATAATTAATTATTTTAATGAAGATCCTAAGTCTAAACTTAGGGAAATGAAATAATTAAAGGGTATTAATAAGTCAGAGTGTGAATCTTCTAGAAAACATGGATCAAGTCAAGTTTTAATCTTAGCCATTGATTAATCTTTTAATCTGGGTCATTGGTTCTCCAACAGGAAGATAATAAAAGAAGGCTTGAGGGTCATTTGGAAAATAAGTTGAGCATACACTCAGTGCCCGAAGGAGATCCATTCTGATGTAGAATTCGATCTTGTGGGAGAGTTACAGGGCGAGAAGTTTGCAGAAGCAGAAGGAGGAGGTCAGTGGTGATCGAGATCAGGGAAGGAGGGCAACAGTGGGTTACTGGAGGTAGCTTGAGGTTGCAGCGCAGAGAACCCACGCAGACTCACGCAGTTCAGTGCTGGGACTGCGCAATGAATCACACAGAGAGACACAGGGGCATGCAGGTGTTGTTCAGGGTGTCAGATAATTGTCTAAGTAAGCCGAAAATTCAGTCTCAAGTGATTCAGAATTTATCTGTCGTTGCATTTCCCTGTAAAGACATCATTTGTTGAAGAATTAATAAAACCATCATCTATTGCACCAGTTTTCCCACACTGGGTTTTTCTGGGGACAATTGTCCAAAAATAACTGTGTAGATGTGATTGATTCTTGTTCTTATGTTTCCTACAATTTATTTCTCTGCATATATATTTGAAAATGTTGCAATAGTATTTATTTCGATATTTGCCAAAAGATTTCTAAATAATAACTTATTGAAATAATAAGTAGGAAAAATAAATCTATCACTGCAACTGTTTGTAATTTTCACAGTTGAAGTCTCAACGAAGGATTATAAGAAGAAGTCAATGGGGCTTGGGGAAGATAACTTGAGACACTGACACTTGAGCATTCATTTTAATGGGAAATCAATTTCCAAAGTAGCATCGTTTTGTTGCCGGAAGTGATTCAGTGAGGTTGAAGCAATGAGAGAGGCGCAGAGATACTGAAGCCAGAGGAGTCATTCCAGATCCGGCAAGTACATTTGCAGAGAGGCAAAAGTGCCACAGTGAGGCAACGTAATGCCCTCTACCCTTTAGAGGAAATTTCTTTTGTTGGGGAGAAGTCGAGACTCAATGCTAGAAGCTAGGCAAAGATTCCAGAGGCCAAGAGAATCGGTTTCCCAGACAAAAACTGACGAGATAGCTTAAGGTGACGCAGTTTTGAGCTGAAGTGATGCAGAGACTGCGCAAAGGCAGTTAGGACGGATCCATTTCGAGCTGAGGTCAGTGTTGGATTTGCCTGTGGAGTGAGGAATTTCCTCACTAGATATTTTTTCCAGTTCTCCTCTGTTTGGATTGCCAGTTTGGGCATCCACAGATTATACTCTCAGATTTCACTATTGCATAATAATAAAACTTTCAACTGCTGCACCGGTTTTCCCGAGTTAGCTTTTTCTAGGGACATTGGTCCCGGTGTTATTTCTGTGTGTGCATATATTTCTTCTTGCATTTATTTTTCTTCCGCAGTTTATTTGTGTATGTTGCAGTGTGATTGATTCAATGCTTGCCATAGAAAACTGCAAATAAATTGGTAAAAGTTAATTTAACAATTAGGGGAATTATTTCCAGTTGCTGCATATTACAATAGGATTCGGGGTTAGCCGAATTTTCAGATCCACTACTACATATTACACTTCATGCTCACATTCCATGGGGCCTCGAGCAACTACGAAGAAAAATCAATCAAAGGAAAACGTCATATGAAGAATGTTGGAAAGGCAAAGGTCGGGGTAACTCATGTACCACGATTTGCTCCCTCTTACACTCATATACCCATGTGCGGGCTTCCTTCATTATAGCTACCCTTGTACCATGACATGTGGTCTGGATGAGTCCCTTGATCCCCACTCCGTTCCATTATTATATCATTTTCCACCTTCCACTTGAGGGATGTACCATGGACATGTCACCCCCTTTAAAGGATGAAACCACCTAATAGGGTCCTTGATTAACCCCTTATTGAGCTTGGACACATTTTTACATTCCAAAGCCCACTATGGAAGGACATACCACCGTGAAGTGCCCCATTGATTCCATGACTCGTAAGCTCTTTTACTTGATTATTCTAATGATTTGTTGCACTGGAGAGCAAGGGGACACATTGGATCTAATGCAATATTACAAGTGGGTCCCCATTTGGGGCTTGGTCTCCCTATACAGGGTCCTAGCCCTCTAGAGGGCCACATTGGCACTTATAGGGTGAGCATTGAGGGACATGGGCCTCCACCATAGCAGAGATTACTTCATGGATCCCCAACAGTGCTTATTGATTTCTCGTGTTCCACCTTTTAGATGAGGATGATGAACTTGGTTCACCATGCCCAACTAGCTCCACACTTGCACCATACATTTGGCAGATGTTCCAGGGTCTAGAGGATGTCTCCCGCCACAGAGGGAGGGCTCATATCATCATCCTAGCCCTATAGATGGTATACAAGCATTTTCGATCCATTGGAGACCCATGAGGATGTCCTTGTGCCCCCACACCCACTTGAGAGCACCAAAAGTTCTTGCTTGGAAAACAAGGGGCCAACCCCTTGTCCATTATGTTTGGAGCCCATTTCTTCATCATGGCACCCCTTGGACTTCATTAAGCCTCCTCAAAGGCCCAACAACTCACTTTATTGATCATTTGACCCTTTGAGACTTATCCTTATGTTATTGAGCTATTTTGTGGGCTTGTCACCAAAAGTATTGTTATTATGCACATTATTTTATTCTAGGCGCAATATTAGTCCAAATTAGGCCATTCAAATCCCCTTAGAGTATTGTATAAATAGAAGAGAGGCATTCTCTCTCATTCATCATCACTTCGATTGGATTAGTATCTCTTGAGAGATTTTAGCACTTTTTGATGGGTAAACTTTTTGGAGTTTTCTTGACGCATTATGACGTTTGGATTTTCACCATTGTCTTTGGAGTTTATTTCTAATGTGAACTTGATGAATAGATATACTCTCTCTCTCATGTAAGTGGAATTTTGATGCTATTCTTGTTATTTTACTGGTTTAATGCATGTTATGGTTATCATTATTATTGTATAGGTTAAAGTAAATGCAAAAATTACTCTGGGAACCTTGAGTAAGTAATTTAATGAATTCGTTGTACTTGAAGAGAGTGGGTGAATGTTCCTAGAGGCACCTAATAGGTTCTAAGCCTCGAAACTTCATCTCTTTGGAAAATTTGAAGTGTATATCTCTAATTACCTAGTTGTTTCCCTTGAATAGGCTAGTGATGGTTAATTAGGGCTCCTTAGCTCTCAAAATTTCTCAATCTAGGTGTATCTTGACTCCATTAAGCCCCCCCCAGGCAAGGCATTGATCCTCGCATCCTCTTGGTGGTCAAATTCATCTTTCTTTTCTTCACCTCTCCCAATTCTAGGCCTAACCCTGGAAGGTCACCTAAGGCATCAAGTAAAATCTTTTGTAGCCATCCAAACACCTTGAAAATTGGTCCCCTACTGCACTGGAGTTTGCTTAAGAGGTCCTCCAAATTTCAAGCAAATCCGATAGTGAAATCCCGAGATATCACAAGCCCTAGCTCAAGGACCATTTCTCTCCCTAGGTTGATTTGGGTTAGTGCCCTCATTTGGATCATTGCATTCAAATTTCAAAAGAAAATTAGTCCTTTGATCCTTTCATCTTCCCTAATTAGATCAAGCCCCTCTGTGATTGATCAACTCCATACCCTTGACCTAGTTTGGCTCTACTTGGGTTCTTTGTGGTCTCGCAACTCTACAACTCAAATTCCACTAGGATTACATAGAATCCTTTTCTCCATAAGGATCCTTAAGTATAGGAAGCCCCTTGTCAAGGCGTATCCTCTAAAGCTAGGCTCAAGTATCCTCTTAGCCCTTCCTAGAGAGCCTACCACCTTGCCTCTCAAGCAAGTTATTCAATTGAGTCTCTCTTATGAATAGGCTTTTAGAATCACCCCATTTATTATCATTAATCCATCTATTCTTGTGATTCCTCTCATACTGAGACTCCTCCCATCGGTGAAAGTCCATACATAGCAAAGAGTTTTAGCTGAGGTGACAGTGGGCTATCGCTCCATTGTTGCCCCTTGACCTAGTAATTGCTCTATAGGATCCCCTCCTAGGTGCCCTGCTACTTTGAGCGGTAACAGTTCCTATGGGCACTAGATGAGCCCCCTCCACATTAAGGAACCCATGATTGTGTCGACCCCTGGTGGGAAATGAACTGCCTCACCTTAAAGGGGGTATCTATTGTTGTATCTTACACATCATGCTCTCATCCCCTCGAGCCTCGAGCAGTTATGAAGAAAAATCAATCAAAGGCAAAAAGCATATGAAGAAGGGTGGAAAAACAAAGGTTGGGGTAATTCATGTACCACGATTGCTCCCTCCTACACTCATATACCCATGTGTCGGCTTCCCTTATTATAGCTACCCTTGTACCATGGCATGTGGCTTGGAGCCTTCCCCTGATTCCCACTCCATTCCATCATTATATCACATGCCACCTACCACTTAGTGGATGTACCATGCACATGTCACCCCCTTTAAAGGTTGAAACCACCTAATAGAGTCCTTGGTTAATCCCCTTATTGAGCTTGGAGACACTTGTACATGCCAAAGCCCACTATGGAAGGGCATACCACTGTGAAGTGTCCATTTGATTCCATGATTTGTAAGCTCTTTTACTTGATTACTCTAATGATTTGTTGTACTAGAGGGCAAGGGGACGCTTTGGATATTATGTCAGGTTGCAAGTGGGTCTCCATTTGTGGTTTAGTCTCCCTATACGAGGTCCAAGCCCTCCAGAGGGTCACAGTGGCACTTGTAGGGTGAGCACTGAGAACCATGAGCCTCCACCATAGCAGAGAGCACTTCATGGATCCTCAACACCATTCATTAACTACTCATGTTCTACCTTTATGGATGAGGATGATGCACCTAGATTGTTAAAATTCGATGATGCGAATTCCTATTGCAACAAAATGATATTACTTCTCCTACTTATTAAATTATGCAAGTTATTTATTGCATTCTACAAGTAAATATCGAAGAAAATACAACTACAACCATCTCTAAATAAGTAAAACGTGGAAGACAAGTATTGAGCAAGAAGAAATAAACACACATATGACACTATTATTTTTGGACTAATGTTTATGGAAAAACCCAATGCGGGAAAATCGGTGCAACAGCTAAGGGTTTGTATTATTATGTAGTAATTTCTGCATATAATATAGATGCCCAAATTTGGCTATCAATGAGAGAATTTGACTGGCAGAAAAATAGTGAGGATTACCTCACACTAAAACTGGAGATTCCGCACTGACCCAACCCTAAACTGACAAGCTCACGCTACCTCGACGCAGATCTGCGTCACAACTGCGGGGGATTGCGTCACTAGCTTTAGCTGATCTTTTTGCTGGTTGGATGCTCGATCCTTTGCCTCTTTGGTCTCACACCTCGGCTCTCAGGACTGGATCTGATCTGATCCTCAGCAAAATAGTGTATCTCCTCAGAGCCTCAGCGCTGCCTCTACATGGCTCTGCGTTGCCCAGCGTGGCCCTTACGCTGCCTCTTCTGGTTCTCTTTTAGCCTTCTCTGCGATGTATTCTCGGCTCAGGAAAAATCTCTCCCACCAAAAATTATCTCTGCCCCTCACTGCAAGAATCACTTGATATCTCTGTCTACTCTGCGTTGCTCACTTGAGAAATCGATCTCTAGATCCTCTCCCGGTGTGTTTTCCAAATTCCCATCGAAGTCCTCATAATCTTCTCATTGAGAAATCAATAGCCCGGATTAAAACATAATCAATGGCAAAAATTAACTTGACTTGATCTTTGTCTTTTTCTAGAAGATTCAAACCCAATTCCATTAATACGCTTCAATTATTTTAATTGCCTAAGTTTAGACTTAGGCTTCCATTAAAAATAATTTAATTATTTTAATAAAACCTTAGCTGGGTGGAATTTCCCAAAACGATTTTTGGGTATTCTGGAATACATGTGTCCAAGCCTCTCTAAAAAATTTGAGACTTAGAGCACATCCAATGCTACCAGAAATCAACACTCCCTCTTAGCGAGGAATGTGCTCTAGTAATGCATCATGATGAAGCATCACGTTGACTCTGTAACATCTCCCCCTGAGTTGTTTATGTCTGACACTACTTCCCACCAACTACTGCGTTGTTACATTTGTGTTGTTGCCAACTGCATCTGCACTACAACTCTGCTGCTGCTGCAGCAGAAAAACTTACAAAATATTGAACTAGGTGTTTAGCATGATGCATATGATATTGAAGATTTGATTGTTGCTAGTCTTTCTGTTGACCCTCTGAAGCCTCTATGCTGCTGCTGACTCTGCACTGGTGCCAACTCTGCTCTGCGTTGCTCAGTCTCTGGCGCTCTCTAGCCACTGCGTTGTCTCTCCGGCACTCCTCTGCACCAACTGACACTAGTCCATCTTGTTACTTCTAATATGGGCTCCCGTAGAAATGTATTGATCCTAGAGGTGGACTCTGTTGATTTTTGTTAGCATTGGATGTGTTCTAAGCCTCAAAATCTGCAAGGAGGCTAGATCACATGTATTCCAAAATACCGAAATCGTTTTGGGAAATTCCACCCAGATGAGGTTTTATTAAAATAAATAATTATTTTTAATGGGAGCCTAAGTCTAAATTTAGGGAATTTAAATAATTAAAGTGTGTTAATAGAAATGGGTGTGGATCTTCTAGAAAAATACGGTGATCAAGTCAGTTTAATCTTAGCCCTTGATTATGTTTTAATCCGGGTTGTTGATTTCTCAATGAGAAGAGGGCATCAACATAATAGGGAGTGCAGGAACAGGCTAGGAGAAGCAATGCAGAGGCAGTGACGTTGGGACTGCGCAATCACTGTGCAGAGGGTGACGTAGTGAGGGCAACAGGTCCTCTCCAAAGTTAGAATTTCACTGTGAAGTGTGAGAAAATTGTTTGTAAATTTTCTCACAAAAATTACTCTTCTATTCTGCTGATTGTATCTTGTACATGAGATTTTGTTGAAGAATAATAGAGAAACCCTCATTTACTGCACCGATTTTCCCGCATTGAGTTTTTCCAGGGACAATTGTCCAAAAATTGTGTCAATGTGATTGTACTTGTGCTAGTATTTTTCCTTGCATTTACTTTCCGCGGTATTTTAATTGTGAAGGTTGCAATAGAATTTATTTCGATATTTACCGTGTAACACAGTAAATAACTTGTTTATGAATTAATAAGTAGAGGAAATAATATCAGTTACTACAGTTGGGATCCTATTTAGGAATTTTGATCTGAAAATGACCTGAGTTACTTAGCTCTATTTCAGAGATTGACTGTAGGGGCGTTTACTGGATATGTCACCCTTAAAGAAAGGATGAGATCCAGAGGCTGCCTGGCCCTCTACAAACTCTGTCTATAGAACTTTATAGCAATTAATACTCAAGTTATTAAAATGCGGAATTTTAACCAAGATCGTTTCTAGTCCTTGTACAACATGTGATTGGCAGTATTACTGAACAGTTATTAGGTGCATTAACTGTTTAGGCATGAAATAATCTATATATGTTTAGATTGAATAATTTCACCTCAATCACACAAGTCATACCATAAGACCAAGAAGTTTGTGACGGAGTTCATCCCACCTTGACTACATCTCCGGGTCCGCCTCAGAATTGTGCATCCGTTGTATTCTTTAAGCCGAGAGAAATATGCTACAAGGAATCATCAGTTTCACTACTGATGTTGCAGATATGGACCTTCCCTTGAACAGGCTCACTGATACAACTCTTTTCTTTCAACACATAAGAAAAGACGTGGATGATTCGCACACTAAAACAAACTGAAGATTGAAGCTTAATGGACCTTCGACAACTTGGTGGCTGAAAGAGTTTTAGAATGTCGAAGTTGAACTCGTCATCATCAACGTACTTCGATGTTGGCTGTATGCAAGTAGGATGCTATGCTCCTTCAATAAACCTGCAATAAGAAAACTCTCCACCAATTACTTCATCTATCTTCTTTAAGTGCCTACTTCCTCCTGAAGTAGGGAAAACTCTCTTTAACCTCCTCTCATGAGGTCTCTCCTTCTTTGACTTCAAAGTAGCTGAACTGAGCTTGGCATCATCAAAGTGGATCTCATCGTCCATCGACGTACTTTGATGCTGAAACTTATGCAAGTGGGAAGAGCTTTTCTTCCTTCATGAAAACCTGCAATAAACCAAACTCACTACCACATTATGTGACATACAATATAAAGAAGTTTTACTTCATCTTGAAGTTCGAACAAACTCCTTCTTTCACCACTCTTTCTCTCTTGAGGTCCCTCTCAAAAACCCCTCAACACTCTTCTAAAAAGTGCTCACACTCTCTTAACTCTTGAAAAGAACACTCCTCCCTTTATATTAAGAGTGAATATTAACAAGGCTATACAATCTGCCTCGAATCATTATTTGTTGTGTTTGGCATCTTGTTGGAGGACATTTGGTGATGAGGGATTCAAATCCCAACATCACATTCCATACATAGGATTAGTTGCATTACTTTAGTTCTGATTTAAATACAAAAACCCATAATTGGACTTTACAATATAAATCTCCGCCCGACGGTTAGTCTAACCACGCGGAGTCCGACACCTGCATGTGAACAGTCCAGCGGCTTTCTATCCGGTGGTTATGGTTCTTATCCCGACGGTCTTGCTGACAATCTTTGCTGCAGTCTTCAAACTGTTCACATGATCTTCCCGATGGTTCTGGTGGCCCCGACGGTCACGGCTTATCTGATGCGGTTTGACATCTGTCCCTTCCGTTGCGGTCTTCCACGATTCTGGTCACAAGGCTTATCTCCGACACGGTTCTAAATCACGTGGTCTGGACTTAACGCTGTGGGTGTATTAACAATGTTTTATATAAACATATAACCCGAGCCTTTCGAACTTTATAAGCACAGTTCGAAACTTTACAATGCGGGTTTGATATTACGTCGAACCTTTGACATAAGGTTTATGTGCCATGACATAGGTTTAATACAACCCGACCCATTTACAATAGGTTTGTAACATTGCATCAAACCTTTTTAAATAAGGTTTTACACCATGGTCTTTAGACCCACTTCCGAACCTTTAATATAAGGATGTTGACCATTACATCGAACCTTAGACTTTAAGGTTTATGACATAACACTTTATACTATGGGTTTTGACATCCCATGTTCCGAACCTTGATACAAAAAAGGTTTATGGTTAAGCTTGTGCTAGGAGGTTTTGAACCTAAGGGTTTTACACCACATAAGTTTTGTGCTAGGGACTTTGAGTCCATAAGTTTAGAAAACTTAGGAATAAGACTTAATTTAACATTTCGCCCTAGGAGTAGATTTAGGCTTTTACAAAGTGTATTTTTCTTCGACACTTAGACTTTAAGATTTAAGCCTAGGACTTAGGA
This sequence comes from Pinus albicaulis, assembly GCA_034641835.2. Lineage (NCBI taxonomy): Eukaryota > Viridiplantae > Streptophyta > Pinopsida > Pinales > Pinaceae > Pinus > Pinus albicaulis. Next base: position 6,761,314 of record CM076575.1, on the reverse strand, counting down.
TTTCAATTAAGTCCTTTTTACCTTAGGAACGATTTTGTCCATTAAGGTTTACAAAAGCGGACATTAGACATTTTTGACCTTTACATAAAGACTTACGACAAGTTTTATTACATAAGTCTTATAACACACTGGTTGTTTCTGTCACAGGTCGATTTGACGATGTCTTTGATTGGCACTTTGGACATTTGCTGGAGTCGCATCTGAAGTTGATGTCGATCGATGTCGCACATTTGAACTTCACAATTTTAATGATCATCTTGATCAATTATTACATAATTGATAATTACCAAATGCCGAATAACCATCTTGGTTGACTGAGTAATTTCGATACAATTTTAACAATTCTAAAATTGGATCAAATTTTCACATGGTATCAGAGCTAAGGTGAAGCAAGAGAGTAGAGCCAAAAGAGCCAAAGCTAAACAGAAGAGGGAGATCGAAGAGTTGCGTAGGCAGCAGATCAAATCCCCAGAGGGATTGCGCAGTCTAGTCCAGGAGGACAAAACTTTTTTGGGGAAATCTCCCTTTGAGTGAGTCGACAGAAAAAAAATATTTCTAGATCAAAATTTGCCAGTGACAGAGGAAGCAGCATAACAGTTTCAGCGCAGAGAAGTCTTCAAGTGGGACGCAGTTTTGCTAGGCAAAAAAACGTCAGGAAAAAAAAAAGCACAGATAAGTATGGAAAATCAAGATGTCCCTGAATTATCTTCCAGATTGGAAGAAGAATTTTCATTCTTTTCAAGTTCAGCATCAGCAGGTGTTTGGTATATTGATAGTGGGGCTTCAGCTCACATGACTGGAGTACAAGAATACTTCTCAAGCTATCAAGAAGAGCAGATGGACTTCTAGATCACTATGGGAAACAGAACGAATTGTACTCCAGTAGGGAGAGACACCATATCATTTTAGATGAAAGCAGAAACCAGCGTCAGAGCAACCAATGTGTTGCATGTGCTGAGGTTAGGAATGAATCTGACTTCAATATCCCAGTTACCGGACAAGGGATACAATGTATAATTCATTGGAAAGAAGGTGTACGTCAAACATCCAAGCTGGAAGAAGATGAGACAAATTGGAGCTCGAAGCAACAGATTGTATAGATTGCAGCTCGAGTCTCCAATGGTAATAATAGGCAGCAATCATAATGGTGAAAAGGAACTAAATGAACTGTGGCACAAACGAATGGGACACTTGCACCATGGAGTACTGACGATGCTCAGAGAGACTGTTACAAGAGTTCCAGTCCTCAATACTGAGCATGATGATGTATGCAAAGGATGCATACTAGGGAAGTACGTTAAAACAACTTTTCCCAGAAGTGACAATAGAGCGAAAGGCATATTGGGATTGATACACTCAAATATTTGTGACCCAATGTTCACGAGAGCTCTTAGCGGTGGCGAATACTTTGTTACCTTTATTGATGATCACTCTAGAAAAAACTGGATCTATTTCTTAAAGACCAAGGATGAGGTCTTTGATCGGTTCAAAGAGTTTAAGGCTCTCGTAGAGAACATGATAGGGAAAAATATAAAGGTATTGCGCTCAGATAATGGTGGAGAGTATACCGACAAAGACTTTACAGATTTCTGCTCAAAGGAGAGCATCAAAAGAGAGTGGACAGTGCCATATAATCCACAGTAGAATGGAGTAACAGAGCGAAAGAATAGAACTATTGTTGGGGCGGCAGAGCGAAAGAATAGTTCAGAATAGAACGCCGCACAGAGCATTGGGGAAGAAAACGTCTGAAGGGGTCTTCACAAGGAGAAAGTCAGAAGTGAGTCATCTTAGGATATTCAGAAGTGCAGAGTATGTCACATTCCAGATGAGAAGCGTAGTAAACTGGATTAGACTGCAGAAAAGGGGTACCTCGTAGGGTATAGCGAGACCTCAAAAGCATACAAAATCTACATTCCTAGCAGCAAGAAAAATGTAGTAAGACGAGATGCAAAGTTCATAGAAGATAGAGCTTTCAGGAAATCTCGAGAGATGCCAGCAGAAGATCAGTCAGCAGATGTTCCATTAGTCCAATAGCAGCAAGGAGTACAAGCTGGAGGATAGACACTAAGATCGAGTACAGTGACTAGTACCAGTATTTCCTCAAGAGTAGGAGATCCTGGCAGTTCTCAGTAGGAACAGGAGGAGGATTTGATTAAGCCTCCTACCACCAATGGTAGACCCAGTAGGGAAGTACGACAGACACTGAAGGACGCAGAGGAGTTTTTTAGAGCTACCAAAACCGACAAAAGGCAGTGTAGGCAACCTGACAGATACCAAGCCTTGGTAGCACAGGTTGAAGAACATTCCAGTTTTCAGGGAGTCATACAACACCAAGTATGGGTGGATGCCATAGTAGAAGAATACAATTCTATCATGACGAATGATGTCTAGGAAGTGGTACCTAGACCAGAGGATAGATCAATTGTAGGATCAAGGTGGATCTACAAGATCAAGTATGTTGCAGATGGCAGTGCAAAGAAGTATAAGGCTAGGTTTGTGGCAAAGGGGTACGCACAAAAGGAAGGAATAGACTATGAGGAGACCTTTTCCCTTGTAGCTAGATATACCTCCATTAGATCTGTTATATCCCTAGCAGCTTAGATGGGATGGGAGATTCACCAGATGGATGTCAAGACAACATTCTTGAACGGGGTGATAGAAGAGGTGTATATAGAACAACCTGAAGGCTTCGAGACTCATGAGAAGAGAACTCATGTATGCAGGTTAAAGAAAGCCCTACATGGGCTCAAGCAGGCACAAACAACACGGTATGGTCGGATTGATAGTTACTTGCAACAGTTGGGATTCATCAAGAGTGATGCTAATCTTAATCTCTACTATCTGATAGTGGAGAATGAGCCACTTATTCTGGTATTATAAGTAGATGACTTATTTCTAACAGGGTCATCTAGTCTCATAAAGGACTGTAAGAAGAATCTTGAAGCAGAATTCGACATGAAGGATATGGGGCTGATGCATTATTTTCTAGGGTTGGGAGTTTGGCAGAAGAATGGGGAGACCTTCCTTGGGCAAGGAAGATATGCTACAAATATTTTGAAGAGATTCTGGATATTGCCGACCCATGGCGATGCCTATGATCACCAACTAGAAGAAAATAGTTGCATAAAGAGACAGGAAAGTGGACCCCACCTTGTACATACAACTCATTGGGTCACTCATGTTTCTGGTCAACACTAGGCCAAACATTTGTTTCGTTGTCAACACCCTTAGTCAGTGCATGGTGGAACCGAAAAGGGTACATTGGGCAGCAACTAGGCACATTCTCAGATATGTGCGTGGAACAATCGGATGTGGGTTGAAATACACCCGAGGAGATGATGTCAGATTGAGTGGATTCATAGATGCAGATTGGGCAGGTAGTCCAGCGGATCGAAAAAGAACCTTTGGATACTGCTTCAGCGTTGGATCAAGAATGATCTCTTGGTGCAACAGGAAGCAGAAGTCAGTAGCTCTAAGCTCAGCAGAAGCAGAATATATGGTAGCCAGCACAACAACGTGCGAAGCTATATGGCTTAGAAAGTTTCTTGTGAGTTTGTTCAAGAAGAGGATGGAAGCAACCACTGTTTACTATGATAATCAGAGTTGCATCAAACTCTCTGAGAATCCAATATTTCATGATCAGTCAAAACACATAGATATCAGATGTCACATTATCAGAGACTGTGTTCAGCATGGGGCAATACAGCTGCAATATGTCCCCACAGGAGATCAGGTAGCAGACATACTCACAAAGGCTCTAGGAAGAGCTAAGTTCATTCAGTTCAAGGAGCAGATATGTATGGTAGAGAGCCCATTTCAGTAGCAGAAACAGATGGCTCCTCAGTTGCAGCAACCGCATATGAGAGGGAGTTGCAGTGCAGATGCAGTAGTTGGCAGCAGTATGCAGGGTCAGCAGCAGCACAGATGTGACATTTATGTAGTAGTTGGTGCGCAGTGATGTCAGACATCTGCAGCATAGAGGGAGACATTACAGAGTCTGGGTGATGCTTCAGCAGGTTGCACTACTAGAGCACATTCCTCACTAAGAGAGAGTGTTGATTTCTAGTAGCATCATATGTGTTATAAGCCTCAAAATTTGCAGGGAGGCTAGATCACATGTATTCCAAAATACCCATAAATTGTTTTGGGAAATTCCACCTGAATGAGGTTTTATTAAAATAATTAATTATTTTTAATGGGAGCCTAAGTCTAAACTTAGGGAATTAAAATAATTAAAGTGTATTATTAAAACTGGGTGTGAATCTGTGAAAATTCCTAGATCTGACAATCTAAGGAATCTTACTGCAACTACCTGAGTTACTTCTCCTATTATGTAAATTGGATTTACATAGTTAATTCAGATCTGAATTATTGAAGTAACTACTGAAGCAGCCTACACTTAATTAAATATGATTCTGAAACAAGGAAACTGAGCAAGAAATCAATCACCCATAGGACACCTTTATTTTGGACAAGTCCCCTGAAAAACCCAATGCAGGAAAATTGGTGTAGCAAATTTGAGGGTTTGTATTATTAAGCAACAATTTTCTAAATACAATCTTTGGATGCCTTGCTGGCTATCCAGTACAGAGAAATCACGATAGACAAAAATAGTGAGTTTTACCTCACACTGTAAGTCCCTCCGTGTTGCCTCTATGGAGTAGATGCGTAGGCCTGCGTGGGGATGGTTGAGGACTGCATCACCTCCTCTATAAATCGATCTACCTCTCGAAAAATCAAGTTTCAACCCTCCCAACACAGAAACCCCGATCTCTAGCAAAACTTAGACTTTTTCTTGGAAACACTGCGCAGTCCCTGCGTGGGCCTGTGTCACACCTTATGGAGACTGTGTCACCTCTCCCAGTGGTTTCCCTGCTTCCTCTGTTGTCTTTGTTGCCTCTCTGCTATGTAATCTTGGTCTCGGAGAAGATCCTCCGACCAATAACTGCTTCTACCCCTCACTGCACTAAATCAGTTAGATCTGATCTTCGTCCGAGCACTTGCTCCATCAGAAGGATTTGATCACTTGATTCACTCAGTGTGTCTTTCCAAATGACCCTCAAGCCTTCCTTAATAGTCTTCTCGTTGAGAAATCAATGGCCGAGATTAGATCATCAACGACTAAGATTATATTAGACTCGATCTTTGCTTTTTCTAGATCATTCACACTCTCTTTTATTAATACCCTTTAATTATTTAATTTCCCTAAATTAGACATAGGGTCTCAATTAAAATAATCAATTATTTTAATAAAACATGATCTGAGTAGAATTTTCACAAACAGTTTCTGGGTTCTTTGGAATACCAGTGTCTAAGCCTCCCCACAAAATTTGGGGCTTGGAGCACTTTCGATGCTACCAAAAATCAACAGAATCTTCTAGAAAAAGATGGAGATCAAGTCAAGTTAATCTTAGCCCTTGATTATGTTTTAATCCGGGTCGTTGATTTCTCAACAAGAAAATTATAAGGACTTCGAGGGCATTTGGAAATATACCAAGTAGATACTCAGTTGCCCGAGCAGATCGATTTTCTCACTGGCTGAAGTTTGGCAAGAGAAAATCGGATCAGAGGGAGAGTTGTAGGTTGGAGAGAGAGGGCACCAGCAATAATCGGGAGTGCAGGAACAAGCTAGGAGAAGCAGCGCAAAGGAAGGACAGCGTAGAGGCAATGACACTGGGACTGCGCGGTCACTGCATAGAGGGTGACGTAGTGAGGGCAACATGTCCTCTCCAAAGTCAAAATTTCATTGTGAAGCATGAGAAAATTGTCTGTAAAATTTCTCACAAAAATTCCTATTATATTCTGCTGATTGTATCTTCTACATGAGATTTTGTTGAAGAATAATAAAGAAACCCTCATCTGTTGCATCGGTTTTCTCGCATTGGGTTTTTTCAGGAACAATTGGCCAAAAATAATTGTGTCATTGTGATTGTACTTATGCTTGTATTTTTCCTTTCATTTATTTTCCGCAGTATTTTAATTGTGAAGGCTGCAATAGAATTTATTTCGATATTTACTGTGTAACACCGTAAATAACTTGTTTATGAATTAATAAGTAGAAGAAATAATATCAGTTATCGCAGTTGGGATTCTATTTAGGAATTTTCACAGACTCCTCAAGGATTATGCCCAACTGCAGCTCTTTCGAACTACAATTCTAGATCACCCCAATTCTCCTCTGGAGATATGTGGGCAATCATCGCAAACTCTTCCTCCTCAATCCTCGCGGTTGTAGCATGCGGATCATGTTTCTCATCCTTGTCCTTCATCTTGAGAGGACATTGCGTAGCATAGTGACCAAGCTCACCACATCGAAAACACTTGATCTTTGAGACGTCCTTCCGCCTCCACTGCTCCTGCTGCCCCTTCGATGCAAGGGTTGCATTCTCCTCCTCCTCTTTGGGCTTCATCCCACTGTTGTTGTTGCCATCAAGCTTGCACTTGACTAAGTCTCTCCTCATCTCTTCCTGCTGAAGAGTTGCCCACATTCCTTCCCAATACGACAACTTTTCTCTACCTAGGATAGTCTAGACAAAGACTTTCCATTCTTTAGAAACGGAATTCAAAGCCAATCTAACCATCTCCACGACCTGAGGTGTTGATCCTACAGCTGCCAGTTGATCTCGAACATCTTGAAGCTTTGATAGGAACGAATCTATGTGTTCTCCCTTTTGCATCCTCATAAATCGCATCTTCTCCTCCAAGAACATCTCCCACTGTTTGGAAGACCACTGGTTCGTAGCCAATGCGTCCCACATCTCCTTGGCATTCCCTTTGCCAAAAATATGTGAAACAATATGATCCCTCACTCTATCGAGGATCAATCTCTTGGCTTTAGCCATATCTTTCTTGTAGGGCCTTCAATGGATCCGAATCTACGGGGATTGCTACCACATTGTCAATGAAGGTCTTAAGATCATGATCATCCAGAAGGAAGGAGATCCTTGCCTTCCATATTACATAGTTGGAGGCACCCTCCAACCGATCCTAATCACACAACCCAATGGCTGCAATCTCACCTAACCAAATGTTGAACTGTTGCCTCTAACCCTTTGTGCAGTTAGCTCTACATACTCCTTGCTGGAGTAAACCAAATAAAACTAGGTATTTGCTGCTTCTGCACGGGAAATCAGAATTTCTTAGGCAAGAAATTCTCTGAGGTCAAAATTCCCTCAGTATGCTTCTTCTTCCTTCTTCTGACGCTTTTTGCACCAGCAACTAGAGCAACAAAAAATTGCATCTCACTAGTAGACTGCTCTACATTGAATCTGTTGCTGCACTACTCCCCCTGCCACTGACAAACCATGAACTGGAAATCTTACCTCTCTGTCAAATCACTTAGAGAGGTATTTTCCTCGAGAATCTTGCCCTCCTAGCCTGGATTGCACAATCCCTCTGAGGATTCGATATGCTGCCTACGCAGCTATTCGATCTCCCTCTTTTGCTCAGTGTTGGCTCTTCTAGCTCTGCTCTCTTGCTTCACCTACGCTATGATACCATGTGAAAATTCAATGACCCAAATTCTACTGCAGCAAATTGATATTACTTCTCCTACTTGTTAAATTCTACAAGTTATTTACTGTGTTCTACAAGTAAATATTGAAGCAAATACAACTGCAGTCGTCACTAAATAAATAAAATGAGGAAGACAAGTACTGAGCAAGAAGAAATAAACACGCATATGACACCTTTATTTTTTGGACTAATGTCCCCAGAAAAACCTATTGCGGGAACACTGGTGCAGCAACTGAGGGTTTGTATTATTATGCAGTAATTTATGAATACAATCTGGATGCCCAAGTCTGGCTATCCAACAAAGAATCTGACTAGCAGAAAAATAGTGAGGATTACCTCACACTAACACTGGAGATCCGGCAAGCCCCACGCTGCCTCTGCGTAGATTTGTGTCACAACTGCTGGGGACTGCGTCACTCCCTTCGACTGATCTTTCTGCTAGTTGGATGCTCGATCCTCTACCCCTTCGGTCTCACACCCCAGCTCTCGGCACTGGATCTGATCTTATCCTCAGCAAAATAACATATCTCCTCAAAGGCTCAGCATTACCTCTGTGTGGCTCTCCACTGCCCAGCGTAGCCCTTACGTTGCCTCTTTTGGTTCTCTCTCTGCCTTTGCGATGTATTCCTGGCTCAGGAAAAATCTCTCCAACCGGAAATTATCTTTGCCCCTCACTGCAAGAATCACTTCAATGATCTCTCTGGCTGCTCACTTGAGAAATCGATCTCTAGATCCTCTCCCGATGTGTTTTCCAAATTCCCATCGAAGTCCTTATAATCTTCTCGTTGAGAAATCAACGGCCTAGATTAAAACATAATCAAGGGCTAAGATTAACTTGACTTGATCTTCGTCTTTTTCTAGAAGATTCACACCCAGTTCCATTAATACACTTTATTATTTTAATTCCCTAAGTTTAGACTTAGGCTTCCATTAAAAAAAAATGATTTTAATAAACCTTATCTGGGTCGAATTTCCCAAAACGATTTATTTGTATTTTGGAATAAATGTGTTCAAGCCTGCTACAAAATTTGAGACTTAGAGCACATCTGATGCTACTAGAAATCAACATAGATCATCATGTCCAGTTGGCTTCATAGTTGTACCATACACTTGGCAGACGTTCTAGGACCCAAACGAGGATATGTCTCACCATGGGAGACAAAGGGAGGGCTTATGTCATCATTCTAGTGCTTACAAATGGTTTCAAGCATTTTCGATCTACTTGGAGGCCCATGATGATGTCATTGTGCCCCCACATCCACTTGGGGACACCACATATGACTTGCATGGATATCAAGGGGCCAACCCCTTGATTACTGTGTTTGGAGCCCATTGTCTCAGCTTGGCACACTTTGGACTCCACTAGGCCTTCTCAATGGCCTGACTCATCATGTTTACAATTTTTCCCTCTTGAGAGACTTATTTTTGTATTATTGAGCTATCTTGGTGGGCTTGTCACTAACAGATGTTATTATTGCACATTATTTTATTATCTGGGGCTTAGCTAGGCCAAATTAGGCAAATCGAACTCTTTACTAAGGATATAAATAGATGAGAGGCTCATTCATTCCTCTCATCATCACTTGGATTGGATTAGTAACTCTTTTGAGAATTTCACATTCCCTTTTGGAGGATGAGTTTGGTTTCATGGATGAATTTTGATGTTTGGATACTTTTCTCTTGGAGCTTCAAATTTGTCTTGAATCGATGATTGGATATACTCATTATACATGTAAGTGCTCTTTTTCATGTCTGTTCTTTACATTTAACTTTTCACATGAATAATGTATGGGATTTTCATTCTCTAGATCTGAAATTTTCCCTAATCTATGCGAAATTATGGAAATTTTGGTCTTTTAAAGTGTTGCGTATGCTTCATGTGTCATGTATGATGAATGAATGTTCCTAGAGGTTTAATTTCGTTGAATACATCTTGATGAGTCATTAATTATTGCACATCGAAGTATAAAATCCTTTGGTAGCCAAGTTCATTCCCTAATTTTCCATGCGAAGTTGCCTAATGACTCTTGGATTGGGTGAAAGTCTCTCCAAATTTCAAAATAACCTTGACTCCATCTCTCCCAAGGCAAGGCACTGATCTAACCTCTTTGTGGTCACTCAAACGAATATTTTTCTCGCCTTTCCCCTCTTTCTAGGCCTAACCTTAGTAGGTCACCTAGGGAATCAAGAAAAAATCATTGTAGCCATCCAAACCCTTGAATTTTTGTCCACTATTGCGTTGAGGTTTTTTCAAGAGGTCCTCCAAGTTTGAAAAACATCCGACGGAGTAATCCCAAGATATAGCAAGCCCTAGCCACAAGACCATCTCTTTCCCAAGGTTGATTTGGGTTAGTATCCTCACTTGGGTCATTGAATTTGTATTTCAAAAGAAAATTTGTCCTTGGATCCTATTCTCCTCCCTAGACAGGTCAAGCTCCTCTAGTGTTGATCAACTCCATATCCTTGACCTGGTTTGGGTCCACTTAGGCTATTTGTGTTCCCACAACTTTATAACTCAAATTCCACAAGGATTGCATAGAAGCCATTTCTCCACAAGGATTTTTAGATCTAGGAAGCTTCTTGTCAAGGGATATTCCCCAAACCTAGGCTTAATTATCCTCTTAGCCCTTCCTAGAGAGCCCAACACCTTACTTCTTAAGCAAGTAAGCCATATAATTGAGTCTCTCTTGTGAATAGGCTCTAGGAATCACCCTCCATTCATTCATTGATCTATTCATCCTTGTGATTCCTCTTATATTGGGTCTCCTCCCATCGGTGAAAGTTCGTAATGAGAAGGGAGTTATATCTGAGGTGACAATGGGCTATTGCTCCATTGTTGCCACTTGACCTAGCAGTTGCTCTATAGGATCCCTCCTAAGAATCCTGTTAGTTTGAGCGGTAACATTTTTGGAGTCGTTTAGGGAAGGAAGCAGGTCTACCTCCCTGGTGAATCATTGAGGAATTGATTCATAAACGACATTGCAACTATTCCTCTAGCGACTCCATTCATTGTCCAATCCCCTAGTTTGCTTGAAGGTGACAACATTCCTCCTTTAACTAGGGTTGCTGCAAGAAGGGGAGAACGAACTCCATCACTTGTTAGAACTAGCCTTCTCCCTGAGTTTGAAAAGGTCGGTGATCCCACCCCCATGATGGCAACAAACTCTAGCACTGACCTAAACCAAGATCAACCCAAAATGTCGCAAAGTAAAAGGCATTTAGTTAGTGCCTTTGCACCCTTGAATTTGAGTGACAATCCTAATTTTCTACCTAAAAAATATAACAATTGGTTACCCAAGTTTAAGGGTGATGCTACCATTAATGCCCGTGACCATGTTGAAGAATTCTATTGGGCCATTTCTCCTAGGTTAGTATTTGAAGAAGACAGGATCATGATGTTATTTGCATTATCTTTTGAAGGAAAAGCAAGGGAATGGTACCTTAGTCTTCCCCCAAGATGCATAGAAAACTCACCAAATTGAAGATCTTTTTATAAGATGATCATATGATGCTCAAGGGACTTTCAACATTGAAAAAATTCACCAAATAAGTAGGGGAAGGGAAGACATCAAAGTGTTTATCCAAAAATTTGATAGGGTAGTTAGTGATATCCCTAACCATTTGAGACCCCCGGATGCTAATATACTTGAAAAATTCATTAAAGTTGTGGGTGGTCATCTGACACATGCATTAAGGGATAAGAAACCTAAGACCCTGGCCGAGGCTAAAGAGTTAGTCATGGAAGTTGAACAAAACCTACGAATTTCCAAAATGGATGTGGATGAGCACCCTAGAGTTAAGGTTGAAGTCAAAAAGGGAAAATCCAAGGACCAAACCGAAGAGACCCTTTTAGTGCTCCTTAAGAAAGTCAATAAGCTAACTGAGGAGATGAACTTACGAGATAGACTCTACAGAACAAGCTCGCCACCTTGGAAAGGGCCCAAAAATCAAATTATATTCCTAAAGGCAAGCCTTTCCCTAGGAAGAAAAATGATGAAGACAAGCCAAGCTCATCTCAAGTCCCCAACGCTTTGGCTCCAACAAACATCGTGGAACAAGAATCATCCTCTGAGGATGAACAAAGTAATGAAGATGAGAGTGAAGATGAAGAAATCAACGTGTAGGCTAATATCGTAGAATCCGAAGCCTTTAACATTTTGCTAGGTGATTCATATGCTCATCCTCCCATTAGTGAAGTGACCATTAAGGAAGAGAAAAATGAGCCAATCCTCAGCGTCGATGATAGTGGAAGATTTAAAGGGATCCAATATTCACGAAAGAACAACAAAGAGAACCCCGCAACCTCCAAGGAAACTAACAAGAATGAATCTATTCCTAAGCAAACCCCTCAAAAAGAACCTCTACTTAAAGAGTCCTCTAAGAAGGATCCTCCAAAGAAAGTCAATTCTAAAAGGAATCCTCAAAAGGGAGAACCCACAAAAATGACAAGGGTAAAGAGGTCGAGCTTCATGTTCCATTAAAGGAGATTGTGAAACTTCCATGACAGTGTTGGCAAGCTAAGAAAACCCTTAGGTTTGAAGAAGAAGACATGCCTGTGGCATTACAAACCCAGGGCACAAGCCATTCCTCCTCACCTTAGCTATTAATGACCTCCTATTGCATAACTGCATGTTAGATTCAGGGGATTCCGCAAATATTATGTCATTACAAGTCATGAAGCAATTAAATCATAACATTACTCGTAGGTACAAGGTGATCTGTGGGTTCAATTCTCAACCCATTGAAGTAGAGGTCCTCATAGAGGATCTAAAAGTTTCTTTGGCTATGAATCCTGATATATCATTACTCATGGATGTTGTGGTCATAGATATTCCTGATGTATAGGGGATGTTGTTATCAAGGAAATGGAGTTGCCACTATGGCTGGTCAACTTCAAATGGACTTTATCTTATGTCACCACTTCGCAGTCTAATGGGGCTCCTTGCATTCTTTATAGAGAACCTACATACCCTACCCATGTGGTGAAGCCTGGACCAATCCCTTATTATAAGATGCCTGAGATTGAGAAACCTTCTCCCATTCTTCCTTCACAAGAAGTTTGTATCCTTAAAAGGCCTAGTCATAAACAAAACAAAAAGTGGAAGCCTAAGAAAGAATGTAAGGTTGGGGATGTGGTTTGGGTTGACAAGAACCTTATCCCTGCCAAGATTCATGGAAAGGTAGGAGAAGATTATTATTACATTGCCAAACTTAACAACAAACTTTGGCCACAACCAGTCAAATTGAGTCATATCACCCCTTTCCTTGACACTTGACATTATATCATATGCATTGTTAGGGTCTAAGCCACCGCGTTCGTGTTCGTGTTCGAGTTCGTGTTCGAGTTCAGCGACCTCCAAATTTGAATAAAGTTCGGCACCTAAAAATTTTCCGATAAAATTCAGTATCACTCGGGATGATGAACATCCATCAATTGGTCCCTTGACCATGGCACCTTACCATGAAGCATTTCTCCTTCGTTGCCACATTATCACAAACACAAATGGATTATGTTGATTTTTGGTAGCATCAGAAGTGCTCTAAGTCTCAAAATTTGTGGAGAGGCTTAAGCACGTGTATTCCAAAGAACCCAGAAATCGTTTGTGAAAATTCCACTTAGAATGTGTCTTATTAAAATAATTAATTATTTTAAAGTGACCCTAAGTTTAAACTTAGGCAAATTAAATAATTAAAGGGTATTAATAAAACAGAGTGTGAATCTTCTAGAGAACATGGATCAAGTCAAGTTATAATCTTAGCCATTGATTGGAGATCTAATCTCGATCGTTGAAGTCTCAACGAGAAGGCTATAAAGGAAGGTTTGAGGGTCATTTGGAAAGACACACCAAGTGAATCTAGAGATCAAAATTTCTAAAGTGAGCAGTGCTCAAGACGAGAATTTTATCAAGATGATTCCAGCACAGTGAGGGGCAGGGATAGCTTCCGGAGAGAGAGTGATTTTCTCAATCGAAGAAGCATCATCAGAGAGAGGCAGAGAGAGATCCAATAGCTCTCACGCAGGGCCATGCAGAGGCAGCGCAGAGGGCCAAGAGGGATTCCAAGATTTTGCTGTGGGATCAGTTTCAGAAGTCGGGAGCTGGGATGTGAGACCGAGAGGCTAAGATCTGAGATTCTGGGAGGCAGATCGATCTATTACTTGGGTGATGCAGCACCAAGAGGAGGTGATGCAGGGTCTACGCAGTGACTGCGCAGAGGCAACACAAGGCCCTCCAGAGGCACCTCATCCAGCGTTCGGATCAGTCGGATTTTCCAGTGATTGAGGTAAAACTCACAATCTTTCTACCAGTATTTCTCTCTCTGTAACTGAATAACCTTGGAGGTATTCAGAGATGTATTCAAAATTTGATATTGCTTAATAAAAAAACCCTCAGATGTGTTGCACCAATTTTCCCGCATTGGGTTTTTCCAGGGACTTTTGTCCAAAAATAACAGTGTCCAATGTGTATATTTTTCTTTGCTCAGTTTCCTTGTTTCAGAATCATAAGTAATTAAGTGTAGGCTGCTTCAGTAATTTGCTTCAATATTTTATGAAGAAATCTGAAATAATTTTGTAATGTAATTTACAAATAGAAGAAGTAAATTCAGCTGGTTGCAATAGGATTCTGGAGAACATTTAGATCTAGGAATTTTCACAAATTAAACGTTGACCTAGGATATGTCACCTCCTCTTCAGGGCCGGAAGCACTTAATAGGGTTGAGCATCTTGTCATCTCTAACACAGGTAGGGAACACTTTGACGAGACTTGGTCTAGTTAGATATTTGAAGGTGATCCCAGTTTGAAGTATTATTATGCCCTTAACAATTAAGTATGGTCCACTATGATGCACCTATGGTAATTGTCCCTAATGATTGGTAACTTTCACTTGATCTTGAAATGGCTTTACCAAGTGGTCCTTCACACAGCAACAAAGGCATTGAGGGCACATTTCATGTCTCCACTACACATCATGTCCAGGCCATTTTACACTTCGAGAGAGTAGTGATAACCTTGCAGATGCAGTGTTGCCCCTCCAAAGTAGAACATTAGGCACTTTGATGACTCCAACAAATGATTGACACCTCAAAGCACCCCCATATGCTGAAATGTTGAGCTCCTCTTACTTGGTGTTGGAGATTCTTAATGATGTACCCAGTAGACACAGCATGGCCCCAAGCCGACCTTGACACTATTTAATGGGCATGCATTGATTTGGAGTCCAGATGATAATGGAATTCCTAGGATGACAAGGGAGGGCCTGTACTATTACTTGGGAGCCCAAACCAATGTTATCAGAACCGAACCGGTGATTGAACTGAAAAACCTTGTGGACTGGGAACTGGTCGAAACCGATTAAAAACCAAAAAAAGCGGCTTACCAAAAACACATAAAATATTCATATTTTAAAGACAAACATATATATGCATGTGCATCCATATGAATACAAACCATTTATACACAAATATGCAAAACTTTTCATTTACATAGCATGTAAGGGTGCACATAACCAAAATAACATCGAGTGCAATCCATCTTTGAACCGAAAATACATTAACAATAGGCTCTATATGGCCTCTAGCATCCAAAAAAAATCATGCTACAACAGATGCCTACATATCATCAAAATCATTGCCTATATTGGGGTCTTCGTCATCAATATAACTATTTAAGCATTAAAATAAGATAGAAAAAATGTAGCATGTAATGTCAAGATTTTGTTGAGTGATGGGTACATTTTTAGTAGAGCCATGATAGAGGAGTTTGACAACCAATGCCACTAACATCAAAGTACATAGAGGGCTTGGTGCTCTTTATTAAATACTAGTTCCATGCCCTCATACATGTCAAAATCCTATGGAAACGTTGCAATCCTGAAATCCTGAAAAATTGTTAAGTGTGCTGGATTTTCAGTGAAATCTAAAATTCTACTTTCTCCATGTGAAATCCAATGAGGTTGGAACCACTCTCAAACATCCTGAGTCATTTCATGGCAATGTTAAACATTTAAGTAAAAGGATGAAAATGAAAGATAAAGGAGAATGTCACTTTAAGAATTTAACATTACCATGGATTACATAGCAATACTAGGGCCATAGGCTTGATTATTGGGCTGAGGGCCATAGGCTTGAATATTAGGCTAGCCTAGGGGAGAATTAAAAGTGGGCCAACCAACTGAAAAAATAAAAAAAGGCAATTTTTTACGCTGCCCTGCATAGGTACAAATTACACAGAACTAGTTTTGAATCAGTTGATTCAGTGAAATAGGCCAGTTCAGTATAGAACCGCCCTATTTTAGTTCAATACAAAACTAGTTTATTCCGGTTCAGACCAGTTTTGGGCCAAAAATGGTCGGACTGGTCGGTTCCACCTGTTCTGGTCCGGTTCTAATAACACTGGCACAAACGTAGGAGATGGATGATGCCACATCACCCTTATAGCCCTTGTGAAGGTGACGTAGGGCACCCAAAGCATGGTTTTCACACTCAGAGGTATTTTGAGGCACTTCCTGAGGGCTCCCCCTCAAGAATTGGGGTTGATTATGGTTGATGGGACATCCCCCTAGCCCATCCATGCACTTTCACAACATTTATTGCCCAAAAAGGGCATGCATCATGCTCATGGAGGATATGGATCCACACCTGTGGGCTTTTATGGCATACTTTTATTGTTGTGAGCTATGGGGTTGGTTTGTAACCCCTTATCTTGACAAACACTCAAACTTAAACTTGTTGTATGGATTGTAGGCTAATTTTGTGTTGGAAAAGTAAAGGATAGACCTCATATATAGAGAGAATCCCTCACTTCATTCTTTTCATCATCAAACTTGAGATTCTGCCTCTCTTCTAAGGCTCGACTTAGCCTTTGTGCAACTCGCTACTTGTGGAGATGTGATTTTTATGGAGCTTTTACTATTGGATATTGGCTTGGGTATTAGAGATGTCTTTTGGGGATTGAAAGAAGGTCTTTTCATGGAAGAATTGTAAGATTATTGCATATTTTTCATTGTTTTACATGTAACAGAATTCTTGTTGTCGAAAATATTGAGAAGGGGGTGAATCTGTATTTAGTCAATTAAGCAATATTTAACCATCAACAAATCACAATATTAACTATTTGAGATTGAACACATGAACTCAGAAGATTTATAACAAAGAGAAAAACACTTTCAACTTTTCTTAATATTTAAAGAGTACAATCAAGTTTATGAGCTCCAACTGAAACTTCCGTAGGCACCAACCTACGGAAAACACCAATCCCCCAGTTGAGCACCAACTCATTGAATATGTGGGAACCCACCCTTAGGAGACACCAATCCCCTAGTTGAGCACCAACTCAACAAAATTCATGGCCACAAACCCACAGGGGGTTTCAATCCCTAGCTGAGCATCAACTTAGCTCCAAGTTGTACTTTGGATTTGTCATCAATTGCTTCTTCCCTAGATGGTTGTCACTTCACCATGCTATCAACATATATCCACTCTCAACTTTGATTACAACCACTCGGCTTGAGCACTACAACTTCCTACTCTTCAATTGACCAATCAGGGAAAACCTTGCCCTGACCCAAAAAAAATTGTCTCTGCTCTATCTGCAAGATGACCTCAAACTTGACTAAAGAAACCCTTCCACAATTTCAAACCTTAGCAACAAAATTGTCCCTTGAAGAGGCTCACTTTATCTCCTTTTAAGTGCGGTTTTGTCCCCTTTAGGCTGCCTCCAAGCAACGAGTTATTATAGCTCCCTTGACCATAGAGGTGATTCAAACTACAAAGCTTATGAATTTATACACTACAATAAATTCAACTGTATAAGTGATTTTAACTACAGAAGTGTTATGCGTATATGTAATATAACTAGAATAGTTTACGCCAAGATTACATAACAAACCTAGATACACCCCAAAAACTTCGACAACAAAGGTGATTCAAACCATAGAGATGGTTTACGTCATCATTCAAAAATTACCGTATAGTTTACCATGATATCCAGATTTCCACAAGTATTCCGTAATCCTTGAATCACTATAGATATGTAAGTGTCTCTATGCTCAAATCTCTACCTTTGATCAACTGCAACAATATCAAATTAGGGTTCACATTTGCACAGAGATCTTGATCTCAATCGACAAAGTTGATTTTCCAAAAACACCTCTTGACTTCTTTCAGTTTTACTCCTCTCGCAACACTCTTTCTTTGTTGGATCTCGAAGATCAAATTTAAACTTGATGCAAGGCTCCTCCATGCATTGTTTATTTATACAGTTGGGTGAGGAGACAAGGGTCACTCCCTTTCGGTTACCCATCAGGTCGACTTGTATTGTTTATCTCATGCTAAAAGCAGTGAGCCATTGTTGTTCCATTTTGAGCATTATTCACCATGGGGTGTGCAAACAATTCATCTCCAAGTTGTGCATTTTGCTTGAGTACCTACAACCATCAATGTGGCATGTTCAAATCTCCCTCAGCTATGTAAAAGCAGTATATAGGTAGGTGCTTATCTAAATGTTAATATATACATGTTAATTGTCTCAATGTGGTAATCATCGTTGTGACAATGAAAAGTACTTAAATATTTCTTGCACAAAGGTTTGGTTCATTGAATGGTGTGTATGCAAATTGAGAGGTACATTGCTGCTATGTATATTGGCATATTCAAATAAGGGGAGCATAACTGTAAGGACAGATTTGGACTTGAATCCTCTATTCGACTAAGATCTTGGCACCATAAGCAAACAACCCCAACAATCAGGTATTCAAACCAAATCTAAATTGAGGACAAGAAGCATGATCTCAACTTGTTCATGAATCATAAATACTTTACAATTTTGTTCCATATTGAAGATCTTTGTTGAATGGGCCATTTGATATGTAATTTTTCCTTCCATTTTGACTGCCTTTGACATCATTCCTAGGACCTTGGTTGGGTCAAGCTCTTTGCGTCCTTGGAGGGATAACTTTCGCTTCCTTAGAGGCTAACCTTTACTTGGTTTTGACATCAATGACAACTTCTTTCAACACTTGCTACATTTTTTCTATGATCCATGTCTAAATGCAAATTATTTATGGAAAATCTTGGTTAATATTTGTAAGTTAAATACTTCTTCCTTGAAATCCATAGAACTCCTAGTGTGCATCTCCTATTTAATTTCTCCCCTCACAAAAAAAATGGTTAGGGTTTATAAAATGGAAAAAAGAACTTCCCCCCTTATTCTATTATTTGTCACTTATCTCTAAAAATTTCCCTAAGACTCCATCACTCATGTAGAATTAGGCATTGGCAAATTCCGTGTGGATCAAAAATCTTCAAAAATTAATTATTTCTTCTCCTTTTATTTTCCGAAGCCTTTTGAGGCAAGCCACTAGCGCTTTTTCCTAGGGAAAAATTGATTTAGGGCATTATAAATGAGTGTTTGTGGAAGAAAAACCTAAGATTTATCATTATAATTACTTTAAAATGCAAAATCAAGTTTTATTCATGGTATATCCTCCCCTAGGAGGGATGATGTCATCCTTCTCTAGACAATTTGTGCCTTGGAAACCCTAACCCCAGCCCAACTTCAACTTGAGGCTATTTTAAGGGCTTGCTCTATCATTTGTTGACCTAGTCTTCTAGTAAACCATTTCTTTAACTTTTGTGTCTAGGTAATCCTTTGTTGTTGCACTTCAAGAAACCCTAGATCGTACAAGTCCTTATCTAATCTAGGTTCATGATATGTTGCTCCTTATCAAGAAGAATTGAACCTTTGTCCATCATAGCGTGTCTTCACCTAGCTTATACCTTCAGCACCTTGAACCCTAGAACTTATAATATCCTATACATGAGCACTAGGAAGCCTTCCTCGTGGTGAAATTCCACTAAAGAGCAGGAGGAAAATTTCCAAGGTGACAATGGCAATCTCCCTCATTGTTGCTACAGGTTTTCACCCTCGCCTTGTGATTTCTCTCACAAGACTAGCTAGATTTTGTGACAACATGTACCTTGAAGCATTGTTGTCCAAACATCTCAATATTTTGTTCTTCCAACATTTTTTGATAATAAAGACACAGAATTTCTTTGCTGACAACTACAAGGTTTTTCCTGTGTAAAAGTTTTATTTTCTTAGGGTTTCATTTGTTATTGATCTTGTTATTGACAAGTCTTGAATAAATAGGCTTCGGATTATCTTCTTCCCAATTTACTTTGTATATTTTCCTTTCTTTGACTCTATAAAAGGCATTGGTTATTGATTTTAATCTCTTGCTTTTCACATTTTAAATGAACTTTTATATCAAGCAACAAACACTTCGCATCTTAGGCATATTAGAGTAAGCATACAAGTCACTTTTCATTCTATTTTAGGGATATTGCAACAATATTAGCTTGCTGTAATTTTCATTGTCACACAAACAAAGAGAAACTTCACGTTTTTCTCAGTTTGCATGCATTAAGATCATAAAAAACTCATTAAAAACATTAAGAAAAATTTGAAAAGACCAAAAAAAACCCTTAAATTCTTAAAAACAGTCATATTAGCTACTGTATTTTCCATTTTCACATTAGAAAAATGTGTTTTTATCATCATAATTGCATTCGGTAGCATGCCCAATTTCATATTAATTTTTGCATTGGTTTTTGTGCCATTTTCAGCTTTAAAAAAATTACTCTTGCTGTAACTCTGCTTTGTTACTTTTTGGCACCTTTTTCAAAGCATAATTGCATTAGGTTTTGTCTTGTCAATCATATATAAAGAGTGCATCATTTTCTGTGCATTTTTTCAGTGCTTAAATCATTTATTACTTGTTTTTTGCATTTTTTGGGCAGATCTGTTAACAGCGAGTCATGATTTTGATTTAACTTTCACTGATTGGAATTGCATCATAGTTTGACTCCTAAAATCATTTGGGAACTCTCCCTTGTGATTATCTAAAGAGCAAGGAAAAAATATGTGGTGACCTACTATTTCCAATTACCTTGGAACTGCACAGTTTCTGTTGACAACTAATCCTTGGGATTGGGTGAAAATGTAAAATAATGTAAATAGAAAATAAGGAGAGCTGGAATATGAAGAGATATTGGGAGATGAATCCCAAGAGTCTCTCCCTGTTAAAATTGGACAACTAGGTCCAAACTCTGAGTTGTGTTACTCAGATGACGATCCCAATATTTTTATTGGATTTCTCTTTCGGAGAGGTGTAAGATTGATCTAAGGATCATCTCGATCGGATGAGCAAAACATGGACTTTGAATTTATTCCACTTATTGCTAGGTCAGCCTGGAATATAATATAGACTTAAATGTCTTAAAGTGTGTGTCACACACCCCCAAAAATGCCTATATATTGGAGAGACTTGGAGTTCATTTCACACACACATTGTGTGGAGATTTTCTTCTCTCTTGATCGCATTGGAGCTGCGTTCTTGGTGCTGCGTATTTGTGGAGTATT
Organism: Pinus albicaulis; assembly: GCA_034641835.2. NCBI lineage: Eukaryota > Viridiplantae > Streptophyta > Pinopsida > Pinales > Pinaceae > Pinus > Pinus albicaulis. Next base: position 6,740,378 of record CM076575.1, on the reverse strand, counting down.
CTTTGTTTGGGTTGTACTAGGGTTATGTGTGACACGCTTGGCTGAATGACCTATTGGAGACTTTGCTGGTAGAAGCATCCTGCTGATCACCGTAACGCCACCATTCATCATCTCTGTTTTGGCTTGTCTTCTATCGATCTATTAGTATGTTCTATCTGCTTCAGTATTGTGCCCTAATCTGAAATGGCATAGAACATGTTCAGAAATTAACATGGTATCAGAGATAGAAGAAGACAACGCCTAGCTTATCTAATGCCAACGATTATGGGTTATTCTAAGTGCTGAATATGACATAGCGTAAGAGCAGCGTATTTGGACCGCTCCCTTTAACACGGGGAGGATTCATTAATTGTTGATGGTCAACTCAGTTTTTCGGCTCCCGTTTCTTTGAGATATTCCGATCAAGGTGGGTATGGAATTAAAGCCAGATATGGATTTGGAAGGGCAGACTGAGAGAGCTCGTAAGAGTTTTGTGTGGTGGAAGCAATCATTCTGACCTAAGTTGTAGGGTCTTAGTGGCAGGTCATGAATATTCTATTATTTGCCAAATATTCAAATGTTCCATCCACGCTACGGCACTTGCAAATTTGAAAATTATTTCCATTGTCAACGAAACTTATATCGCAAAGGACACTCTGGACAGGATTACGAACAGCACGAATGATGAATGCAGTGATAGCACTGTCTCTGTCAGTTCTCCTGGGCTTAGCCTTCGGCCCGATGCTCGCAGGAGCTAGAGGAGGAGAGCGTGGATATGGATCCCTCTTGTCAGGTATCTTTAAAGAGGAGACAGAGGCATTTATTTTGCGTGGACGTGTTAAATTTGAGTTCTAGAATTTGCTATCCAGTATATCGGAAATTAGAAATAGGTTCATGGCTAAACTGGCCCGCTTGTTTAGACGGTTGCACAAATCACCGCCTGTCCACCGAAATTTGACGTGAAGGATGATAATAAAAGTTACCGCCCACATCCGCAGCTCATCGCACAAGAACAGTTGGGTTCTGTCAAAGCTGGGCCTCCTCCCGAAACTATAGCAGCGTTACCTGTCGTTCAACAGGGGTCGAATCTTCAAAGCACACGCAAATGCGTTGGCTCATGAACGATTTACTGTGAAATTGAAACGCAATTTTTTTTCTGCACCTTCAAGACGCCTCATTGGACTTGTTATTGCCAGGCATATCGTTCATCACAGCATCACTATTGGAATCGTTGTGCAGATCAGGTTGCGGATGGTCGTCGAGGGCAGTGGATGATGCAAATTCCTAGAATTCCCACAGTCGTCTACTCGAAGAGATTCTTCCTCCGACAGCACCTCAGACTTGGAGCGCTTGGGCCCAGGCAGATCCGATGGAGACGCACGCTTGTTGCTTTCCAAACCCGCCATTTTTTCCATGGTATTGTTGTATCATCTGCATTCTTCATCCAAAGCCTCGCTGTGGAGCTGGCTTTAAAGGAAAAACGATAAACCGGCAAAAATTATCCTAAACAATCCGAAATTTAGAGATATGCGTGGCCAATCTGATGCCGAATGTAGCAGATAAGAATGCGACCAAATCTGGAGACATTGAGTAGAGTTTCGATGGGCAGTCTAAATAAAGAGCCAAATATGAAAATAATTCAAAAATACAAACAAAAGCTCATTTGAGAAGTGTTGCAATCCAAATCTCTGTTATCCAGCGCAACAAATGAGAAAATAAATAATAATAAAGAAAAAAAAAATATTTGACGTCGAAGTTAAGCGTGTCTGTCAATTACTGCTATTAGGCTTTTATCGGAGCTCCCACACATTAAGCGGTGTTTTGGCGGAACACAGAACGGTTGGGAGAAGAGACAGGGGTTACCTAATACTCTTCTTACTCAGTTCCTAATCTTCACATCGAGATAGTTATATCTAGATTCTGAATGGCCAAGTTTGTAGGTATACTGGTGGAAGTTCTGGGCAAAGTTCTTTTTGGGTAATCTCTGTATCTGCGGGTTGGATTTCTGTAAAGTAAGGATGAGTCTCCTCAAGGATCATCATAGCAAATTGAAGGTAGTTATCACAGTTTTCTTTTACTGTGTGCTTACTCTGTATTTGACGTCACTCCTAGGGTAGTCGTTGGTCCAAACCAAAGTTGGACATACATCCTTGATGCCCTATTTGAGGGGTTCTTATGTGCAAGAGAAGCTAAAGTTTTATCCCTTTGTGGCCCAGATCTATACATAAACATGACACACATGTAACATTTATTGATGACTTGTGTTAGCCACCTATAAAAATTATCATACCAAATGGTGGCTAAAACATTTTTAAAGCCTTCAAGAAACAAGTTTTATTGCAAAAAATTGTTATCTCTTGAAGCCTTATGAAGACATCATGCCCTCTATTTAATCTTCACTGCTGTCTCCCTTTCGAATTCAGAAATTCTAATATTTTCATAGAGAAAAGACCGCTGCAAAATCCCATTTTTCCCCTCCTCCACTCAAAACTAACCTTCATTTTATTCCCTTTTTCCCCCATCAAATTCCTCTATTTTTCATTTATTTCCCTTTCCCCTTCAAGAAAATCCTTTTACAAGGTTTAAAACTCATTTTTGAACCTTGCCAAAACCCCCAAATCCATCAAAAAACCTTGAAAAATTCATAAAAAATAAGTTTTTTGACTATATGCTTAAGCCCCTTTGGGCTAAGTCCTAACCACTTCACCACATGCCCACGCCCTAGAACCAGGCGCTAAGCCCATCGGGCGCTTATTGCATCGGAAGAAATCGGTGAGCGCAAGTCTTTGGCTTTTATAAAACCTCTGATGCAATTAGCTCCTTTATATATCAGCCCCGATCCTTTGTTTCATTCACAAAACCAAAGGCCCGCAATCGGGCGCTTAACACTTCATACAAACCATTCCCCGATGATTTTTTCCTTTGTAAATACATAAAAACCCCTCTTCCTATTGTTTTAACTAAACGCGTCGGTGCAATGTTTTTTAATGGAAAGACCATTGATTTCTTTCCCCAATCAACGATCCATACACTCTCGCATCGGAGGTTTGCTAATGGGTAGATTGAAAGACCATCACCTTTCTTCCGATGCCAATTGGCCCTTATATATATAAACCCCGGTCCCTTTGCTTTTTCCACATATCCACAGGCCCCGCAGACGGGCGCTTAACCTCATATATATATCCCGCCCCAAAGCCAATAAACCTTTGTTTTTAATTAAAATCCGCCTTTTTTATATTATAAAGGGGCCCGTCGTTCATTGGTTGAACCCTTTCCCCCACCGTTGATCTTAGACTAATCAACAGCCGGCGCATTTTCGCATTGGGAGATTTCATTGGCGCAGTGTATTATTTTATTCGCCGCCTCCGATTGGCAGTCTTCTGATTCACCCTCCACCGTCGATCTGATCTGCAGATCAACGGTCCAAAGTCAATCGCATTGGCACCCATTCTGTATTTCCCCCGCCGATCGCGAAAGCTCCGATTACATCTGGGCCATCCACGTGTCAAGATCTGACGGCCTAGATTGCGCCTCCCGACCTTGGTTAAAAACATGAAGCCCCGCTTTATAAGGTTGTTTAAGGAGATCTCAGTCGTTGATCCCTGCGGATCAACGGCCCATATTAACCATTTCTCCGCTTTGTATATTGTTCCATTTCAACCCAGCTTTAATCTCCACCGTTGATCCTGTACATCTGACGGCTCAGATTAATCCAGACAGGCCCGACCCCTGTGGGTCCTCCCTCCCTCCAAATTTGATCTCAGTCGTCCAATCTTTGATCCAACGGCTGAGAATAAAACCACCCTACCCTGCTTCCGCCCGCGCATCTATCCAATATCGCGCTCACTCCCCACCGTTCGATCTGAGGCCCCAGATCTAACGGTCGACGCGCGTTTTCGCGTAATTTTAAGTGCGAGGGTTAATTCCTGAAAATCATGCGATATAGGCGGTTTTGAAATGCCACGTGTCGCCCTCTAACGCATATCGCGTTCAAAAAGGTGAAACCGCCTTCCTCCCCTTCTGCTGCGCAATACTGCCAGTTTTCTCCTCCGAAACCACTTTCCCCTGTTTTCACCGCTATCCATCGCGTTCCTCCTTAGCTATTGATCTCTGCAGATCAACGGTCCCAGATCATTTTCACGTTGTTCTATTGCCCTCCACCATTCACCAAGGCCCTTCATAAATCACTCCTGACCGTTGATCTCGGGGGCAAATCTTATCCGACGGCCCACGATCGTTCGGAAACCCCAAATTTCCTTCCTCTGCATTTTACCTCCGCCAAGGATTTTTAACCTATTTTCTTCGCATTTTCCGCTTATCTTAATGTAAAGTGACCCTTTCGCTTTATATTATTGCTACTGCTCCCGACCGTTGATCTTTGTAAGATCAACAGCCCTAACTTAACTTTTCCACCATTCTTCCAAACTGCCTCCCTTTTTACCATTGCACGCAGCTCTCCACCGTTGGATGCTTTCATCCAACGGCCTCGCTCTAATCCCAGCCTCTGAAGCAGTCTGACCCAAATATACGCAGGATTTTATAACTATTTTATGGTTTATGCAGGTTTTAAATATTTTTCAAATGATTTTAAAAGAAAGTTGAAAGCCAAGGATGACAATCCTCTAGGCTTTTTTCCATCAAAGGGATTGTTCCACAGCGTTGCAAACACCCTGTTTCTTGATGTACTTGCAGATCAAAAAGACACAGTGAAACAGGATTAAAACAAAGAGTATCAATGTCGAAGACCTAACCACAGCAGAATTGAAGACTGAGGATTGTTTTCACAGTTTTGGTGGATTACGGCTAAGATTGAAAATAAAAAGCCCAATCCACTAAATTAAACACAGTTAAAGAGAAATCAAAAATATCTATCAGACAGAGAATACCTCCACTGCCACATCCGAGGCTAGTTGATTCCTCTTAGCTACAAGATTGCCACCTGTAGCCTCAAAGTATTCAACAGAGGGCCGAGTTATGATCAGAGCAAACGATATTTGCCCAATACAGCTGAATAGTTAATTCAGCCAAAAGGAACTTATTGCAAAATATCAGCAGATTTATTACAAGATGACACAAAGCCTAAAAGTCAACAAAATCATCCCACCGAGCTTAATTCTTAATGTAAAACAATTAATACAGAAGAAATATCTGTAAACTTCTCCATCGAGCCCCTCAAAGGCCGAGAAGTATTAATCTGTATTAATTGAACCTCGGAGATCTTTTATCCATCCCACCTCCTCATATCTTTTATAAATACTTCTGTAGAAGATGAAACAATGTTGGTTGCAGAACTTTGAAATATACTTGTGCTCAAAACTTCTACTTGTAAATAGTGTTCAAAGGCTCTTGAAGCTATGTTTGTGATTAAATAAGTTAGTCTGAGAAGTGAAGATGATTGTTGAACTGAAACATTGGACTTGAAGATGTAACTGGTTTGACTTCAATATACAAGTTGTTTCTTGGGATCCTGGTCTATATCACTGGTGAAGTGCTTCTTTCTTTGCTATTGTTTTTTCCTTTCATGTATGCCATATTGTCCATTATTCTCTGATAAAGAACAGCAAGCATAGCGTTAGGACTTACTGTTTACAGTACCCTTCTCTGACTGATAAGCTTTATCTCAATGTTTTCCTCCAATTTGTTTATTTAAGAATGATTCAATACAGTTTAAGCAGTTAGGAATGTTGGCGTTCCCTCGTCCTACTGTTTGCTTTAAAAATTGTTCTTGAATGTTATTTTCATTGTTTGCTTATTAAAGATAGACTAGAAAGGTGATGGTGTGCCCTGTTTTCTAGCTTCTTTCTCCAAAGGTAATTCTGAAAATTTCCCTAAGTGTATGTTGAAAGCAGACTAGATTTAAAAGTATCTTATTTGATCTTAAGTTGCATTTTGTTTCTCTTATGTGTTGTTCATCCTTTCTGAAAGTAATTATGCGGATTACTAGATTGTTTGTCTCTTGAGTTATCCTTAATACGAGCTTGTCCAGATAGGTTTATGGTGAGTCCTGCCCTTTGGTTGGTTTTAAACAGTTGCTTAAAAGACTTTTCTTGCTTGGACAGACTATAAATCCTAGTTGAAATTATTATCTGTTTCCACCCCTCCAACACTTTTATTTGTTTCCATTCCATCATTTTATCTCAAAAGATCTTGTGATATAGATGACGTGCCCCTTAGATCACTCTTGAATTGTTGCACAATTAAAGCCCTTTTATGACTCCATAGCCCAATGGAATAAAAACTAGCGTTATATCTATCTTTTTAGCCAAAGCTTGTTCTGATTGCTTGCAACTTCACACCTTTGAAACTCTTTCCATTTAGGACTTTCCACTCAACTAATAATCATGCTCAACCATCCAACACAAACAAAAACCCTTGCTCTTCATAACTAGCCTCATATCATTACCCAAAAGCCTTAAAGATAAATCAATCCTTGCACTTTATTGGAGAGATTCCTCTCCGAATTCAGGAGCGCTAGATCCTAGAATCCCAAAGTGGTTCAAGTGTTCTCTCTGCAGTTTGACTTTGCCAATCTTGCAAATTACAGGGAGCTAACATTTCTGGCGACTCCACTGGGGATTTTCTGAGTTAATAAACAGTTTAAATAAATCTAAGGACCCCAGGAAAACACTTGTCTCAAGAACAATTGGTATATTAACCAGTTGAGCCACCAGCAACTAACATTTCTGGCGACTCCGCTGGGGATTTTTGAGTGTTTTTCAGCTCAGGTACCTTTAAGACCTCAGGAAACCCTTGATTCAAGAACATTGTGCAGTGAGTAAAAGCAGCCCTTTCAAGCACTACCAAGCAAACGGTAATCATGATGAAGCTTGTTTGAATCAGTGACAAACTAAGGAAACCTTAGGATTCTCACAAGACCTTATCAAACCTTGAAGGATTAGCTAACTTAGCCATAAGAGCAGACTGTCTTTGTCTCATAACCGTAGCTAAGTTTTGAAATAGATTTAGGATACTTTTAGAACCCATAGGACTGAAATAACTCAGAAAACACAAAAATATTTCAGATTGGTATTCAATAAACATGGTGGTGGACCATAAAACCTTTTACCTCCAAAAGAGCTAAAAACTTACACTTGGCGACTCCACAATCCTAAACAGACCTTAAGACTCCACTGGGAAGAACCATTATCATTACAACATTATTCAAACTCAGTAAGAGGATTTTAGGATTAAAATTTTCTTGATTAAAGATCAGTTAACCTCTTAAAGATTGTCATATTTGGTCAAAACTGTTCTTGTTAAGTTGGGTCTGAAAACACAGCATAGTGGCTCCTAGAAAGATTCATACTAGAGCTTACCCTGACCCTAACCCCCCTGAGATAGTTGATAACCCTGAAAGTATACTTAGGAAGTCTCCTAAGATTAAATTTTCAACTGTTTTCAGATCACCCTTAAGAGCTAATTCAGTTCCTGAAAACCTTGCAGCTCTACAACAATCACAAGTAGACTTAAGAAATCCATTTAGAACTAGGTCTCTTGATGATTTAGATCAGCTAGATTCAGAGTCTTCACTTTCATCCCCAAAAACAAGTGAACATCTTGGTAGTAGAGAAACAACACCACCTGATTTACATTTCCTTTACAATTTAGGTGTCTCTCATCCAAGATCAGCTCAGCAATCTATTCATGGTCCATCCACATCTGTTCATCCTACATCCACTGTCCAAACCACTCCACTCCAGCCCATTTTCCCTTTTGTCAATCCACCTCTTGTAAATCCACCTCCACCTCCTACCATGGCAACATGGAATGCCCCGTTGGTCCTTCCTGTGCCCTTAGTCAATCTTCCACAGGACTATCAGTCCAAATACCATTGTATGATGCCAGTAATGCTACAACTGCATCACAACATGTGGATAAAATGAATGACTACTTTGCAAAAATGAAATTGATGATGAACCTGTCAAACTTAGACTATTTGCTCAAAGTTTAGGGGCAGAAGTAAGAAAATGGTTTAAAGGCTTAGCCCCCCACAGTATAAATGATCTCCAAGGCTTCCATCAGACATTTTTAAACAAATGGGAAGTGAGGAAAAACCCTCTTCAAATACTTTCTGATTATAAAAATCTCCAAAGAAACGTAGGGGAAAGTGTACAGGCTTATTTACTATATTTAATAGTGTGTACAATGCTCTTCCGCCAGACCTAAAACCTCCACAAGGCTCAGCTCTAAACAAGTTTCCCGAAGGGTTTGACCTTGAAATGGCCTATCAACTAAGAGAAAGAGATCTTTAACCCTTGAAGATATGCAAAAGGGGGCTCTTGCTGTGGAAGTTAACTTAATGGAGAAAAGAGCAAGAATGAAAAATGAGAAGAGAGTGTCCTTCAGAGAGGAATCCACACCTTCCACATCCAGCTCAAAGATGGAAAGAATGATGGAGGAGATGATGAAGAAAATGAGCATTCTTGAGAGAGCACAAGCAAGCCAAAACCAAACTGCTCCTCAAAATAGAAATCAGAACCAAAATCAGAATTTTAGGAGAAACCAGCCTCAAAATAGACCAAGGGAAGATGATCAGCAGATTACTCCTCCCTTTCATCAAAACTATGTGAGAATGTACAACTCAGATTAAATTCAGACCAGCTATACCTGATAACGAGAAGTATTGGCAAGTGTTTGACGGAGACAAACAAATAGAAGACTTCATGCAATTCAGAAATGAATTTGAACTTCACAGTTCGGATTCAGATTATGAAACAGACTGCCATAGTGAAGAAAATTTTCTTGGTGAAGAAGAACAGTCTCCTGAGATAGTTGATGTAAATCTACTTTCTAATAAACTTGAAAACAAAACACAAGTGATTGCAAAGTTAGAAATAGAAGACTTAGAAACTCTGTAGTCTGAAAATCAAAGTTTGCCAAAGGGTCTATCCCCTTTAGAAGAGTTGTTTGATTTCAACAATGTGGCCAAGATGCCAAAACTGGAACCTGTAGAGACTGAAGTTGAAGAGTGTAATATAGGCAGTGAAAAGAAACCAATGATGATTAAATTGTCTAAGACTTTACCAGCTCACATTAAACTCAAATACATAGAGTTGTTTAAAGAATTTTTCGATGTTTTTGCGTGGACTTACGAAGATCTGAAATCCTATGACACTGAAATAATTCAGCATAAAATCCCTCTCAAGGAAAACCAAAAGCCATTTAAACAAAAGCTGCGCAGAATAAACCCTGTTCAGTTACCTTTGGTTGAGAAGGAGATCAAAAAAATGTATGAAGCTGGTATTATTGTCCCTATTAGATATTTTGAGTGGGTGTCTAATGTGGTGTTAGTTAGGAAGAAAACTGGAGAGATTAGGCTTTGTATAGACTTTAGAGACTTAAACAAAGCTTCACTAAAGGACAACTACCTTTTACCCAAGACGAACCATATTTTACAAAGGGTAGTTGGTTCTAAAAGAATTTCTTTGATTGATGGCTACTCAGGATACAATCAGATTTTAGTTCATCCTGATGATCAATTAAAGACAGCATTCACTACACCTTGGAGCACTTTCATGTATGTGAAAATGCCCTTTGGTCTAATGAATGCTAGTGCTACTTTTCAGAGAGCCATGGACATAGCATTCTCGGAGGAATTAGGCTACTTCATCATTATTTACCTTGATGATGTTACTGTGTTTTCAAAGACAGATGAAGAGCACTTAGAACATTTGAGAACAGTTTTCGAGAGATGCAGAAAGTTTGGGATATCTTTAAACCCTAAAAGAACACTGTTTGCGCTCCAAGAAGGTAAACTTCTTGGGCACGTTATTTCGGAAGAGGGTATTAAGATAGATCCTAAGAGGATTGAGGCCATATTGCAAATCTCTCATCCTCGAAACATCAAAGAACTCCAATCTTTCATTGAAAAGATTAATTTCTTGAGAAGGTTCATACCCAACTTGGCTGAGCTCCTTAGAAACATTACGAACTTGTTGAAAAAGGAGCAAGGGGTTAAATGGACCTTGGAAGCAAAGAAGTCCTTTGAGCTAGTGAAACAAGTGTTAACCAAAGCACCGGTTCTAATAAGTCCTGATTTTTCAAAAGATTTTTATATTTTTTCATTTGCATCAAAACATACAATAGCTGTTGTCCTTTGAAAGAAATATCCATAAGGACAAGAGCAGCCTATTGCATGCTTTAGCAAGGCATTGAGAGATGCTCCTTTGAAGTATAACATTATGCAGAAGCAAGTTTTGGCTTTGGTCAAAGCTTTAAAAGACTTCAGAGTATACATCCTTCACTCACACATCATTGCCTTTGTCTCAAATTCAGTTGTGAAAAACATTCTAACACAGGACCCAGATGGTAAAAGAGGTAAGTGGATAATTGATATTCTTGAATATGATTTAGAGATCAAGCCCACTAAACTCATCAAAGGCCAAGATCTAGCTAGATTAATGGCTGAATCAAATTTTGAAGTTCTTGATATTAATATGATTAATGCTTTAGATGAACAAGAGGAACTTTCAACTCCCATTGTTGAAGATCATTTTATGAATTCCTCTTGGTATGCGAATATTTTATATCTTTTGCTTAATTTGAATACACCTCCCGGTCTATCAAAAACAAAGGCAAGGTTTTTAAAGTTAAAAGCTGTAAACTACTGCATTATAGATAAATGTCTTTATTGGAAAAATGCAAGTGGAATATTGCTTAAATGTTTGCCTGAGTATGATGCAGAGAAGGTTAAGCATGAATTCCATGAAGGAGAATGTGGAGGCCACCTCTACTGGAACACAACAGCCAACAAAATCCTAAGGGCTGGTTACTATTGGCCCACTCTCTTTCTTGATGTACACAAGATGATCATTGTCTGTCACAAGTGCCAACTTTTTGAAGGCAAAAGAAAGTTGTTGCCCTTACCTTTGCATCCAATCACTGTTGAAGCTCCTTTTCAACAGTGGGGACTTGACTTCATAGGAGAAATCCATCCACCCTCATCTGCCCAACATAGATGGATTCTCACTGCCACAAACTACTTCACCAAATGGATAGAAGCCATCCCTTCTAGGCAAGCCAATGACTCAGTCATCATAAAATTCATGGAGACTAATATCCTCTCTAGATTTGACTGTCCTAGGAAGATCATCACTGATAATGCAGTAGCATTTGGATCCAAGAAGATGGTTGAATTCTGTCACAAATATCAGATTACATTGGGTCATTCCACGGCATATTACCCTCAAGGTAATGGGCTAGCAGAATCCTCAAACAAAATTTTGGTGAACATAATCAAGAAGCTGTTGGAGGACAACAAGAAGTCTTGGCACACAAAGCTAGTGCATGCAATCTGAGCTGACAGATTGACACTTAAGAAATCTATTGGGATGTCACCCTACCAGCTTGTGTATGGCACAGATGCAATTTTTCCAACCAGCCTTGGTGTACCAGTTATGAAGTTGATTCAAGAGGTTTAGTTTGAAGACAATGACATGATTAGAAGAATAAATCGTAATTATTCATTTTTAGCAAACCAGAGAGAGGCTGAGAATAAAGCACAAACTCAGCTGGGACGACATCAAAAAGCTTTTCACGTACAACAAAGGCTGCACGGCACAAGGGTTCAGCCTAGTGATTCACATAGCAAGACAGCATAAGCATGTAGAAATTTGATCCACCATGGATTGGCCCTATCGAGCACAAGTAGGTGGGTAACAATGTTTTTTGCTTACAGAGTTTAAATGGAGGTGAACTGTCAGGGTCCCGTCAATGGCAGATGCTAAACATTACTTCTCTTTATCCATGTTATGTTCTCGAAAGCCTTTTTATCTTTTTCTCATTATAAATATTTATCCATCATTGCATTCAAAGATAGAAAAACAAAAATACAAAAACAATAGAAGAAATAAAAGAGGGCAGATTGTAAAAACAATAAAGGTACAACCCCATACCGAAAAAGAGAAACAAATTTGAAAGTGTGCAAGCTCAAATGCCACTCCTGAAAACACACTTCTAGTTAGTCATACAGCCTAATCATGACTAATTAGTTTTAGATTTACCGCTGATAGGTTAGTGAATTCGATTTGCCAAACAGTTTAATCTTGGCTTATCAGTTAGGTAGATTAGGCTAGAAATTAAAGGTTCAAACAAGCTCAAAATCCGAAACTTAGCTTTCAAAAGAGAAATGACTCAAATATGTTTATTTCTTGAGTCAAAAACAGAGGTAAAACTGGTTCTAATCAGCTCAAAATCTGAACCAGATAACAAGCAAAAACAGCTCGAATAAACTCAAAAACAGAGCTGTAGAAAAGAGAAGGCCGTGCTAGGAACTTTCAGATCTTAAGCCTTCCATTTTGATTTAATTTTCTGTAAAAATAATGTCTATGTGCAACTTGTTTTTATGCCATAGATCAACTACAAGTTAGATTGTTCAATCCTGACTTGTATGCTTTTAAATTTCTGTTTTAGAAATTAGTGAATAAAACTCTGTTAGACTGTTTAATCCTAATAGATAGTAGATTAGGTAGAGAAGCTTATGAACTCAACTGTTTAATCTGAGTTGATGGAGAAATAAGGAGTGGAATTATATTAGTTTTTTGCTTTCAAAAGAATAAAATGTTGTAAGAGAGTTTGCCAATCCAAGTGCACTCTGAAAAGAAGAAAAAATGTTAGATCAGTAGGATTGCGTAGGTAGAAAGCTTGTGTTGATGAAGTTCCATTGTTTTTCATGGCTGCTAATATTTTCAGAGCAAAAGAAGATCATCCAATTAAAAAAAGTTGCAGCCCAATGGATAAGGCACCGATCAGCCCCCAGAGAATGCAAGTCTGAAATTCTTGATGCCTTCAAGAAGGCACCATCCCCATGTGAAGCCACTGTTAGCCACCTATAAAATTTGTCATACCAAATGGTGGCTAAAACATTTTTGAAGCCTTCAAGAAACAAATTTTATTGCAAAAATTGTTATCTCTTGAAGCCTTATGAAGACATCATGCCCTCTGTTTAATCTTCACTGTTGTCTCCCTTTCGAATTCAGAAATTTTGCTATTTTCATAGAGAAAATACTGCTGCAAAATCTCATTTTTCCCCTCCTCCATTCAAAACTAACCTTCATTTTATTCCCTTTTTCCCGCATCAAATTCCTCTATTTTTCATTTATTCCCCTTTCCCCTTCATGAAAATCCTTTTACAAGGTTTAAAACTCATTTTTGAACCTTGCCGAAACCCCCAAATCCATCAAAAAACCTTGAAAAATTCATAAAAAATAAGTTTTTTGACTATATGCTTAAGCCCCTTTGGGCTAAGTCCTAACCACTTCACCACATGCCCACGCCCTAGAACCAAGCGCTAAGCCCATCGGGCGCTTATCGCATCGGAAGCAATCGGCGAGCGCAAGTCTTTGGCTTTTATAAAACCTTCGATGCGATTAGCTCCTTTATATATCAGCCCCGATCCTTTGTTTCATTCACAAAACCAAAGCCCCGCAATCGAGAGCTTAACACTTCATACAAACCATTCCCCGATGATTTTTTCCTTTGTAAATACATAAAAACCCCTCTTCCTATGGTTTTAACTAAACGCGCTGATGCAATGTTTTTTAATGGAAAGACCGTTGATTTGTTTCCCCGATCAACGGTCCATACACTCTCGCATCGGAGGTTTGCTAATGGGTAGATTGAAAGACCATCACCTTTCTTCCAACACCAATTGGCCCTTATATATATAAACCTCGGTCCCTTTGCTTTTTCCACATATCCACAGGCCCCACAGACGGGCGCTTAACCTCATATATATATCCCGCCCCAAAGCCAATAAACCTTTGTTTTTAATTAAAATCCACCTTTTTTATATTATAAAGGGGCCCGCTGTTCATTGGTTGAACCCTTTCCCCCACCATTGATCTTAGACCAATCAACGACCCGTGCATTTTCGCATCGGGAGATTTCATTGGCGCAGTGTATTATTTTATTCGCCGCCTCCTATTGGCAGTCTTCTGATTCACCCTCCACCGTCGATCTGATCTGTAGATCGACGGCCCAAAGTCAATCGCATCGGCGCCCATTCTGTATTTCCCTCGTCAATCGCGAAAGCTCCAATTAAATCTGGGCCATCCACGTGTCAAGATCCGATGGCCCAAATTGCGCCTCCTGACCTTGGTTAAAAACATGAAGCCCCGCTTTATAAGGTTGTTTGAGGAGATCTCAGTTGTTGATCCCTGCGAATCAACGGCCCATATTAACCATTTCTCCGCTATGTATATTGTTCCATTTCAACCCAAATTTAATCTCCACCATTGATCCTTTACATCTGACGGCTCAGATTAATCCCGACAGGCCCGACACCTGTGGGTCCTCCCTCCCTCCAGATTTGATCTCAGCCGTCCAATCTTTGATCCAACAGCTCAGAATAAAACCACCCTACCCTGCTTCTGCCCGTGAATCTATCCAATATCGCGCTCACTCCCCATCGTTCGATCTGAGGCCCCAGATCTAACAATTGACGCACGTTTTCGTGTAAATTTAAGCGCGGGGGTTAATTCCTGAAAATCACGCGATATAGGCGGTTTTGAAACGCCACGTGTCGCCCTCTAACGCATATCGCGTTCAAAAAGGTGAAACTGCCTTCCTCCCCTTCTGTTGCGCGATACTGCCAGTTTTCTCCTCCGAAACCACTTTCCCCTGTTTTCACCGCTATCCATAGCGTTCCTCCTTAGTCGTTGATCTCTGCAGATCAACGGTCCCAGATCATTTTTGTGTTGTTCTATTGCCCTCTACCATTCACCAAGGGCCTTCATAAATCAATCTTGACCGTTGATCTCGGGGGCAAATCTTATCCGACGGCCCACGATCGTTCGGAAACCCCGAATTTCCTTCCTCTGCATTTTACCTCTGCTAAGGATTTTTAACCTATTTTCTTCGCATTTTCCGCTTATCTTAATGTAAAGTGACCCTTTCGCTTTATACTATTGCTACTGCTCCCGACCGTTGATCTTTGTAAGATCAACGGCCCTAACTTCACTTTTCCACCATTCTTCCAAACCGCCTCCCTTTTTACCATTGCACGCAGATCTCCACCGTTGGATGCTTTCATCCAACGGCCTCGCTCTAATCCCAGCCTCTGAAGCAGTCTGACCCAAATATACGCAGGATTTCATAACTATTTTATGGTTTATGCAGGTTTTAAATATTTTTCAAATGATTTTAAAAGAAAGTTGAAAGCCGAGGATGACGATCCTCCAGGCTTTTTTCCATCAAAGGGATTGTTCCACAGGGTTGCAAACACCCTGTTTGCCAGTGTCTCATGAACGCTGGCAGCTCTATAAAGCCCCTATCGCACCTGCACATCAACAAGACACAGTGAAACAAGATTAAAACAAAGAGTATCAGTGTCGAAGACCTAACCACAACAGAATTGAAGATTGAGGATTGTTTTCACAGTTTTGGTAGATTACGGCTAAGATCGAAAATCAAAAGCCTAATCCACTAAATTAAACACAGTTAAAGAGAAATCAAAAATATCTATCAGACAGAGAATACCTCCACTGCCACATCAGAGACTAATTGATTCCTCTTAGCTACAAGATTGCCACCTGTAGCCTCAAAGTATTCAACAGAGGGCCGAGTTATGATCAGAGCAAATGATATTTGCCCAATACAACCGAATAGTTAATTCAGCCAAAAGGAACTTATTGCAAAATATCAGCAGATTTATTACAAGATGACACAAAGCCTAAAAGTCAACGAAATCATCCCACCGAGCTTAATTCTTAATGTAAAACAATTAATACAGAAGAAATATCTGTAAACTTCTCCATCGAGCCCCTCAAAGGCCGAGAAGTATTAATCTATATTAATTGAACCTGGGAGATCTTTTATCCATCCCACCTCCTCATATCTTTTATAAATATTTCTGTAGAAGATGAAACAATATTGGTTGCAGAACTTTGAAATATACTTGTGCTCGAAACTTCTACTTGTAAATAGTGTTCAAAGGCTCTTGAAGCTCTGTTTGTGATTAAATAAGTTAGTCTAAGAAGTGAAGATGATTGTTGAACTGAAACATTGGACTTGAAGATGTAACTGGTTTGACTTCAATATACAAGTTGTTTCTTGGGATCCTGGTCTATATCACTGGTGAAGTGCTTCTTTCTTTGTTATTGTTTTTTCCTTTCATGTATGCCATATTGTCCATTATTCTCTGATAAAGAACAGCAAGCATAGAGTTAGGACTTACTGTTTATAGTACCCTTCTCTGACTAATAAGCTTTATCTCAATGTTTTCCTCCAATTTGTTTATTTAATAATGATTCAATATAGTTTAAGCAGTTAGGAATGTTGGCGTTCCCTCGTCCTACTGTTTGCTTTAAAAATTGTTCTTGAATGTTATTTTCATTGTTTGCTTATTAAAGATACACTAGAAAGGTGATGGTGTGCCTTGTTTTCTAGCTTCTTTCTCCAAAGGTAATTCTGAAAATTTCCCTAAGTGTATGCTGAAAGCATACTAGATTTAAAAGTATCTTATCTGATCTTAAGTTGCATTTTGTTTCTCTTATGTGTTGTTCATCCTTTCTGAAAGTAATTATGCGGATTACTAGATTGTTTGTCTCTTGAGTTATCCTTAATACGAGCTTGTCCAAAGAGGTTTATGGTGAGCCCTGCCCTTTGGTTGGTTTTAAACAATTGCTTAAAAGGCTTTTCTTGTTTGGACAGACTATAAATCCTAGTTGAAATTATTATCTGTTTCCACCCCTCCAACACTTTTATTTGTTTCCATTCCATCATTTTATCTCAAAAGATCTTGTGATATAGATGACTTGCCCCTTGGATCACTCTTGAATTGTTGCACAATTAAAGCTCTTTTATGACTCCATAGCCCAATGGACTAAAAACCAGCGTTATATCTATCTTTTTAGCCAAAGCTTGTTCTGATTGCTTGCAACTTCACACCTTTGAAACTCTTTCCATTTAGGACTTTCCACTCAACTAATAATCATGCTCAACCATCCAAAACAAACAAAAACCCTTGCTCTTCATAACTACCTAATATCATTACCCAAAAGCCTTAAAGATAAATCAATCTTTGCACTTTATTGGAGAAATCCCTCTCCAGATTCAGGAGGGCTAGATCCTAGAATCCCAAAGTGGTTCAAGTGTTCTCTCTACAGTTTGACTTTGCCAATCTTGCAAATTACAGGGAGCTAACAACTTGAGATTTATCTTGCTGGATGATTGGGGCTGAAACATTGATGACCAGGATTGGCCTGTACCCTTATGAAACTTTGATGAGCAGAACTATCTTATGACTATGTTAGATCTGCATAAGAGAAAGGTATCACATAAGGTATGGACTGGCATGAAATAGGGAAAATTCTGTGTCTGAAACATCTGTCAGACTGGTTCCTATATCAGTGCAAATTTAGGAGAAAAAAAAAAAAATTGCAGAACTGAGAACTGAAGAGCAGTGAACCATTAACTATAGTTGGGCAGATCTGGAAGCCCTAAAGCACTTTTTTTTTGGAGTTGAAAGTTTTAAGGGTTGACTGCAGAAGTCCTTGGGGCAATTCTATGTAGCGGTCAGATTGTTGACGAGATGGGCAAAGATGCAAGTCATTGAACTAGGCAAAATTTTGACAGCCCTAGGAGCAGTCTTTTGAAATAACCAAAAATGGGCAGATTTGGAAGCAAATCAGGATGCAAAGCCTCAAGTGCAGGATAAACCAAGGCAGATTGGATCCCTAGTTCAGTAAGTTGCAGTCTTAAAAGGCTGTTTGAGGAAGCTACAGCAGATCTCCACAGAATAAAAGGTAGTTGCTGTAAGGTCTTCTGTCACAAGCTGAGGCTTGTAGATATATTCCCCCTGTATGACAGTGACATAGATAGACACCTATCTAGCAGTAAGCATGTGACTGTATCAGTCTTATATTGAAGCGCAATGGTAAACTTAAAGTGTGAACTGAGAAGTTTTTGCAGCTTTCCGTCACGTTATTAGAATCTTGAACCATGATCAACAAAGCCTGTTGGATGGCTTTGACTGTGAGAGATTAAGTCCCCTTTCCAAGTTGGTGTCTAGGATGCCCTCATTTAAAATAGATGTCTCGTCTCGAGCGAGAAGCGAGCATTAAGAGGAAGAATACAACTGTATAAACTCCTGAGCGGATACCCTTGCTGAACGAAAGAAGATCCTCATGGCTCAGAGACATATGGCTTCAGAGGGGGAAATTCTGAAGGAAAATCGAGAAGCCATATAAATATAAGGGTATCTAGCTGCCATGAGTATAATATGAGCCTGGATCATTTGCAGAAACTGGAAAGCATCAAAGTCTGGAAGGATGTCAGGATGATGTCTGGGATATGGTCCCTAGACCAAAGGACAAAGCTGTTGTCACCTCGTTATAAGATCAAGCATGGATCTAATGGAGGTGATGAAAATTCCAAGGCAAGATTCGTTGCCCGTGAAAGGCAGAGACTATGATGACATATTTGCACCTGTGGCCCGATATACCACCATTCGATCTAGTATAGTCTTTGCTGCTACGCAAGGATGGAGTCTTCATAAGATGGATGTGAAGACCGTGTTCCTGACAATGTTGACCCTCTCATTCATCAGTACAAGAGGGAGCTCGCTGCTGAGAGCGAGATGAAGGACCTAGGACCGAGACACTACTTCCTAGGCCTGGAGGTCTGGCAGAGACCTGGCGAGATTTTCCTTCTCAAGGAAAATACATCGCAAAGCTTCTGGAAAGATTTAGCATGATGGACTGAAATTCTGTGTCGACACCGACGGAACTCAACTTTAAAAGGTTGAGTGGCAGCGCTTCTGGGCCCGTGTTAGCAAATCCTACTGAGTATCGTCAACTCGTAGGGGCTCTGTTGTTCGTAGTGAACACTCGTCCAGACGTATGTTGTGCAGTGAACATCTTGAGTCAACACATGTTTGATCATAACATTCACTGGGTTGGTGCCAAGAAACTCTTGAGATATCTCTATGGCACGATAGACCATGGTCTGAGATACACTGCCAAGAGCATGACACTCCTTGGATATACTGATGTCGATTGAGTTGGCAGTGTGGTGGATCGTAAGAGCACATCTGGATGATACTTCACAAGTAGATCTGCTTCGGGCAGGAAAAGGAAGTCGGTAGCCTTGAGCACCGCTGAGGTCGAAAACATTGCAGCATGTATGACCCATTGTGAAGTCACTTGGTTGCGAAAGCTCTTCAGTGAGTTGTTCGAGCATGTGCTAGATGCCACTGTTATCCTTTGTGATAACCAAAGGGGGATTCATTTGTCATATAATCCCAGGTTCCACGATTGATCCAAGCATGTTGATGGCTGGTACCACTTTATCTGGGATATGGTACAGTGAGGCGCCGTAAGGCTCAATCATATAGGAACTGATGAACAGGTCGCGAATATTCTCACAATTCCCTTGGGGAAGGTCATGTTCCTAACCTTCCGTGAGAATCTTGGAATCATGGAACGACCCTATTCTGAGGGTCTTGTTGGACAATGAGCTCTGGGAGCTCCAAGGGGTTTTTGGGGATAGCTTTGGTGCTATAAGCAACCATTGGGCTAGACTTGCCGAACCTAGTTGGTGTGTTTCTACCCCACCGTGATGATATTGAGATGGTTTACCTCTCTCTGATCTGTGCCTCGTATACATCCTACCCATGGAGTTTCAGACTCATGGGAAGTACCTCTCATTTGGCCAATGAGGTGGGAAATGTGAATAAAGACCATAGCAAGACTAATGGACGCATCAGAAATTACCGTACTCTCTATGTCTAGGATGGCACATGTCCAACCACTTGATCTGGGATCAAGTTTAGCGAGGTTTCGAACCTCCAACTGACTTCGGGTTAGTATATGACTCTCTTGAGTCCTAGTGAGGTTTCGGACTTCCAACTGACTTCGGGTCAGGTAAACCAGCTTCGGGTTGGTATGAGACTCTTTGTGAGTCCTATAAAGGTTTCAGACCTCTGGGCTGAATCTGTCAGCCGGGTATGATGTCTTTGTGCCTGACCCACTTTTGTTCTGAAATAAAGAGGCCAGCAAAGCAAGTTATAGCGAGATGACGCACGATGTTTCGATTGCACTAGTGGACGGAGTTCGCCCTAGTTGAGAGGGAGTGTTAAAATTGGACAACTAGGTCCAAACTCCGAGTTGTGTTACTCAGATGACGATCCCAATATTTTTATTGGATTCCTCTTTCGGAGAGGTGTAAGATTGATCTAAGGATCATCTCGATCGGATGAGCAGAACATGGACTTTGAATTTATTCCACTTATGTGCTAGGTCGGCCTGGAATATAATATAGACTTAAATGTCTTAAAGTGCGTGTCACACACCCCCAAAGATGCCTATATATTGGAGAGACTTGGAGTTCATTTCACACACACATTGTGTGGAGATTTTCTTCTCTCTTGATGGCGTTGGAGCTACGTTCTTGGTGCTGTGTATTTGTGGAGTATTCTCTGTTTGGGTTGTACTGGGGTTATGTGTGACACACTTGGCTGAATGACCTATCGGAGACTTTGCTGGTAGAAGCATCCTGCTAATCCCCGTAACGCCACCATTCATCATCTCTGTTTTGGCTTGTCTTCTATCGATCTATTATTATGTTCTATTTGCTTCAATATTGTGCCCTAATCTGAAATGACATAGAAAATGTTCAGAAATTAACACTCCCTCCATGTATATATTTGTGTTCACCCTTAATGCAAAACACAATTCACTTTAAGGAGTTACCTCCTGGCCTGACATGGTATCAGAGCCAGCTCCATTTTTTGGCTTCCTTCTCTGCCCTTGTAACTCCCTCCTGTCTATGTTCTGCACTTTTTTGTAGACTGACACCTCTGTCATATTCTTGCAAAATCATGTGCATTGTTGTTGAATGCATTGGTCGAAACTGCATTGCTGCGTTGAGGCATTGTTTTGCTACCTGGTGCATAGAAGGTTGAATCGGTGTGAAGACCGGAGCAAGGTGTTTCGTCGAATAGTGTGCTTCTTGGAGGTGTTGCGTTGAATGGTGTGATTGCAGTTCAAGTTCAATGGCGTTTGGCATGTGGTAAGTCTGCCGTATATGCTGGAGTTAACCCTGTTTTAAGAGCATATATGCTAGAGTCAAGTTTGTGTTAAGAGTGTGACTGTGTTTGTGTGGTACTGTGTATTGCATCAAACCCGCGTTTTTTATTACCCGTGACCAGTGCTAAAGTCTGAGCATCATCTACTGGTATAACGGGTGGGGTGCCCTCCTTGCAGTGTACTGTGTATACACACAAAATGGAGCAAAACTCCATTGTTGGTATACCACTGCGCAGTCCCCACTGAACTCTCGCACCGTGGCTCCCTCGATTGCCCACATCATACGCTACCCACAACATACACTGCTCCAGTGCCAGCCCACTCCCTCCAACTCCCCAACACTCCCAATTACCGTGGTCCCTCGGCACCGTGGTCACTGCCGCACTAAACTCTGGTTGCTGCACGTTGGTCACCGTAACTCCACAGTGTTACTCCAATACCACTCACTGTTCACCCCACAACGTTACTCCAATACCACTCACCGTTCACCCCACAACATTACTCCAATACCACTCACTGTTCACTCCACAGTGTTACTCCAATACCACTCACCGTTCCTCCAACTACATTGTCCACCTTGGCCTCTTGGTCCTCCACCAAGGCCTGACATTAAATACGTCGTCATATACGTTGGGATACGACCTCAACTCGATCAAACACCACCCAAACTCAAAATTGGGGGACTAAATCTTGATTCAACCCCCACTCAGTCAACTAAGCAGCCTGGGCCATCTTAGAAAGGTCCTCCAAAATGGCTGACAAAGACACTTGAAAATGTCCATCCTGATGAGGTTGGAAAGATAGGAACAAGAAGTTTCACCATGCAAAATGGAGGTGATGTAGATGATTCTAATTCATCTATTGATATGGACGTTTCTTATAATTGTGAACTGAAATGTCTACAGATCTTGAACCAACTTCCTTCAAAGAAGTAGCTTCTCATGATGAATGGAAAGAAGCACTGCAGAAGGAATATGATGCCTTGATAAAGAATGGCACCTGGAAGCTGGTTGATCCTCCATTGGGAACCAAACCAATTAGCTACAAGTGGGTCTACAAGAACAAGTATAAAGTTGATGGCTCACTTGAAAAGCACAAATCCAGGCTTGTGGCAAAATGTTTTGCACAAAAAGAAGGGGTCAATTATGAGGAGACTTTTTCCCCTACAGCAAAATGGGCTATCATCCAAACACTCTTTGCCTTGGCAGCTCAAAAAGGTTGAAATTCCATCAAATGAATGAAAAAATTGCTTTCTTGAATGGAGATGTGAAAGAAAATGTTTTAATGTCCCAGCCAGAAGGATTTGTTGTGTAAGGGCCAAGAACACAAAGTATGCAAACTTGTAAAATCCATGTATGACCTCAAGCAAGCATCGCAAGCTTGGTATGAGAAGTTAACTAAGCATCTTCTGAAACTCAACTTCAAACATTATGATCTTGATGATGCAACTTTGTTTGTCAAGAAAGTTGGCAAAACAATTGTATATTTTGTGTTGTATGTAGATGATCTTTTGATGACAGGGAACAATGAGAGCTACATTGCATCCATAAAGAAGGAATTGAGGAAAGGTTTTGAAATAACTGACTTAGGCTATGTTCACTACTATCTTGGTATTGAAGTAACTCAACATCCTAAGTTTATATTCCTCTCTCAGAAGAAGGACATTGGAGATCTATTGAACATGTTTGGCATGGCTGAGTGCAATCCTTTGATTACTCCAATGGAATAGAACTTGAAGCTCACATCCATTGAAGGAAAAGAATTTGAGGATGCAACAAAGTATAGACAGTTTGTAGGAAGTCTCAACTACCTGACTACTACCAGACCGAACATTTCATTTGTTGTTGGAATCCTCTCTAGGTTTATGCAAAAGCCTTGTGAGGGACATTAGTCTACTGCAAAAAGAATTTAAAGTACTTGAAGGGGACTCAAGTATACATAGGTGGGGACTTCAGCTTGATTGGATACTTTGATTCAGACTTCGATGGAGACAAATAAACTAGGGTATCTACTTCAAGTTATACTATGAATCTTGGATCAGGAGCTGTCTCCTGGAGATCACGCAAACAATTAGTTCCAGCAAATTCTACAACTAAGGCAGAATATGTGGCAGCAGCTAAAACAACAAAGGAAATTGTGTGGCTTGGGAAAATTTTGGAAGATTTGCAGGAGAAACAAGTGCATTCAACTCCACTCATGATTGACAGCACTTCTGCAATAAAGTTGGCCAAGAACCCAAAGTTCCATGATTGAAAGAAGCACATCAATACAAAATACCATCTGATTCGACATCATGTTGAGGCCAAGATAATCTATCTACATCATTGTTCCACAAATGAGCAGATTGCAGACATCTTCACCAAAGCGCTTGGAAGAGAAAAGTTCAAAAGATTCAGAACGATGCTTGGACTCACCAACATCCCTTCAGATTAAGGGGGGGAATGTTGACACCTAATCCTTGGTATTGGGTGAAAATGTAAAATAATGTAAATAGAAAATAAGGAGAGTTGGAATATGAAGAGACATTGGGAGATGAATCCCAAGAGTTTCTCCCTCCTATATATTTGTGATCACCCTTAATGCAAAACACAATTCATTTTGAGGAGTTACCTCTTGGCCTGACAGTTTCAAATAATAACAAGTTTTTTGGAGGATTGTTGGATATTCTAGGGTTAGGGTTTCTACCCTAAGAAGGGAAGGAGTTAGAGCTTGGTTATAAACCGTAGGGTTGCAGTTTTTTAGGAGGAAGAGAAGAGGAAGCATCTCGCATGATGCCATGGTGGACTTGCTAGTGGTGATTCCAGCTTGTTGGAATATCTTTGTTGTGGCTAGGCTTTTCATTTTCTTCCCTAGCTAGGGTTTTTGGAGACCTTGAAGTTTGTGCCAACTTTATGATAAAGCTGTTGTACATGTACATCAATCTTATATGTGTGTGTGTGTAAAATTTCCAGCTGTCCAATAGTTGTGTAATTGTAGATTTGATTTCCAGTTATCATTGTCTTTATGATTTAGTTGTTTGAAACTCTTTTGATATTTTGTTGATTTGACATAAGTTAAGGCTGATTGTTAAGGGATTTATTACATAATTGGAAGATGACAAAAAAAAGATATTGTTATAAATCTACAATAACTATAGTGATTTCAGATATTGCTGATGCTTGGAAAAGTGTGCCCGAAGGGATGAAACTTGTTGGCATATGTTTGGTATCTTTTCTTTTGGACTACCTGGTGTGCTGGATTAAAGTGTGACGCTATTATCTGCTGTTTGCCACTGTAAATGACTATTTCATATCAGCCCTAAGGCTGATTTTTACAGATGCAAGGTCGAAGAAACCTATTTGTGAGGTGAAATATGATTTAACAACCTTAAAGACCCTAATGTAGACGCAGCCAACCTTAATTTGTTTAAGGGTATTTCAACGCCAGCTAACTCTCAAATGCATGAGACTATTGGCTATCAAATGTATAAAAATGTCGAGCATGATGATATTGACCCCTCTCTTAGGTACAATTGACCATTACTCTGATCATTTTTCACTTATATATCAAGATAAATTTTGGTACTCAAATTGTCTTCTATGAACTCAATTCCATGGTATTTTTTTATTGACTCAAGCTTCCAATCAACACAAACAAGCAGCAACTCCTCTATTTTAGATTTAACACTGGGATATAAACATCCTGCCACACAACAGAAGTCTTGTTCAGCTAAGAAGCCATGAGTGAAGGGTATCTATTCTGCCAGTCACACAGAGCTTGTATTTGGCCCCACCCATTTCCACAAGCACTAACACATACAAGCATGAGCACAAGCACAAACATGTCAATGTGTAAAACCGGGTTTTGAGAAAGAGGGGCAGAGGGAGGGGGGAGGGTGTTAACAACACGCTGCTTTCACCAATTTGGTAAGCTGCCATTGGCAATTCCATAGTATTTGAATACTTGTATATATTGTTTCCCCATTTCCCAAGAATTTGCATTTATTTTTCTGAAAATGGTATCTGTTTCAGAATCTGAAATCATTTTCAAGTTTCGAGCAACTTAGCTTCAACACATAAACAAGCCATGCAGAGCAATTAGCTCACAAGTTACAACTAGGAATCAATTACACTGTAGATACTTCAAAATCATTGCATTGGTCATTTCAAGTACGGGTCAAAATCATCATCTGCAAGTGGAAAAGACTCACCTGTAGGCACATTGGAGGCTACGTTTGAGAGAACAACTACAATCAAAGAGAGAATAGTCACTCCAAGAACATTATTTATTTGTGCATGAGGCTCCACAGCATTCCACAGTGTACTAGGTATGCCGGTCTCGTTGAAACCATCTACCGTGATAAACATACCCGAGAAGAAGACCAGAAGGGAATAAGAAACCTGTTCCCAAAAACACCATTTTAGAAAATACCCAAGAAAAACAATGAGCCTTGCAATAAATTCTGAATAATCGCTCTTTTGATGCACTGGCATTCGAGTAGCAATTAAACTTTACACTTCAAAAACAATTTAATTCAAAACCAATTGCTGGCATAGCTAGGATAGCTAGGGAAATGGGATTTCTAATCTGGATAATCAGGTTCTAGATAAGGTATCTACGTTGCTGGCGTCTAGGTTTATTTCTGTAGTTTGATTATCTTCCTTTTTTGCCTGTAGTCTTATACTCTATAGCATATGCACAACCGTTGACCTTATATTCTACCAATCCAGCCACATAACTTTGCACATTCAAAAGACAGTAAACAATATTAAATAATATTAGCCCATTTTCATTCAAATATTGTTAACCCCGAAACAAGACAATTACAGAAATTACAGGATTTAACTGAGGAGAAATTGAAGTGGATATATGAACCCATCAAGCTGTGGCTAGCATTTTAAAGTGGGACTGAGATGAGTTCCACCACCAATAAGTAAATAAAAGTGATATTTAGAAAAGTGATCCTCCCCTTCCTATTTTGCTGTCCATGGTGGAATTCAGCTTTGATACTTGGGTTTTTTTTTTTGTAGGCAAGATGCTTTTGAAAACACTTGTGCGGCAAGCAAACCTCTCCCTACTCAGGAAGAAGTTACAGTGGGCTCCTGCTTACAACACTCTTTCGAAAGATCCCTTCAGCTAAGAAGCCAAGGGTGATGTATTTTGTGAAATTCGCCTATGACCTTCACCCAACCCAACCACATGAAACAGCCCATTTGCGTAGGCATGACAACCCAACGAGTAAAACATGCTCCTGGGGATTTGAACCACCATTTACCATCGAACCAAAACTCGTAATAGGCATATTTTTTTTATTGAAACTGGATTAAGAATTAGGCAAGGCATCATACCTTCTCCAGGGAGGGACGAGCATCTGTGAAATCAAGAACAACAAGTGCAAGGGCTGCAGTAATAGCACTCCATGACATATTGAGGCCACATATCATGGCAACTAGCATTCCAATGGTGACCAAGTAAACGCTGGCTTTCCATACAATTCTTTTCCATAGAATTTCCTCATCTGCAGACAAAAAAAGAGATGGGATTTCTCTTGCAGAAATAACACGGTTGCTGTTCACTCTCAGTGACCTCCTTGAGGGAACTGCGCCCTCATCACTGCCAATTGAATGTCCTTCGTTCACCACTCCCACCCCTGCCCCCGACGACTCCTCCTTAGCTTCCACCCCACTGGTCTCAACTCGCTGTGAGTCAACGTCGCCGGGGATTCTGTTTCTGAGGGAGTCGGTCCTCTCAGTAACAATTTCACCGTGATGATTTTCTGAAAGACTATGAGTCTCAGCAATTAAATCCGGAGACCCCAAATGAGAAAGCAAAGTAGGGGAAAATCTATGCGAGTTGATATCCTCTTCACTTGCCGCCACATCAACAGCTTCTTCTTCGTCTTTCTCTGCAGAGAGCAGCTTCCAGTTGACGATTAACAATATTAAAGTATTCACAGCAACCCCAACCAGCATGGAAGGCAACATTCCCAGCACGAATTTACCGAAGGAAATTTTGCTCTGTACTGCAATTACCAAATTCTGGGGATTCCCAATTGGAGTTGCAGCAGACCCAATGTTTGCACTGGTTGCCAGAGCCAATAAGAAGGGCTGAGGAGGCAGATTATTCTGCCTGCACAGCTTCAACACAAATTCTGTCAACACCACACAACAGGTGTCATTTGTGAACAGAGCACTTGCAATTGCTGTAACAAAGGAAACTCTGCATAACAAATCCCTTCCACCTCTGCTATGCCATGAGAGGAGTTGGGTCAAATACTTGAACATGTCTGCCCTTTCCAAGTATATACTCACTACCATTGTCCCAAACAAGAGTCCCAAAATTGGAAGATCAACGGCTTCATAAGCCTGATCAGGTGAGACTACTCGAAATATGACCATGAGCATTGCCCCTAAAAGTGAGCCTGCTGTCCTCCCAATTGGAAGGAATGGCACAGCAGGAAATACTGCCAATATCCAAAACATCAAAAATCCAATACATCCCAACACCACCTTGGGGAGCGAAGCCAATGCCATCTTTCAAACGCTAAATTTTGCAATTGCTTCTACGTCTTTGCAAATCGCTCCAATTTATGAGTGGATCTAATATAAGCTTTCGTAACAATGACATCACTACTCCTGGTTATTCGCTTGTATTATCTTCCCATTGATTGGCGCTTCTCACGAAGAAAAACCCAACTTGCCACTCTACTCGAATGTAGCTTTCATCTGGCTCATTGATGATGAATACTGAAACCAAAACGAAATGCCATGCGAAGGATTCAGAGATATGGTATTAGCGTAGCTGTCACCTGGCTCAATTAATAAAATTGATGCCCCATGCTGAGATGACAACAAAATACCTAAATACTTCAAATATATATTTATTTTATGATATCTAAATGGAGTTCTTTAATCTAGTACCAATTTTGAATCTATGAACAAAGAAAGGTAGAGTTATTATTAATTCTCAACTTTTTTTTATTCTCAACTTTAATGCAATTTTTCCCTGTGTGTACTTTTCACTATTTAAAAAACATTCATTTTAACTCTGTAAAAAGATGCTTTTATCTACATGTCCTTTTGGCCAAGGTTAAACAGCTCTCTTTTCGAACATGTAAAAAGATATTTCCAATAAGTGTTACATTATTTTTATAATCCGAAAAGATAGAAAGTAGAATTATTATTGGGAATGATTATTTGTTTATAATTTATATATTATTTTGCTTTATATTTGAAATTTATATTATAACATACTGTATACTATATTACGTGAATGTAATTTAAATGATTATGTCACGACTTGTTATCCTCTTTTATTTAAATATTATTTTTTAATTCATATAAATTTTAGTTTATTTTAAATATTATTTTTGAATTTATATAAAATTTAGTTTATTTTAAATATTAATTTTAAAATAAACTATAAAAAATTAGTAAATTTATTTTTTCTTGAAAATATATAGTTAATTAAAAAATGAATTTTCAGGAAAATTATGATTAATTAAAGTACATATATATTTCAATATATTTTATTTGTTTTCCAAAATATATAGTTAATTAAAAAATATATTTTCAAGATAATATATATATATATATATATATATATATATATATTATTTTCCTTGAAAATGTATAGTTAATTAAAAAACATATATATTTCAATGCTATTTTGGTTATATGATGAGGTGTTATTTTATTTATCTTAAATATTTTTTTATAAAATTTAATGAAGTTTCAAATTTTCTTATAAAATAATGGAAATTCCCCTATAATTTAGACAAAATAGATTTTTTTAGTTTAAGGAGGTTTCAAATTTGTGTAGAAAAAATGGAAATTCCAATATACTTTTTTTTAGTTTAAAAAGGTTTCAAATTTTCTTATAAAATCATGGAAATTACAGTATATTTAGGTAAAATATTTACTTTCGTAAATCGGAGTTATAGTTGACAAATTTAAAGCCTTCATATATAAGCCTTACTTTTACATTTATATAAAATTCAATTATTTTTAATATTATTTAATAAATATGTTGTAACGTTCATTCATATCAAATTTTACCTTAACTTCTCATTCTAATTACTTAGGAATCAATATCCTAGATTATAATTGTTGGAAACCAAGAAAACTTACCTTAATTCTATTTACCAGAATTCAATAAATATAAAGTCACCATTCACAATATATATATATATATATATATATACATATATATATATATATATATATATATATATATATATAAGTATAAATATGTTATTGCAATCATAAATGACTATATCATACGATAGTCTTTGGGCTCATCATACATACAAATCTTGTATTCAAAATTATTAGAATGTTTACAAGGTTGATTGCTCCCGTTTCGAGGTGGATTTATTATACCTATTTGGTCATAACTATGTTGATGGTACAAATAATAATCTCGGCATATGTTATCCGTTCCATGGGTTAGGAATTTTATTATGAGATTTATGGATTTGTCAGTCTGGAACCTCGATTTCTTTTATGATCCCATTGCGTTGGCATGTGGCTTCATTTGCTCCGTAGATCTGCTCACTACATCGACGGTGGAGGTTGATCCAGGGTTCATTAGGGTATTAGCCTACCCCCGTCTAAACCCTAACCACTTCATTCTTGTGCATTTGCCGCTTTAGACTTCGAGCTCTGCAACCATGGGGTTTTCGCTATGCAGGGTTTTTCTCACAGAGGCTCAAGATATGGTGAGTCTCTTCCACTGCTACGCTGGTGTGTTGCTTCTTACTGCCGGAATCTCTGCTATTTATTTTCAGATGAGCCTTCGTGCTCAGGATTCTGTCACTGGGTTAATAAAATGCCTCCACATTTTCTTTTGTTGACAGAGGCTCGACCACAGTGTGGCCATGCCGCCCAAGTTTATACCAAGCTTTCTACATCGGTCTTTAGTTGATGGCATTCCTCCTCAGCTTTGGTCACTAGTAATTTTTTTCTTATTTGGTATATCTGAGCATTTGTGTTTTTCTTCTATCTAACTTCAGAACCTAAATCTTGCCATTATATGATCTATTGTGACTGTAGACATTCTCATACCCATAATTATCTTCTTGTTTTGCAGGTTCGAGGGCACACTGTTTCTAGTCGACCTAAGGTAAGGATATTCACACTGTTTCTAGTCGACCTAAGGTAAGGATATTCATTTACTTCTAGTACGGAACTCTTAGGCTAACAAAAAATGTTTTTTGTTTTAAAGTTTTTACTAACTGATATGTGCTTTTCTCCATGCAAGTAATGTTTCCATCCTCGTTTTCTGTTGGTGCATTCGCCTTCTCCTGCAGCAGTTACATACTGAACAACCTTTGTTTTATTTCAAGTGCATTTGTTAATTCCTCAGTTGTTTGTTTAGTTGGTTCTCAACACTGTTCCTCGAGTTAAAGGGTTTATATTCATGTCGGCCCTTTGAGGATTTACTTCTCGTTTTTTTCCCTTTAAAGGTCAAGAGTAGTTAACTCTGATATTGACAACTTGTCTTTAGTGGTCGTTTTATTAATTATCCTTCAACAGTGTAAAGTTACCCCTAAGGGTTTTTCATTACTTCTTGTTGTACATGTGTGTGTGTGTGTGTCCCATTGGCACCACCGGAAACAATGTCATGGGTTGTCTATATTCGACTAAGGGATGGTATTAAAACCACCCAGGCTTTTAGTTTGGACTTTGAACCATGAGGTTCCACTGTGCTTGTTCAATAATTTATGAATTACTAAGTTTACCGGAATTACATTCCGTTTGTTCTCTATTTTCTAGACTTTAACAGGATTGTGCTCAAGTTCGACTTTTCTTGTGACAGTTTCTGTTGTAATTTTCAACATTATCTCTGTTCCTGTTGAGTGCATGTTTTCGATTTATTCCTTAAGTTATCTAGTTGATAATTTGTGGTGCTCTATGGTTCCTCCATTTGAATACTTTCCAGGTTATTTTTAAAGGAAATTGTATTCACAGTTTTTTATTGTGTATGAATAATCCTTGCTTCATTTTTTTAACGTTTAGCCATAATGGAAGATTATTCCTCTGTAAATGTATAATATCTGCAAATGCATAATATCTCTTTGCGAAGAATTACTGGATTTAAGTCTGTATAATGTTATGAATAAGAATTACCAATTCTTTCATAATATTTCTTTCATACAATAACTTATATTTTACTTAAAGGTTTAATAGGTCAACAATTTATGATATTTGCATATGCTTCTAGCTTTATTCTAGATTGTCCGGACCACTCTAAGGGGATTTATTCCCGTTGTCCATGTACTAGTTAAATTCTGCCCACAAGACAAACAATATTTTTCTTGGGATTTTTCTTCATAAGTTTTAACTATCAAACTTGCTATGTTTACAGTTTCTACCAAGGGTTATCTAGTGATTTCTTTTAATTCCCTTCTAGAGGACTCTGCATTAACATAATGATTACTTTCCTAAACAAAGAAACTTTTCCTTAATCTATTTTCTAGGGAGTTCTTTTGCCATAAAATCACATCAAATAAAATTTTTGTTTCTATATTTGAGGATACATTTCATATGGAGTATACAAGATTATTTTCCATTCAAATTTACTTATCTCACTTTCTATAAACTCTCATGGCTTCCGCCCAACCTTGAGTGAGGCAATAACGTCCTCTACTCCCCCCGTGCTCCTCACCACCAAAGTAGGAAATCACAACAATATATCTATCCAAGGAGGTAGACCTCAAGACTCCTGTCCAGTCTCTCTTCCTAATCAGATAGCAGAGCTCTGTTGGCTTTCCACCAGCTCTGGATGCTCTCTCCCTCTAGCTTCCCAGTTGTTCCTCTTTACCTGTACAGAACTCCTTTCCTCCTCTAGGATTTCTTCTTTTTTCCCAGAGGAAAGGTAACTGCTGCTTTATTCAACTACTTTGGAATCTTGGAAACTTTTTACCATCACATTCATCGCATCATACCAAAATTGAAACTTTATTTTCAAAAATAAGAAACTTTAATTCACAACTTTTGATTAATTAAATACTTCAATGTCTAATTAAAATGTATTTTAACAAATAATCATTAAATACGGGTGTTACATATGTATATTGGTAAATCAGTTTAAATATGTGAAGTTTTTGGATAAACTTAATAATAAGATCTTAAATCAAATTGTGAATTGTAATTGTTTAAAATGCTTAAATATATATATTGGTAAATCAGTTTAAATATGTGAAGTTTTTGGATTAACTTAATGATAAGATTTTAAATCAAATTGTGAATTGTAATTGTTTAAAATGCTTAATTAAACATATTAATTAAATTAATTTATCCCATTTTAAAAAACTCATAATATAACACTCCATTTCTAAGAATTACATCACTAAAACTCAAAATTTCAAAAAATAATGCCAAAATTAATCTTAAAGAGTTTATTTTGTTTTAGATTTAAAACTTATTATTTAGATAAACTATCTTATAAACTAGATTATCTTTAACCGCCTAGACTTTAAAAAACTATTATTATTATTAGATAATTATATTTTCTTAAAATATTTGAATAATATGTTTAATGGTTGATATATGCAATTTGGCTTTAAACTCGATATCCATTGAAACTTTATTATTTAAGACTAACAAAGTTTATAAAGATTGACCGACATTGTCGAACTCAATTTCGGTGGACCATTTCTTAAAATGACAACGTTAAAATATGTTTGGACCATTTATGAAATAACCCCATTTTCTTAAAATATGTTTGGACCATTTATGAAATAGCTCCATTTTCAGAATGGCAGAACTTATGAAAATGACGATGTGGATAAGCAGAATCATTTGTTATAGAATAAATTAGGTTTATGCGTATAATTCGAATCTATCTTAAACGCTGGAGATTCAAACCATTCCAATATCTTATTATAAAGAAATTTCAAATTCATCAAGGCGTATGAATTTTTTGTTTGTTTTGTTTTGTCTTGCTTTCCGGCGTCAGCATCAATCTTATTTAAACTTTAAAGAACCGACAGCTACATTTGGTGAAAACGTGAGTTTGGAAATTGTTTTTGAAGGACCAGAATACAAGTTTTACTCGTCATGTTATAAAATATGATGAACTGCTACATTTGGTGAAATCGTGAGTTGAGAATTGTAATGAAGAACCAGAATACAAGATTTAAAATGATAAATTTACCTATCTTGTTGCGATTAAATTTTTTTTGGTCTCTGTTTTTTTAAATAAATTGCGAACTGTGATGGCTATATCCAATATTTTATGAAAAATAACAACGTGGGAGTCTATTTTGATGCACCGTTTGCTAAAAAAATAACAACATCGAAGTCCATTAAAATGGGACCATTTATGGAACTCAATTTTCGATGTAACGATTTATGAAATATGACATTGTTCAATCTCTGTACTCAATTTTGGATGGCACCATTTGTAAAATATGACAGTGTTCGATCTGTGTACTCAACCATTTTTCGATTCTGTTCACATTTGCACCAAAATTATTGACATCACTTGTTAGAGTATAAACGAGGTTAATATCGTTTGGATTGAATGCGTGGTAAAAAAACTAAAACCACTGTTCGATCTCTCCATAAAATTCGCACTATTTACGAAAAGATCTCTGACATCATTTGTTATACAATTAAGTTCACTGAAGTTCATATTGTTTGAATTGATTACGTATAGTATTGCAGAGGTTTCACGTGTCAGCTTTTTGCTGTTAAAGGCGTCACGTGTAGTCAACTTCGTTGTGGTTGAACTGCAAGTTTCTAGTTGAAACTTATTTGTTGGAAACGTGTGTTAGGGAACTAGAAACTTATTGGCTGGAAAACGTGTGTAAGGGCACCGATGACAAATTGTTGACAGTTAGAACATTTAAATATTACTTTTTTATGAAATCATCAAAAATTGAAGTGACAGAAATAGTGAAATTTGAGAAGTGCTTCAAATTTGAAATTCGATAATGTCTATCAATGCAATCCACCATATTAAAATAGATGTGATGAATTTAATTTCTTTAAACACCTTTTGTTGTTGTGCACCTTGTTTATAATTGTTTATAATTTTATGATTATAGACTGATTCATTTCATTTAAATGTTGGGTATTAATATACTTTGAACTATATAATTAAGTTCATTCCAAAAGAAATGAATTTATTTATGTAGTTTTTAAATATGGGTTATTAATATATAATGAAATATATTTTGAAAGTAATAAAGTTAATTTGAAAAAAAGATTACATGTGTTAATTTATGGATAATTATAAAATAGACATCATTGTTTTATAAGTTGTTATTTATATTTGTTGAGGAGTAACATTGTCATTATATATAATTATTTTATTCGGTAGTTAATAAGATGTAAATCTATAAAACTTTTTATAAATTGAAATCATGAAATGAATGAGTTAATATACATTTTTTAATTAAAATGTCTTAATGACATGATTCCAACTTCATATCTCAACTTCCTATTGTATTGATTGCACTTCCATCAAAGTTATGTATTTTTTTTGTCCATAGTCTTTTTGAAAGTATAGTAAAAAAATTGAAGGAGATTATATTGTGAAAGAGATTACATTATTCATTATGCTCATGAATACTATTCATGTACTTGGGCATTATGATCACTTGGGCATTTTGTTTTAGACTTATCATGAAACATGAATAAGGAGGCCAATGGATATCTATGCCCGTGGATGATGGCTAGGCTATTTTGTTAGATGCTTGATGGCTAGGCTATTTTGTTAGATGCTTACAACTTTGCGTGCTTAGATTTTTAAGACTTGATTTTATTTTGGTGAGGCTTGTAACAATTGTACCAAAGTTGACATCAAGGCAGAAAAATTCACTCTTGACAGTTTGGTGAATACTACTGTTTAAGACTTGATTTTATTTTGGTGAGGCTTGTAATGCTTGAGAGATTACTTTGTGAAAAAAGTCACATTTATTATGCTCATGAATACCATTGATAATTCTAAAAGTACGTGGGCATTGTCATCACAAGAAGGATTCTATGGATATTTGTACTCATGGATGATAGCTAGGCTATTTTCTTAGATTATCACAATGAGTTGTGTCTAGATTTTTAACACTTGATTTTACTTTGGTAAATAAATCCAACTTCCCATGAACTCATCAAGGGTAATGGTGATTACAATTAGGAATTAAACTACCATTGTTAACTATTTAATTTATTCAAATTAAAGACAACAACATTTTGAATCATTAAATTATTATTAAATTGTACAAATTGAAGGATGAGGGTGCAAATATAAACCTACTTGAATTGGAATAAGGAGGTCATTTTCATCATATTCAAATCATTGTAAAAAAAACACTTTGGGGTACATTCTTAGTAGTAGTCAACACCCTAAGTGTGATGTAATAATAACCAAGCATAACATAAGATCAAGCAAACATAAAATAAGAGCAAGTGAGAATAAAGAAGAAACAAGTACAAGAAAAAGTGACAAGTACAAACCACAAATGTGTAAAGAATAATTTTTTTGCGCGACAACTATCAAGAAGTCAACAAAAAAAGGATATTGAAGGAGAATACATTGTGCACACAAAACTATTCGTGTATTCCATTCAAAGCCAAATTACAAGACACGTAAATAGTGCTCATGAGATCCAACAGATTCCAACAAGGAATTGCTTGTTGAGAAAATCTCTCAACAAAACTCAACAACCAACAAATTAATATTACCCATTTACTTATGTAAGCATTATTTCCAAGTCCCCCCTTTAATTCGTACATTTACATCATTACAAAGATTATTACAAGAATCATAAATTACATATAGTCACATATGTCTAGCTAGTCTTCATCAACACTCACATCCACTCTGGAATCTCGCAAACACAACTCTTTCTTCACCACCTTATCTTCGAGTTGTCACTTCAACTCCATTTCAAACATAGGCAACTTTGATCATCTTTGACGAACTTTGTATAATGGATGCTTCTCAATCTCCTAAAAGACAATCTTGCTATTGGACCACCCTATGGACTAACTCCCATCTATCAAAATGCAACAAACTACACTTTTGATAGTTGTATACATGTATTGTATATGGGCATCTGTTATCCAATGGGAAATTAAATATGTTGAAATGCAAGAAGATGAGATGGAGCTTAGTGCAGAAACACTGGTGGCCCGCAGTTGGTTTTGCACAAAGTCTATTTTTAGACTATGTCTATTTTTAGACATATGGATCATGGTCTATGAGTCACAGGATGTACTTTATGGATGATTACCCATTGGTAAATATAGATGCACTATTTTTTATTAATGAATCTATTTTTATAGACTGTCATTAAAATAGAACAAATGAATATTATTAACCCTTAATAATATTTAGACTATAAACATTATCTTATCCTCTTTGAGCACTTCTTCAGTTTGATGCTTGGATGTGGCACATGCAACTGACAGAAGGAAATACGCTTTTTCCTATGGGTTAGTTGAGCTATTGCATGGTTGAATTCAGTTAGAACTCATGTGGCAGAGTTTGGTGGAGTTGATGAGACAGTTGGTGGAGTTGTGTTCGGTTTAACTTAGTTGAACTAGTTGTATTTAGTCTAACTGATAAATACACTAGTGATGAGTGGTGTGAATTAATTATTAATTAATTCACTAATTAGTAACTCATAAATCAACTAAAGAATACATTAGTTAACTGCAATGCATGGACAGTTCAGTGGAGACCAGTGTTAGAGGTGGGTGAAAGGGTGAGTCTACTATCAGTTGTGACTATAGCTGTGCATGGGATTTGCACACACATTGATTGAGATTGCCAATGAGGATTGCGCAGTACAAGCTAGTGGGATTCGAACTTGGATCTAATCATTATTCATCTTGGATTGCGCAGTAGAGGCAGGCAGACTTGTGGAAGAGATTTGAACTTATGACTTGTTCATATCTGAGCTAGTTTGTGTGTAGCATGTGAGATAGTGCTGAGAGCTGTGAGGAGCTTTGTGCTATGTATTGTTACATGTTCTCTATCATTATAATATATAGATAGTTGGGGGTTTTCAGCTGTAAGCTTTCCCCATTACATACTGTGTTATATGTGTGCTTGATTATGTTTTAATGTGCGCATGTGATCAGTTTCTATTTCCTAAATTGATGATCAATTGTGAAGAGGTTATGTATTATGTGCTTAAGCTAAATAGTGTGTAATCGTAGATAATCTCTTGAATAACTAACTATTATTCAAATTTCTACAAATTATGTAACCGACCTTCTACGGGATCTCATATAATGATAACTCATGATCATGCCTTTAATCTTTTGAAGATAACAAGACCGATTAACAGGCAATGTATCTATAAAATCAAACTAGTGATACGATCTCTCAACACCAAATAATGTTGAAAACCATTACTTTAATTATATTCCTTTGTTCATTACTTGGTTTTTCACCTTCAAATTTACAAAACAAAATAAATATGACACAAACAAAATTGTTAAATTATATAAAGACAACCACTGTTTTTGCACATATGTATGTTACTGTGCAATGGATCCAAACACAACATGATCACAACCTTAAATTCATAGCTTCAATTTAGCAGCACGAACCATGAAGGCTCAATGACATTATATGGAGCTGTAGAAAATTGTAAATCTATCGTTGAAAAAACGACTCGAGCTCATATCTCTGAACCATTGCCAATTTTTTTCTATTCCAACAGAGGGAGTCGACATGCAAAGAATCTATTTGTGTTGACTGGGAAGTGGCATAAAAAAGAGGAAATGAAAGCTACGTGTGTGGTTGAACAATTGCAAGGGTCAAGCTAAGGCTAAGCCAATAGCAGGAGATCACACCTAGTTAGCACTTGGATTTCTCCTTTGGACCCTTGTATGTTGGATTTTTCCCTCACAAAGAGACCAAATATTCATCCTATTGAACAACAACTGATTTGAAGGGTTACAAATCTTGTGAAGGATCAGGTGTTTGCAGGTTTAACTTATCGATAATATGTTATATTCAATTTAGAACATTTATGCTAGACTATTATGCTCTAAGATGCCATCGTAGTGATACAGAATCTTCATAGAAATAAGATTCTATTAAATAATTCCACTACCAACATACATTGTTTTAACTGGAGGCAAGAAGGAGTTGTTGTAGTCTTTTAATATTTCAATTGGTCACAAAGAAAATTGCATGTATGATGATATCACTAAGAATGAATCACATAGACTAGGATTAAAATAGCTCGAACGATTCCCCTTCTACCACATAATTTCACTATCCAACAAGCTTGATCCTAGCCACGCTTCATGGTGTTCTGATATTGGGGTCAACAATTGGTCTCTGGCATTAGGAATTTCGTCTTAGCTCTGTGTAGGAAAGGACTCCAACAAACATGTTGCATCGACAATTTTGCAAATCAATTCCGTAGTTACTCAGGGAATAAGAATTCGTATGGTGTCAATTTAGGCACACCACGGGAGTTTGTGCGACAAACACAACATCACTCTGATCTCCAGGAGCTCGTGCATAAGGAAATCATCTTGAAAACTGGCAACAAATCCAGTTGATTAATTATCACGCCAATTCCTTCAAACAATCAAAGAGTTGCCAAACAATGTAGGAGAAGTTCCCATGAATGAGATACACTGAGAATGAGAAAGGTTGACGTTCCCACTGTTGACTTCTCCAAACACATATGTTGGATTGATCTCTTTCACAGTCCATATTATCTAGTAATGGACTAGCACAAGTTGTCAACAGACCTCAATGCAGTCATACACACAAGACAAACACAATTATACTCTAATTCTACCTATGTACAGAGGATTAAATCTCATGCTTCTCACATCTTCCTGGCCTTCCCATATGGGAATTAAGCCAGAACAAGCTTTGATACCAAAAAGGAAATTGAAGGAGAAGACATTGTGCACACAAAACTATTCGTATATTCCATTCAAAGCTAAATTACAAGCCAAATAAATAGTACTCATGAGATCCAATAGATTCTAAACAAGGAATTGCTTGTTGAGAAAATATCTCAACAAAACTCAACAACGAACAAATTAATCTTACCTATTTACTAACTAAGCATTATTTCCAAGTACAAATGACATGAATTGCATAATTGGCTTATTGATCTTCACAGTTAATTGATTTGAAGGATAGATTGATTAAATTACTTAATTAAAACTAATTCAAAATGAGAAACAAATTGAGAACGTGGTTGATACAACATGTGCAACAAACGAACCTATACAAAAGGATGATGCAATTTGTGACGCAATGATCTCATACAAAAAGTTTGTGCAACTTATGACATAGATTATCTGATAATGATGATTAACATCCATTGAGACTGATAGGGTCTATCATACCTTAAGAAGGTAATCATTTACTTGGAATTATTTAGCATTTTATTTCTGTGCTAAAAAAACATTAAGAGAAATGTTACAATATCATCATAGTTTTGCTAAATTAAAAGGTCAAGAAGGTTGGTAGTGTGACAAATATTTTGAAATTAGATCAAATGTGAGTATAAGATGTATAAAATAAGAGATAGTGTTTTTCATATTAAACCCTCTTAGATACGCAATTGTGATAGACTCTTTCATTCCATGGTATTTTTGGAATTAACCAACACTCAATTTCACTATGAAGCTCTTGAGAATTTATTTTTATTTTAGCAATGTTCATTTTCTTCTTAAAATTATTTAAGTTGGAAAGGTATTTTTTATTTTGATATTGGGCTTGATTACACAAATGGTTATTGTTACTTATGATACACATGACTTAATAGTTGATAAACAAGGGAAAAAATATAGTATTGATGATTTCCTAACTATTTTTGAGATGGAAGCATAGAGTAAAGATGAATCACAAGCAAAAGCACAAAGTGATAACATTAGCAGTAATTATGGATTTGAAATTATAAAAGAAAACATGTTTTGAAGAACATCAAAAGCATATTTTCAAGATGATTGTCTGACCTTGGGAATAATTGTTATTCAACACAAATAAAATAGTTTAGGATATGACAAAAATAATAGCTTTTGTATCCCAAATTACTCCACAACCAATTTAGTATGGAATGTGAGATTTCTTGATGAAAAATTTAAGGCTTAAGACATTAATGAATAAGTTGAGAATGTTGATTACAAACACATTAAACAAATTCTTGATACATGTCAACATTGTCATTAGGTTGGTCACATGGAGAATTAGGAATCATCTCTATACTTTTCTTCATTATAGGAAGACAAATAATCTCTTAGAAAATTGTCGAAAGAATAAGAATGATAACAAAGAAATAGTTAATTATGATGTGATAAGCTCTTATCAATAGAATCAACAGTTGAAGAAGTTATATAAGTCTTTCAATCTAGTTCAAGGATAGGTAAAAAGCATGTTTTCGTGAATAGATCACAAAGACGAGAGGCTTTCAAAAGTGTGAATTTGGGTTACACTTTTGGCCCTTTTTTTAGGAAAAAAATATTATTTTTAGATGTCTTTGAATTTTCGGTAAGCAAACGTAATTTGTTTGTTTAGAATTTCATTTTCAATAAAAATAAAACTTGTCAAAAGATTTATTAGCTTTCTATTGCTTATTTTTTAGAATTTTTTTATACACGTTTGATATGTCAACTTAGCAATTGTTTGACTGTGTGTTCTTTAAAAATCAAGGGATCAATAAAAAAGCCATGTTTTTTTGCCCCAAAGTATTCCTTGTTAACCTTGTGTTTTTGGAAAAAAAAATATGCAACAACAATCTAGAAAGACTTTACTTCGACATGGCTGTATTTATGAAGCAAACAGATGCATATCATAATTACTAGAATTTTTGAATTGAACCAATATGAAAAAACTATAGATTTTGAAGATGTTTAACGAAGCACCATGTTTCTCATCATATTAGTTAAAAACTAAAAAAGTCTAAAAACTACCCACTAAAGAGGACGAACCAAAATAATGCACCATATTTTTTCTATATTTTTTCATAGTGTATTTTGGAAGATACAAATTTTTTATTTCACTAGATCATAATGACCTTTAGAATTTTTTTGCACACTATTTTACTAGAAAATAGTTAAAATTAGCAAATATCTATGAAATTCCGTAAAATTTATATCTAGTGAAAGTATATTCAATTCTGCAAATGTTGGCATTGCTTCCGAAAGTAAATTCACTATATTTGATGGAGTTTAACCTTTCTAAAATTGGGAAAGGGTGAACAAATGTGAGCTAGCTCTAGTTGTCTGTAAGGTTGCAGGTTTCCGGTTAAAAATTAAATTTAACAGATTATAAATTTTGGCTGAAAAGCTACTACTTTCACCCGAAAAAATTATTGTTATAAACGATATTTTTGGGTATTATTGAGGCTCATTCTAAATTCAACATTCATTCCAAATGGCACTCATTTGTACCATAA
This sequence comes from Pinus albicaulis, assembly GCA_034641835.2. Lineage (NCBI taxonomy): Eukaryota > Viridiplantae > Streptophyta > Pinopsida > Pinales > Pinaceae > Pinus > Pinus albicaulis. Next base: position 6,699,002 of record CM076575.1, on the reverse strand, counting down.
GTGGGAAAATACACAAATGAAATGAAAAAGGTACTCTATTTCACTAGTAGGGGAGGACAATAATGAAGATAAAATTGAACAATTTTCACCATTAAGAGGGATTATAATGTGAAAAATATTTGTGGTCAACCCAGAACTAGGAAACGTGTGGTATTAAGTCAAAATGGTTAGTGGGAAATGAAAACCAATAGTCAAAATGATTTGTGGTCAATCGACAAAATGACTAAATACAACGATGAATCAATATAAAACAAAAACATCTAACAACTCAAGCTTATCACCTTTCCATATACTTATGATCTTGCACTTGATGGGGGAGAATATCAACTTTAAGTTTTAAATCTTTATCAATCAAAATTCAATAAGCATTTAAGAATTTTAGAATAGTGATTGGCCTCCTCGACAAACTATTTAATTTAGTCAACTTCAAATCAACATGTTTTGGAAACTCAAGCATGGAATTCATGTTCCTTTGATTGCTCACTATTTATTGGGATATTGATTGACACCTAATTTTGTGCAAATTCAAGGAGAACTTCACTGATCCTATGTGTTGATTGATAGCCAAATGGTGATCATATTTGTCTCCAATTATGAGGGGAATGCTTAGACATGGCGGTTTTCCACTTCCAAAAATTAAACTCTCTTTCAAATTTCATTTTTTATGGACCATTCAACATCCATAATACATTGTGACGCTAAGTTTCCTCAGGTAATTAATAATTTTAATAATATCATGTTATCAATTCATGTTATGGTCTACATTATTTGGAATCTTGTGTTTGCAGGATCTTGTGTTTGCAATAATAGAGCATGTTTCAAGGTAGTGTAATGGTGTATCAATTTGATTGAACTTGTTCAATGTGCAACCGAACCATAACATTAGAATTGCATGATTAGAATATTAGTATGTTTCTAACATATCATTAATTTGCCACTTTGATTCAAGACAAATTTGTCTATTGCAAGATATGTATCACATTAATGATTATACATGATTCTACTCCTCTAATATGATGGCCAAATTTGGGTGGCCATACCCTGAAAATCCTCAATATGAAATCTTTTTATAATGGCTCATTAACTTATGGAATTAATCTCTATGTCTGTTTATGGAATCAAGCCCCTTTCTTAGGATTTATTAATCACTAATAACTATCTTGCTAATTACAGAAATTTTACTTCAATATACTCATGTGTTGTCCATTTTTCACCCTAGAGATTATTCATTTAGCTTCAATTAAACTTTGTTGAAATTAGATGAATATCCATATAGGTTCAAACATCCAACTTGAAATGTGTTCTCCCTAATCTACTTCATGATGAGGTAAGGGCCATATACATGCATATTTATATTTTTGTCCTTTTTGTTCAATAACCATTTTTAAAGGTAATCCTAAACTTTTTCTTCTATATAAATATATAATTATCCAATGTTGATCATGAGTGGCCTTATGTTTTTTTTTTTTTTTTTTTAATTCTTGTATACAAAATCTAGAACTTAAATCATAAATGTTTTAGATGTGGTGGATAAATGTTTTAGATGTGGTGAATAAACCTCATGGCCTACCTCTATGTAATGGCATCCTTCATTGTAACAATATCCACACAAAATATCAATCAAACAAAAGAGATTCTTATAAAAAAAATTGGGGGCTAAGCATAGTCCTATTGGGTGATTTACATTATTTTTATATTCATAAAATATATAAAATAAAATTATAATTGAATTTTTTTTATCATTTTATTATTATATTTATTTATTTTATATTAAATTTTAATTGTTATAAAATATTTGAAATGCATATGATTATGTGATTTAAATATTATTTTTAAATTTATATATCTATATATATATAGTCAAGTTGTTTGTGATTTTTGTGATCTTTTAGATTTGATCTTGGTTTGAAGAGCGGTCACTCAGGGGCATTTAAATCGAGAAAGAGATCACACCACTACTTGGCCCGAGGTTTAACACTGGATTGCCTTGCTGACTAGGCCCATCCTTCGCTAATTATACAAGTAAAACTTGACACTTTGAAATAAATAAATAAATAAATAAATAAATATATATATATATATATACCTGAAAACTATATTTAACTAACAAAATTATATATATATATATATATAACAAAATAATATATAGTAAAATAAAATTTACTGAAAACTATATTTTCACTAACAAAATAATATATATTTAAAAGATTATGTTTTCACCGCAAAATTTAATATATATTTAAAGCATTCTTCAGCTTTGATAATATATAATAAAAATTCCTGAAAACTATATTTAACTAACAAAATAATATATATTTAAAGTATTTAACTAACACAATAATATATATTTAAAGCATACTGTAGCCTTGCTTTCAACGTGAAATTTAATATATATTTAAAGCATTCTTCAGCTTTAGTTTCAACGTGAAATTTATTATTATCAGTAACCTCGATTATAGCATAAATTAGGTTTATATAATTGGAGTTTATGCGTATAAATCAGAATCTATGTTACATGCTTGAGATTCAAACCATTCAAATATCTTAGTAGGATTATCAGTTTAAAATGATAAGTTTGCCTATATTCGTAGGATGGACTTTTCTTTGGTTTCTTTTTTTTAAATAAATTATGAACTTTGATGGCAATATTTGATGAAGAAGAACAACGCCGGGCTCTATTTTGATTTCATGACGTTGGAGTCCATTCAAATGGGACGGTTTCTTAGAAATGATAACGTTGGAGTCCCTTCGGTGTTCGATCTCAGTTTTGGATGGCACCATTTTATGAAATATGCCAGTGTTCCAACTCTCTTTTCAAAATTCGCACCATTTGTGAAAATGATTCCCACATCACTTATTATGCCATAAATTCACTTGTTAGAGTATAAATGAAGTTCATATTGCTTGAATTGAATGGAATTGAATGCCTGTAGTGTGATTTAAAAATAAAATCTCTGTTCGATCTCTCCATCAAATTCGCACCATTTAATTTATGAAAATGATCTCTTACCTCATAAGCATAAATTCACTGAAGTTC